>CM045758.1:28504813-29104813 GCA_025200525.1 Camellia lanceoleosa
ATGGTTGGTGACAAGCGAAACATAGCCCCTACAAAGCCTTCGGGCTTGCACTGCAGAATGCTCACCTATATATATATATACAAATAGTGAGCTAAAACCTAGTGAATAACATTAAGGTAAAGGGGTTAGTGAACGAATTCCGAACATTTCATATGTATAAAACAGATCATAGCATAATCATAGTCATCTCATATCAAAACATAATAATGACATATCCCATAGAACATATCGAGCATATCACATAATGTCTTCCAACTAGAGTAACCGATCCCGGACACCGATTAAACACATATCACCACAATGAAGTGGCTAACGAGATCTCGTAAATGTCATGGACCCGCATTTTCATGTCGTCCCCCATGACTTGGGACTATCTATGGATGCCATAATAGATTTCAAACTTGGAATGTTCGTTCACAGAAACATACATCATTTCAGAAATCATAGCATATCTTATCTCATTTGGAACATAGTTTCATATAAACGTATCTTTACGATAACGTTACTCACAGTGGTTCCAGTAAGCGGTCAATCAATCCTCGAGTCTTGACCTACAATCACAAAATACATAACACAAGCATGTCTTATCATTATACATTCAAGTGGCCATTAGGGCTTAACTTTCATTACATTGGTTCTTATTCTTTCTCATACAAAATAAACCGGTTTCTTATTTCGCATATTCTTCCACTACTAAGACCTTTTCCAAATAGATTGATCTTTTACTTGGCTTCTTAAACAATTACCACAAAATCAATGATTCATTCTTTAACTAACTAATCTATGTTGATTGGTAGCTCATTAATCTTTATTGAGTCAAAAATTATGTCTAGAATGCCTTGGAAAGAGATGAGAATAAAAAAATAAATGAATTAAATACAACTTTCCAAAATGTGCTGAAAATGGGTCTCCGCTCGAGCGCCACTTTGGTCGCTCGAGCGGACTGTAAAATTTGAAAAATTACTGAGAGGTCGATTTTCACGCTCGAGCGGGACTTCTCTCACTCGAGCGGACAACGAAAATTCTGAAATTCTAAAATTGCAATTAAAGTTCAAATTTGGTATTCAAAGCTTCAAAACATGCACTTTAGTATACAACATGGAGAACCATTTATTAAAGTCATATTCAAAATCAAGCCCCAATTGCCAAATTTAGTTTTAATTCATTTTCTCTATATCAAGCCAAATTTCAACTTAAAATGATTAACTTCTAACTTAATCTCTATAAATTGAACATGACTCTAAACTCTCATTTTCTTTTTAGTTACATAAAATTGGCGTCAAATTCTTTCTATTTTCCTTGAAATCATGAAATTGAAGTCATGAAACTTCTTATGAATTTTCCAACTAGTTTCCATAATCTTAATCTTAGCTTAATTCATAGCATAAATTAATTCATAACCATAGATGTCCCAAAATATGTTTAATCTCAAATCACAAGTATGGATTAAAATCTAATTATAAAATCAACACTTTATCTAACATTAGGATTAATTCTAATTTTCCATAAACTTGATGTTCATAAAACATTTCATTTTTCTCTTCAAAATATGAGATTGAATTAATCAAAATCCTTCAAAATCCATGATGTATGCAATACAAATAGGTCCAATTTTATTATTAATAACAAAATCAACTTTATTATGAATTATACAAATCAATTTCTTAGAAATTGACAACTTAATTTCTAACCAAAAACTTAATTTATAATCATAGATGTTGTAAAATGTGCTTAAATTGAACAAACCCTTTTTTAAATTAAATCTCATGCATGAATTAAACAAATTCCTAATTTTCATAATAAAATCAAAACTTCCTTTAATTCCAAAATTAACTCTCAATTTTATGAACTCATGGTTTTTATAACTTTTTCTCCAAAGTCATTTATATAACCCCATTGCATGGGCCCAATCTTCAAATATTCATAGTTGCATGTAATTTATAGAACCCAATTTATGAATGGTTCTCAAAATCAAACTCAAACGTAGCAAATTTAAAGAACTGTAACTCATATTTTCAACCTAATTTGATTAAACATGCAAGACCCAATTTCCATGAAGTTATATAATTAATTCTCAACTAAAATCTTGAAAACCCAATTTCCATGAAGTTATATAATTAATTCTCAACTAAAATCTTGAAAATTCACAATGCATGTAAGAATAAACTTAAAACATGTTAAGGATAAAGAAAATCAAACCCAAATATTAAATCACAACATCAATTTTTCTTAATCATTAAACTTAACTCAAATCTTCTACATTCTTTCTTATATCATGAGATCACACCCAACTACCCTTTAATTTCATTTTGAAGTAAATTATCTACAAAATTTAAGTCTCAATTTCTTACTTTAAGTCTTCAAATTGATGAATTTCTTGTCAAATTGTGAGTTGCTTCCTTTGCCTTCAATTTCTTGCTTGAACTCTTTCTCTCTCTCTCTCTCTACTCACGGTTTCTCTCTCTCACATTTGTTTTGCCCGGTGAATGCATATACACAGAGGATATAGCTCTAAGGCTCAAACCTTCTTTGATTTCAATTATTATTTTATTAAGAATGGTGGGACACTTGTCCGCCTAGAAATAATCCATGTGGTGATATATATTAGGATTAATCAAGCACACTAATTATACATTAGTTTAATTAAACATCGCTTAGCCTTGATTAATCATAATTAATACTCAAGTTAATTAGTCATAACTAATTACAATTTCCTACTTAATTTAATTAGTCTAATTTGACTTCCATTAGAGTCTAATTAAATATATTTAATTCTATCAATCCGAATCAGATTTTTAGTCAGACTCCCAAAAGGCTCAAAATATTAAATTAAATTTATTATCATTATCGATTTTGATTTCTCAAATCATGTAGGCCCTCAATTTCTGATCAAACTCAATTTCCATCAATAAATTGCATATTCAAATTGGGCACATCATAATTAAATTTAATTTATAATAACCACAATCCTCAATCCTCAAGACTTAATCGACTCCAATTGGGACCTAATCAATTGAATCTCAATCTTACTAAACTGAATCGAATATTTAATTAAACTCCCAAATGGGTCCGTAATTAAAATTAAATTGATTAACTTCTCAATTTTACTCCCTTAAGTCATTTGGACCCTTAATTTCTAATTCCAAAATAACTCTTTAATAGAATCATATCTGAGTCGATCCCACAAGTCTCATAAATCCCAAATAAATTATAATACTAAACAATTAAATCTCAAATCCTCTTAATTAATCAAGTATCAATTATTATACGTGATGGGGCCGTTACAGCCTTCCCCCCTTAGGAAGTTTGGTCCTCCAAACTTAAGATACTTGTACAGAAAAGTAGTCATATAACTTGATCTCATTTCAATTCCTCCCCTAGGTAACTCCTTTTTCATTGGACTTTCTCTTCGTAAATTGAACTTATTTCCAATCACTTAATGGTTAACAACCCAAATTGGCGATTCATTAACGCTTCTATTGACATCAATCATATAACTTATATACCTTAATTCATCGATCTGAAATTCATATACTTCCAATAGCAGGAGGTTTATTTTAAGGAATGTTCATGATTCTCCTTATTTTCAAATTGATCAAAATATTGTGCTATTGACATGATAGATTCTTCAAATTAAAATTAATATTCAGCGCATTATCAATAACAAACACAATTTCTTGATCCTTCAGTCCTATTAACAAAAATATAATCCCGACACTATTGCTATGCAATCTGTAGTTCATCCTATCCCAAGGAACAGACATTAACTTTCATTGACTATGGTCAAGGTTCTTAAGTTATGCACATGACGTACTTTCTCCAAAGAAGGCTCCACATATTAATCTATAACAGAAATTTCTGAATTATATGGAAACGTAATCATATATTAATGGTCCCACTTCCAAAAGACATCTTGGATGACAATTATGATGGTAATTTCAAAACAGAGAAGCACATTAGATTTCAAACAGAAGCATATTTCACAGAAATTCATTAACTTTGATCAATAGTCACGTGGCAGTTTAGGGCTACACCTTTAAATTTTCCTCAAATCATTATAATTAGCCAATCAAAATTCTTATGTTCCCAAAGGTTCCTTAAGAAATATGCACTTGTTATTCTAACGATTTTTACTTCCTTATTTCTTATTACACTTTCTTTCTTCTGTTCGACACTAGAATTGAATTTATTTGCAATAGGTTAAGCTATCTAATGTCGGATTCAAAATCTAGATTTAATTATGCCCACAAGATCATAATATCATTCATTTCTACTCGCTATTCCAATAGGGAATTATTGTGTTTTCCTTTCTAAAAGTCTATATTTTGACTTTGTACCTTAATATAATTATCAATGTTTCTTTCAACGTTAGAAGATTCAATAGCGATACGATTTTGTAAATTGGGTCTTCCCTTTCTAACTCTCATAGGTTTCAGTCTCCTAACTTGGAGTACAATTTTCTTTCTATTCAAACAAGGTCCCAAAACACATAGCTTTGTTAGACTAAACAGAAATCCTAATTATTTCCCATATTCATCAATTGGTCAAGTTTTGCTCATACTCTTCTATTTCTGACAATACCAAGTCAAGTCTTAGCGATGTTTTAATCATTTTAGCAAATTCAAGTTGAGTTCTAAATGGTCCAACAAATGGGTTTCATCTTTATCAAACAATACATGACACAGCTTGTAACAAAACATGGGGTGAATCAAGTTCATCAATCAAATCTTTCAAAGCTTCTTGGGATGTTTAACAACATCTACATAATACTTGGGGTGATGACATTCCAGACAAAACAAAGGAATAATCGCCTCGGAATCGAGCACACCCGTTCATAGACTGTCGATGGCCGACCCGAAATCGATTAGACAAATCCACCCGTTCATAGACCGTCAGTGGGGCTATCCGTTCATAGACCGTCGATAGCAAAGAAATATCTCAACAAGGTGCTACATAAGCTTAACGTCCCCTAGCACGAAAGGACCTTTCAAGAATGTCGTCAAAAGAAAGCTAATACTTGATACAGAACCAATGGATCATCATTCATGCTTGATCAAATACTTTTCCAAAACAAGGCAAAGCAAAGTTTTATCAAAACATCATAACACAAGTTTATTTAAAATGCCACCACACATAAACTGTTAACTTCAAGTAGTCCTACTTGTACTTAAGTACTATCCTTAACCAATTAAATTATTTGAGCTTTTTCTAAGGTTTGGGATAGTCTTGTATTTGATGCCCAATTTCTCACATTTCCAGTAACTCGATGACACAGTCCCCTATGGATCTTGTGACATATTGACATACTAGAATAATTTACTTCTCTTACAACCTTGCCTAGAATTACTCGTCTTTCCTACCACAAAATTCTTAGTTTTCTTCTTTGATTCACTTTTTACTTCCACATTTAACTCTCCCTTTTGACCTTACCATGAAGGGTAGGATTCACAACTCTTACCACGTTCTTTAGTACTCCTTCTACTTTACCCGATCACTCTAATAAAGACTCAATTTCCACTCCATTCATACTTTTTCCATCTATTCCTAATGACGGAAGAGAAGGGTTGAACACAAGAAAATGGTTGATAGCACTTGGGTTAATTTAATTGACTTAAGTTATATCACAAAGCACCTATCATATACAAGTAGACATACACATATAGGCATATAAGGACACTGGTAGGGTATCCTATTCATTCCCCAGGAATTTACCAAGAATTTCCGATTCAAAGCTATTGGTGAGTCGTGATTCCAATCAGACTTTCAAGGTCATTCTACAAAGGCATGAGACTCTACGGTTTAACATTCCACAAAATAAGTTCCCACCAAAATGTATTATCTTACACATCAAATGACTTTTCTCGTCCTCAATTACCATAGTTCCACATATTTCATGGATCAACAACTTCCTCAATTTCCAAATATTCTCATAGTTCAATTTAACATACAACCCATATAGCTTCCATGACTTTCATCAAAGATTCTAATTCTGTACAATACTATGTTTCCACAAATTAACATACTCATTCTCATCAAGGTACTAGTCAAACATTCTGATTTCCTTATAAGAGTAGAGATTTCAGAAATTCCACCATAGTTCTTAGCTTCTAGCCTCTTTGCTAAACTGATTCAACACATTTCAGTTTCCTTATAATCATCATAATTCCATAATAGCTCATAATTCTCAGTTTCAATACTTAAACGCATTACACAAAAATATATGCATATTCTTAAATGCACAACTTCTTACTTACTTACTAGATGCATGGAACTTAAATATGTTCTAGACATTCTAGTGCTCAATGGACACGTGTGTGAGAAATTAACGCGTGCTCTGATACCACTCTGTCACGACCCAAACCCGCCCCTATAGGTTTAGCATCGTAACCGGCCAGTAATTCTGGGATTACCAAAGGCCTCTGAGACAGATTAACATAATATTAAGGGCTAGCGGAAGCAAATAAGAATATACAACGTCCATTGAGCTGTGCAGACTTATATGAGACAGAAAAATTTTAAACTTTATATGCATATCCAATAGTCAACCATACATTATACCCACACACTTTACATATACTTTTAAGTACAACCAACATAATCAAATCAAGTCTTATATATACAGGACTAATCAAAACTTGAATCCAAGACACTTCGGGAACCTCCACGTGAGACGCAATGGTTGGCTGACAACAGAAACATAGCCCCTACAAAGCCTTCGGGCTTGCACTGCAGGATGCTCACCTATATACATATATAGGTGGTGTTTGGGAAGCAACATCCCAAATTTTTTATCTCATAAAAACCACTAAAAGACAAAAGTTTTGCAAAATCAAAAAAAACACATCCAAACAAAATATCACATCCAACTCCATAATCATTTCACTTTTTCTCTCACAAACATCACATCCAACCACATAAAAACCCAACTATCTTCCCAAACACTAAAATTTTTTTATCTCATAAAAACCTACATCTACTAAAATCTACATAAAAACTCACTTCCCAAACACCCACATATACAAACAGTGAGCTAAAGCCCAGTGAATAATATTAAGGTAAAGGGGTTAGTGAACGAATTCCGAACATTTCATACGTATAAAACAAATCATAGCATAATCATAGTCATCTCATATCAGAACATAATAATGACATATCCCATAGAACATATCGAGTATATCACATAACGTCTTCCGACTAGAGTAACCGGTCCCGGACACCGATTAAACACATATCACCACAATGAAGTGGCTAACGAGATCTCGTAAATGTCATGGACCCGCATTTTCATGTCATCCCCCATGGCTTGGGACTATCTATGGATGCCATAATAGATTTCAAACTTGGAATGTTCGTTCACAGAAACATATATCATTTCAGAAATCATAGCATATCTTATCTCATTTGGAACATAGTTTCATATAAACGTATCTTTACGATAACGTTACTCACAGTGGTTCCAGTAAGCGGTCAATCAATCCTCGAGTCTTGACCTACAATCACAAGATACATAACACAAGCATGTCTTATCATTATACATTCAAGTGGCCATTAGGGCTTAACTTTCATTACATTGGTTCTTATTCTTTCTCATACAAAATAAACCGGTTTCTTATTTCGCATATTCTTCCACTACTAAGACCTTTTTCAAATAGATTGATCTTTTACTTGGCTTAACCAATTACCACAAAATCAATGATTCATTCTTTAACTAACTAATCTATGTTGATTGGTAGCTCATTAATCTTTATTGAGTCAAAAATTATGTCTAGAATGCCTTGGAAAGAGATGAGAATAAAAAAATAAATGAATTAAATACAATTTTCCAAAATGTGCTAAAAATGGGTCTCCGCTCGAGCGCTACTTTGGTCACTCGAGCGGACTGTAAAATTTGAAAAACTACTGAGAGGTCGATTTTCACGCTCGAGCGGGACTTCTCTCGCTCGAGCGGACAACGAAAATTTTGAAATTCTAAAATTGCAATTAAAGTTCAAATTTGGTATTCAAAGCTTCAAAACATGCACTTTAGTATACAACATGGAGAACCATTTATTAAAGTCATATTCAAAATCAAGCCCCAATTGCCAAATTTAGTTTTAATTCATTTTCTCTATATCAAGCCAAATTTCAACTTAAAATGATTAACTTCTAACTTAATCTCTATAAATTGAACATGGCTCTAAACTCTCATTTTCTTTTTAGTTACATAAAATTGGCGTCAAATTCTTTCTATTTTCCTTGAAATCATGAAATTGAAGTCATGAAACTTCTTATGAATTTTCCAACTAGTTTCCATAATCTTAATCTTAGCTTAATTCATAGCCGCAAATTAATTCATAACCATAGATGTCCCAAAATATGTTTAATCTCAAATCACAAGTATGGATTAAAATCTAATTATAAAATCAACACTTTATCTAACATTAGGATTAATTCTAATTTTCCATAAACTTGATGTTCATAAAACATTTCATTTTTCTCTTCAAAATATGAGATTGAATTAATCAAAATCCTTCAAAATCCATGATGTATGCAATACAAATAGGTCCAATTTTATTATTAATAACAAAATCAACTTAATTATGAATTACACAAATCAATTTCTTAGAAATTCAGCTTAACTTAATTTCTAACCAAAAACTTAATTTATAATCATAGATGTTGTAAAATGTGCTTAAATTGAACAAACCCTTTTTTAAATTAAATCTCATGCATGAATTAAACAAATTCCTAATTTTCATAATAAAATCAAAACTTCCTTTAATTCCAAAATCAACTCTCAATTTTATGAACTCATGGTTTTTATAACTTTTTCTCCAAAGTCATTTATATAACCCCATTGCATGGGCCCAATCTTCAAATATTCATTGTTGCATGTAATTTATAGAACCCAATTTATGAATGATTCTCAAAATCAAACTCAAACATAGCAAATTTAAAGAACTATAACTCATATTTTCAACCTAATTTGATTAAACATGCAAGACCCAATTTCCATGAAGTTATATAATTAATTCTCAACTAAAATCTTGAAAACCCAATTTCCATGAAGTTATATAATTAATTTTCAACTAAAATCTTGAAAATTCACAATGCATGTAAGAATAAACTTAAAACATGTTAAGGATAAAGAAAATCAAACCCAAATATTAAATCACAACATCAATTTTTCTTAATCATTAAACTTAACTCAAATCTTCTACATTCTTTCTTATATCATGAGATCACACCCAACTACCCTTTAATTTCAGCTTGTAAGTAAATTATCTACAAAATTTAAGTCTCAATTTCTTACCTAAGTCTTCAAATTGATGAATTTCTTGTCAAATTGTGAGTTGCTTCCTTTGCCTTCAATTTCTTGCTTGAACTCTCTCTCTCTCTCTCTCTCTCTCTCTCTACTCACGGTTTCTCTCCCTCTCACTCGGCTGTTTTGCCCAGCTGAATGCATATACACAGAGGATATAGCTCTAAGGCTCAAACCTTCTTTGATTTCAATTATTATTTTATTAAGAATGGTGGGACACTTGTCCACCTAGAAATAATCCATGTGGTGATATATATTAGGATTAATCAAGCACACTAATTATACATTAGTTTAATTAAACATCGCTTAGCCTTGATTAATCATAATTAATACTCAAGTTAATTAGTCATAACTAATTACAATTTCCTACATAATTTAATTAGTCTAATTTGACTTCCATTAGAGTCTAATTAAATATATTTAATTCTATCAATCCGAATCAGATTTTTAGTCAGACTCACAAAAGGCTCCAAATATTAAATTAAATTTATTATCATTATCGATTTTGATTTCTCAAATCATGTAGGCCCTCAATTTCTGATCAAACTCAATTTCTATCAATAAATTGCATATTCAAATTGGGCATATCATAATTAAATTTAATTTATAATAACCACAATCCTTAATCCTCGAGACTTAATCGACTCCAATTGGGACCTAATCAATCGAATCTCAATCTTACTAAACTGAATCGAATATTTAATTAAACTCCCAAATGGGTCCGTAATTAAAATTAAATTGATTAACTTCTCAATTTTACTCCCTTAAGTCATTTGGACCCTTAATTTCTAATTCTAAAATAACTCTTTAATAGAATCATATACGAGTCAGATCCCACAAGTCTCATAAATCCCAAATAAATTATAATACTCGGCAATTAAATCTCAAATCCTCTTAATTAATCAAGTATCAATCATTATACGTGATGGGGCCGTTACACAAATTCTCAACACACCCACCAGAAAAATAATCTCCTACACTCAACATCATTAAATGTCCCAATACATCACTTAATCAAATCTTGAATTAAAAATAGGATACTTCTACTTTTTATTTTATTTTATTCACTAATTAATTTGTCTAAGGCTTTAATTAATTCCTAATTTTCTTTAAGTTGAATTAAATTATATTTACTCAAATTAAATTACTCCTCATTAAATTATGATCTCAATTACACTAAATTTAATTATATAAGTGTGAATAAGGCTCTAATTGCCTATCTAATAATTTAATTCTAGCCTATTAAAATTTACGAATTAGACAGGTTTATTTCTCATTCTAACCTATATGTTCTTAATAACACAATTCAATAAATCTTATGACAATCAATAACACCTAACAATACATAATTGCATAATTAAAATTAAGCACGAAATCAATATATAATTAATTTACTTAATTAAGGTGGTGGTTGTCACACCAGCTCGCTCTTTCTGAACCTCCATGGGCCCATTCTGAGGATGCACAACTATTTATTACTTATACGAATCATTAACGACTATTACAATTTCTTATAGCTCTTCATAGCACTTTTGAGCCCGTGTGTGCTTCTTTGCTTAATTGTTTGCCCTTGCCCACTTTAGAGCAAGCCATTGCTAAGTTCCTATTAGGGATGGCAATTTGAACCCGGCCCGACGGGGACCCGACCCCCCGTCCCCGATAAGTATGGTTTTTCCCCGAAAAATATCTCACGTAGGGATGGTATTTAAAATAAATCAGGTGACTTTTCTAGGGGCGGTGATCTATATTTCATCCCGCCTGCCCGCCTTGACTCCCAGTCGGTCGAATTATATTATATATATATATATATGTTTAGGGTGTGGCTTTTGGATGAACACAGCAGCACCCTTTAAATATTATATTATATATATATATATATGTTTAGGATTCTTTAAATATTATATATTATATATATATTTGTTTAGGATAGTCAGATGGTCTACACACTCTCTCTCTCTTCTTTCTCTCATTCTCTTCTCTCTTTTCTGCAGTGGCGACAAAGAGTGCGATCTCCTTTCTCTCTCCAGTGGCGACGATGCATCTCCTCCTCCGCGGCAGGACACACCCTCCTCCATCACGCTTCCTCCTCGGCCGGTCCCCCACCAGCAGATCTGGGCAGATCTGAGTAGATCCCATCTCCTCCACACCACCGCAGACCTTACATCTCACATCTCGGATCTGTGAAGATCGATCCCACCATTTATGTGTATACATGTATGTGTGTTTGTATTGTCCTTGTGTAACTGTCTGTCTCCATATTATTATTAATTTTAATTTTAATTTTTTTTTTTTTTGTGGTTGATGATGTTGCGTTGATGAAAATGATGTTGAGGAGCTACGAGGATTTTTAGAGTCGGAAACCCGATCCCGTTGAAAGGGGGGTGATGGGTTCCGTCGGGGATCGGGGGACGGGAGTTTGTAACCGAGGATCGGGGACGGAGAGTGCGATCCCCGGCCCCGCCCCGCCCCGTTGCCATTCCTAGTTCCTATCAAATGAGGCTCGTTTTGGGATTCTTAAATCTCAAAACATGGATTTTGTTCTTGCTATGCCATCATCTCAGAGTTCTTCATCTTCACAGCTAATCATATGCAGTTATTGTCGTAACAGAGGCTTGCCAGCCAATCATTCTCTTATTCACTGTCAGGTTCACGAATGCTTGACTTGTCACAAGACTACTCCAGGCCATCTCCAAAGCAATTGTCATCGAACTCCCTCCACTACTTTATCCAAGAAAGGGGCTTTTCGTTTTGAGTATTAGTCCAAATCTAGCCACGGTTCTTGCTTTGTTGCTGCTGCCTCTTAGGGTTTTTCTGCTGCTTCCTTCTCTATGGATGATGTTGAGCACATCATCCACCAGGTGCTCGCCAAATCTAGTACTCCTCCCTCTACTACTTTTTTAGTAACCTCAGGTAACTCTTTATGGTATTTTGATTCCACATGCTGTAATCATATGACTTCTAACTTTACTATATTTTGTTTTTTATCCTCATCATCTTCTGTTCCCACTATACACACTGTTGATGGTTCTTGTATGCCTGTTAGTCACATTGGCCATATCTTTACTTCCTCTGTGTCTTTTTCTAATGCTTATCATATTCCTGCTCTTCAATTGAACTTTATCTCTGTTGGTCAGTTATGTGAACTTGGTCTAACCATTACATTTTCTGCTAATGATTGTTTGGTGCAAGACCCTCAGATGAGACAGATCTTTGGGATAGGCCATAAGCATGGATGTCTGTTCAAACTTATCCATCTTCGCAATCCACACAACTCATCTACTGTTGCTTAGGATATGTTTCTTTTAGTCATTTGAAAACTTTAGTTTCTAGTGGTCAGTTAGGTCGTGTTTGTTTTGAAGATGTCGATTGTTTATCTTGTCAAATTATTTTGATACCATGTTATGAAAGTAAAGAGAGAAGAGAGAAGAGAAACTCTATATTGAATTGAATAATGAAACATAAGAAGCATATATATATAAGCTGAGAAGAAACCTAGATAAGTATAGAAAATGAGATAGAGATACATCAGAGATAAGCAACAACGGAGGCACGTAAGGCCTAGGGGGGTCACTTGTCCCATGGGTTTTGGGATATATATATTTTTAATAAACATAAAGAAAATATTTTTTTAAAAAAAATTATAAAAATATTATTTAAAGTGAAATGTCAATGACATTTTTAAAATTATGAGAACAATAATGGTTATTTTGATTAAAACTAAAGAGACTATGATGATTCATATTATTATCTATGAAAATTTCAATATAATGGTGATATTTATCATTATTGATATGCAAACATAATTAATTTCAATGAAGATATGAAATTTATTGAATTATTAGTTACATTTGACATGTGGAGTTTATCCTCCATGTGGAGTTTATCCTCCATGTGTTTCTTTCCATTCATAACTAAAATGACCACACTAGAAATTATAATCAAGCAACACATCTTCAATTATTAAAAATAAAAAATAAAAAATTGCAATAGGTTGTAATTAATATCAGAATGAGTCATAACTAACTATTACTTGATATATAATCATAACCATAATAATAACCACAAGAAGTAATAAGTAAATTATATCTAACACTATAATGTGTTATAACTTAAGACCACGAACAGTATAATTGCTATATATGATAGACACTTTTTTTTGCAGTATGTTCTATAGAATTTCTCTACTACAATATATTATTTTTATCTCAACTTATCTTCTTTTTGATTTTCAATCCACCTATAAAATAGTTACTCCCCAATATTTATAGGAAATTTAATCTCAAATCCTTTAATTTAAAATTCACACTTATCCAAATGAACTCTTAAGGCTTGTTTGATAATCATTTCATTTTCATTTTCAATTTATATTTACAAAAATTAAAAATTGTCATAAAAACTTGTTTGATAATTTTTTGGTCTATAAATTATTGTCTCGGTTGTAAATTTGAAAAAACATAAATTCAAAAAATGAGTTTACGTTGGTTTTTAAGCGAAATTTAAAATTTTACTCACAAATTTTTTTCAAATAATTTTTTTCCTTTTTCAAATGATTTATTTTTCCAACTAATACCAACCAAGGAAGCAATTGGTAATGTTACTTTAAACCTTAGAGAGATTGTAATTTCTAAAATGTGAGGATGTCAATGTAATTTACCCAGTCTTGGCCAAATTTGGCATTTAAAAAATTAAATTCTTTGAGGAAATATTAATGAAACTTTAACTCTTATGGAGGGAAATGTAATTTCTAAAAGGTGAGGGGGGAACTGTAGTAAATATAAATCTCAAGGGATGTCTGTGTAATTTACCCTAATAATATATATCTAACACTTACAAAACTATAAAAAAAATCAAAATTCATTCTAAACAGAACTTTTTTAATCAAACTAAAATAATATAAAAAAAATTAAAAAACCAAGTTAATAATGTGGGTGTTTGGGAAGTAGATTTTTAAAAAAAAATTTTAGTTGTAGGATATTATTAGAGAATTTTTTTTTTTTGTGTTTCGGAAGATAGTTGGGTTTTTTTGTGGTTGTATGTGATATTTGTGAGAGAAAATGTGATGCTTGTGAGAGAAAATATGAAATGATTATAAGGTTTGATGTGATATTTTGTTTGGATTTGTTTTTTTAATTTATTTTGTAACCAATTTGTCTTTTAGTGAAAAAAAAATAAAAAAATAAACTTGCCAAACACCGCCAATGTTATTCCAATTGAAACCTTAGTCGGACTTTCAGTTTTCTCCCAAAACTTCTCTTTTTGCCCCCGTCAAAGGCTCTAACGATAGTGTTGCAAACGATGGGCAGACTTCTTTACCCCCGCTTCATCGAATTGTGGATCGAATTGATATTTCTTGAGGTACAAATGATAGACTAGTGAATCTACCCCACATCTAAACAGTTATGCTATGTAGCTCGACTCTACTCTTACCTGAATCCCCTCAAATCAAAGCAGCGTCGTTTGGTCATTTTTTTTTTTTCCAAAAGAAGAAAATTAAAAAAGAAGAAGAAAGAAGAAGAAGGAAGAAGAAGAAGAAGAAGAGAGAGAGACCGAGACCAACATCAACCATTCATCTTCATCATCAACAACTGAGACCAACATCAACCATTCATCTTTATCATCAACAACATCATCAGATCTAGAAAAAAAAAATCAACAATTCATCTTCATCATCAACATCTTCATCAACATCACCATTATCATCATCAACACCAGCCAACAGTTTTATTTTTATTTTTTTCCCTTCATTTCAAATCCAAGAAAAAAAAAAAAAACAAAATCGGGCTGGGCTACGACGATAGGAGGTGGAGGTGGAGGCGGAGGTGATCGACGGTGACCCTCTCTCTCTCTTTCTCTCTTTCTTTTTCTCTTTCTCTCCCTCTTCCTCTTCCTCTTCTTCTCTCTGTGTTTTAGACATAAAGAAAAAAAGAAAAAAAAAGAAAGAAGAGGAAACTACCCAAAACGACGTCGTTTTGGGCAGTCGGGGGTTTCGAGGAAGGGAGTTTCGAGCTACAAACCATTTTCCCACATCTAAATGCCTCCTAATTATCTTCAAATGCACTCAATTTATAACAAATTTTAAGCACACTATCTAATTTTTGTAAGGGTCCGGCTTGCCCTAGTTTATTTTGTAGATTAAATAGTGTTGTTAAGTTTGTGAGGCCTATCACGAGTCCTGTTTCGATAATTTGAATGGTTTGAATTGTTCAATATGTAGAACTCGTCGAGTACTTTATTTTTGTAAAAAATTACGTTGATCGGATATGAATAGCTACTTGATCGGATCAGATTTTTTTAACAATTTATTTTGAAAATTATATTTACTGTTGATAGAAATCTGATTCGATAAAATAACTATCGATATCTAATTAATGTGATTTTTATTAAAATAAAATACCCAATAAGCATTATATATTTAACGGTTAAAATTATTAAAACAAAATCTAGAATTTGCTAGAATTTAGGGGTTGTTTGGGTGTCCTAAATAAGTGCACTTTTTGAATTTTTGGACTAAAAAGTTGAGGAAAAAAAGATGGTTGTTTGAATTACTTTTTGACTTTTTATGAAAAAATTTGTATTAAAAAATTGTATAAATTAGTGTGTAGGAGAAGATTAGGAGTGTGAGTTGTACAACCCAGTGAGGAAAATTGCATTTAGAAAAATTGGATAAATTTACCCAGTGAGGGCAAATTTAGTATTTAGAAAAATTAAATTGCTGAGGGGGAATCTGTAATGAAACTTTAAATCTCAGGGAGAGAGATGTAATTTCCAAAAAGTGAGGAGGAAAACTGTAATAAATATAAATCTTAGGGAATGTCAGTATAATTTACCCTAATAATATATATCTAACACTTACAAAACTATAAAAAAAAAATCCAAAATACATTCTAAACAAAACTTTTTTAATCAAACTAAAATAATAAATAAAAAAAATTAAAAAACCAAGTTAATAATGTTATTCCAATCGAAACCTTAGTTGCCCTTTCAGTTTTCTCCCAAAACTTCTCTTTTTGGCCCCGTCAAAGGCTCTGACGATAGTGTTGCAAACGATGGACAGACTTCTCTACCCCCGCTTCATCGAATTGATATTTCTTGCGGTACAAATGATAGACTAGTGAATCTACCCCACATCTAAATGCCTCCTAATTATCTTCAAATACACTCAATTTATAACAAATTTTAAACACACTATCTAATTTTTGTAAGGGTCAGGCTTGCCCTAGGGTTGTTTAGAATGACCTAAATAAGTGCACTTTTTATTTTTTTATGAAAAGATGTACAGAAAAGTAGAGAGGTGATGTAATGGAAAAAAGATAAAAAGATAAAAAGATGGATTATTTTTAGATTGCCAAACTTAAGTTCGTGAGGCCTATCACGAATCCTGTTTGGATAATTTGAATGGTTTGAATTGTTCAATATGTAGAACTCGCCAAGTACTTTATTTTTGTAAAAAATCACGTTGATCAGATATGGATAGCTACTTGATCGGATTAGATTTTTTTTAACAATTTATTTTGAAAATTATATTTACTATTGATAGAAATCTGATCCGATAAAAAAACTATCGATATCTGATTAATGTGATTTTTATTAAAATAAAATACCCAATAAGCATTATATATTTAACGGTTAAAATTATTAAAACAAAATCTATTATTTGCTACCGCCAGAGTTGGTGGCCTAGTGGAGAATGCAACGCATTTCTCAGCATTGAGCCAGGGTCGAGTACTTTGATGGTGAGTCTATAGGTGGATTCTTTTTTATGGATTGGATTAAATCTGGCTGATAATCTACTATCCAGATGCAGGACTCGCGGAGACTGTGATGACCCTTTAGAGCTTTCTTTTTTTATGGTCAAAAAAAAAAAAAAAAAAAAATGCTAGAATTTTTAATCTTAAACTGAAAAGAAGGTTGACCTTTTTTATAAAAACAATGGGCTACACAAAAGGAAAGAACCAAACACGGGATGATGAGATTAATGCAACTGTGCCCGCAAACACTGTCATAATGACTCGCTTCGCCCATGTGTCGTCCGTCCTACTAGGACCTTACGTCAGCTTCTTATCCACATTCCCCCGTGTACATATCCGTCATTTAAATATAATTATTTACACTAAGACGCCTAAATTATTAATAAATATCATTTTATTTTTTTTATTTATAAACTATATATTTTGACCCTCAATTAGAAAAATATATCTTTTTCACCCTTTGTTTAGAGTTTTTAAAAATATATATATTTTTAATTTTCAAACATTTTATTATTTTTTAAATATTTTAATTAAATTTATCTTGAAATTTTTAAATTTCACTTGATTTAGAGATATTTAAAAAGTAGAAAATTGTGCAAATCCTTCAAAAATTCATTGAATATAAAAAAATAAAAATAAAAATAAAAATTTATTTTGTTATATTCAACAAATTTTTAAAAACCTTTTCTATAAATTTTATATTTTTTAATTGTATCTAAATTATATGAATCTAAAAATTAAAAGAAAAAAAAAATTCCAATATTAGAAAAATTGGCTCAAAATAAAAAATACAGATTAAAAACTCTAAATCAAATATAGTGCTCATAATTGAACGGTGAATATATATAGATTCATAAATAAAGAGAACAAAATGATATTTATTAATAGTTGAGGATTTTACAATAATAATTATTTTTAGGATATTCAAAAAAATTAAAATTAAAAAACAAAAACAAAAACAAACATTTCTGTATTTTTTCGTAACTGAATAAAGAAAAAAACAAACACATCCTCCTCCTCTTCTTCTTCTTCTCATTCACTCACCATATCTATCGGTAGCCTCAGATATCTCTAAAAAATTATTCAATACTCCTCCCAATTTACAACCCTAGATCTTCCTCCATGTTTATCAGGTACCTTTTTATCTCCAATTTACGCTATGTAATGTAATATTGTACAATCACTGTGAATATTCATCGACTCCTCATTCATTGATTACCCTTTTTGTTTTTTTAATTTTTTTCATCCGCAGATCTCAAGTAAGTGTAATTAGTTGATTCATGAGCTTTGTTTTTACAAATTTGTGTTGATTTTTGTAATGGTATGTATGTTTTTGAGAATCTGTGGAGGGGGCGATAGATATATATAGTTTGTTAGTAGTGATGGTGTCTAAGAATGACCATGTGGAATCTTTCTTGAATTCGCTTCAAGTTATTAAGGATGTGCTTTCGCCGATTGAATTCGGTATAAGGAAGGCGGCGAAGGACTTGGAGCATTGTTGGCCCGGTTCGAAGAATCGGGCTAATAATATCATTGAAGGGTTTGGAACACAGTTGAATGGAGGAGGAACTGAGAATGGGAATAGGGTTTTGGTTTGTTCTGTGAAGAAAAGGAGTGGACAGTGTTTGGTTAGTGATGATGAGAGAAAGAAGGGTTTGTCGATAAAAGTTCCTTTTAAGACATTATTGGGGTTTTTGTTGATAAATTGTGGGAGTAACGGATGTAAGGACATGTTGAAGAAAGGGTTGAAAGAGGAGGTTGGTGATGACGATGGGTCTTGCAGAAATTGCTTAAAGTTTGCAGTTACGTGGTCGTTGTTGCTTAATGGTTTTGTTCCGGCTTTTCCGAGCCCTTTTAAAGCTGGCAAAAATCCATTTAGCAAAGTATGTGATGATGATAAAGTTTGTACATATTTGTGTGCACACCCATCCAAGCCGCAGGTTTCATGTGAAGCAGTAAAGCAAAAGGACTCAAAGGGTCATTTTGGTACTACATTTCAGGATGAGAGTTTAAAACCTAAAGAAGGAAATAATTTGTCAATTGAATGCTTCATAGGTTTTGTTTGCAATCAATTTACTCAAAATCTTCAGAAGTTGGATTTAGGTGTCCAAGAAAGTGAATGCAAGAGTTGTGATTCGCCCACCACTTCTCGTCCTCCTAATCCGTTCAATTATTTGAGGGCAGTAGCAAGTATTTTGGAAGGTAAAAAAGCAGATGTCAATGTTTTTTTGGGAAATTTGAGGTTTGCGAGAGTGGGAGGTATCCCATCGAGTGTTGTGGGAGTTACTTCTGTTAAAGAAGAGGGTGATGAGAACATGGAAGAATCTGGGAACAAGGAAGAAGCTGACAACAAGGAAGAAACTGGGGTTAGTGCTCCAAAGAAGCTGGCCAATGGATTACTGAGTATTCCCTTGTCAAATGTCGAGCGATTGAGATCCACTCTATCAACTGTTTCGTTGGCGGAACTAATTGAGCTTATACCCCATTTAGGGCGATCTTCCAAAGATTATCCTGACAAGAAGAAGCTATTCTCAGTCCAGGATTTTTTCAAATACACTGAAGCTGAAGGTATGTCTCTAAAGTAGCCTGGTAACCATTTTCACATTCCTCAAATTTAATTGATGCAGCAGAACACATTAGTTTGGAAAATCCCTTTTATGTATTTTCTCTATCCACTGTTAATATTTAATGGGTAATTTTTATGTATTTATCAAGCATCACTCTACAGTAATAGTGACTACGGATGATTACTTATTACTCAGGCCATATTACAATTGAATGCGAGGATAAAATTTTGCATTTTAAGCTGCTAGAGAAAATATGGAAAAATATTTTTGCATTGCAATGTGATATAGTTGATTGGCATCTATGTACATTTATGCTAATATCTTCTTAAAGTAAATATTTTTAAAAATATATGATGTGCTATTGTACTATAATTGCCATACCAGAGTTTCCATTTGCATTCTATCAGAGCATCCTTATCTAAAAATTTCATTTTTCTCCGAGTTAAGAAAACTGGTCCCCTCCCCCCCCCAGTCCCACCCATCTTTCTTTTGGGTTGGGTTCACCCTTGGCCCATCAACCGAACTCACACACATCAGATTAGGGAATCATTCATCCGATACTCGACTGCCTTACTGTTCGAAATTGACCTAACCAAACTGTCGGTTTGGCAGCCTGTTCGGTTGGTATACACAGATAAAAAAACAAACTTAAAAAAATCTAAAATCTAAGACAAATCTTGCCATATCAATAGATTACACAATCAAATCTCAAATCTGAGAGAATATAGAGCAGAGAATAGAAGAGAGGAAATAGAAAACAGACACACCACCAATACTGATGAAGGAGAGGATACCCATCGACACAAATAGCCACTGCCACCGTTGCACATCGCCATAGCCACCATGAGGGGGAGGGTTTTGGGGATGAGAGATTAAGAGAGAGGTTTCGGGCTGAGGGAGATGAGAGAGGGTGGGATTTCATGGGGAAGTCAAGGGGCAAGTTCATGAAGAGACCAGGTTTTGTGTTGCCTTTTGAGTTGGTGAGAGAGAGAATGAAAAGCGAGAGAGAGTGAGAATGTTGCTGGAGAGTTTGTGAGCTGGTGAGAGACAAAGAAGAGAGAGATAGAGATAAGGCATCAAGATAAGGTGTAAAATGGCCAGCATAACAGCACATGTAAAAGCAATATATTTCTTAATATTTCTCGGTTGGGTTGGGTTAATCGGTTGGGATGTATTCAGAACTGTGATCCGTCTGCTAATCCAAAAATGTCTAATGCTTACGACTGCTGCCGACCGCTGATACTTGCGAAGCTGACCGTTCACTGCATATTCAGTTCGGATCAGTCGGTTTGAATGGGTTGTTTGGGTATTTGAATACCTTTACTTTAAAGTTTGTCATTAAAAAAAAAAAAAGTCATTATAAATATAATTATTAGAAACTCATAAAACAGAATAAAATTTTCAGAAAGCAAATTTATGGTGCAATATGTTAGTTGAGAGATCATTACTGTTAAAAAATTTGGGAAAAAATGACAAGAATGGAATCTTATCAAACTTATTAAAGATGAGAAGTTTATGCAGGACAGCTGTAGAAAACTTAGAATCATGCTGCCTATGATTGAGTTTATGGTGGCAAAGAAATTTTAGAAATCTATGAAGTTCTTAGGGTTTCAAAAAGCATGAATGATGTTGGCTGTCTAGATTTGCTTGGTATTAAAGAGGTTATTTGCTGGAAATTCTGGACAGCAACTATATGAGGGTTTTAGAGTTAAATTAAGAGCTAAAGTGTACAAGAAAGGAAAAGGGTAATAGAATTAGGGGGTTGGGTTAAAAAATTAAGGAGATTAATGCTGGTTGTTCTTGAAATATAAATTCTGATCCTAGAAAGAGAGTAAGTGGAGAATCTTGTAAGAATCTCAGGTTAGGATTGCATCGTGGAATCGCTTAAAGCTTCAAATCTTCTCTCAGATTTTGATTTCTCAACTGTGTGGATTGAAAGGTTAGATATATATTTATAGGCTACTGGATATCTCTGAATTCTACTAGGATCTGGGATTTAAAAACTAGAAACTTTGACTACCAGTACAATTCTGGTAATTTTAAGACAATATATATTGTGGAACCAGTTGATAACTAGATGAAAATGATATTCATGGATCACCACTGCACTCCATGTCTATCAAAATTTGAAATTAAAAGAATACTATTGTCTCCAAAAACAAAGAACACAAATAAAATTGAACTGGTAGCAGACTTGATTTTAGCAAAATTTGACTGCAGTTGGTCTCAAGCAAGCCCCATGTGAGATTCCTAATTTGCTTCTTTCTTAAAATACATGTATTATCAGATATTATAAAAAAGAGATTGGACTAGATGTTGATGGCATTGGGTGTAAATTTTCCTTCCGATTCATTGTTAGTATTAGCTGAAGACTTTCCTTGTCTGTTAAAAATGATAAATTAGTTTCAAAATCTTTAATCGTTAAAAGGATATATGACCTGGAGCCTTTTCAAAATTTTTAGTTCCATGTTATTTTTCTCAGTTTGCATTTAGTTGCAAAATGCTACATTTCTGCCTCAGGTAATTTCACGGTTGTTTCTCTATATTCCCAAACAATTAGCTATAAGGTCATATGCAATTCATTATTCATGAATCTTTTCTCCGCATTCCAGCTTGAAGTGGGATCCTTGCTAGTCTAGTCCAGATCTTAGTTAAATCTTCACATATGACATACATATATTTTCGCTGCAATATTTCTTCTGATAGTTCCCCCTCCACTCCCCCCTCCGCCCAACCCCAAAAAGGGAAAGAAAGCCTGGAAATGGTTTTCCTCATAATGGTATCAGTCCGACTACATTTGTGTTGTATGTTATCTACTGCCCTTTCACAGTATCTGTTGTAACCTTGTTGAACTTCACCTCTTAAGGGGAAAAGAACAGTGATTGGATTGGTTTTTTGATGTTTGCTTAAGATTTGTTCTCTATATAAATCTTGCATCCTTACAGGAAGGAGGTTCTTTGAGGAGCTGGATAGAGATGGTGATGGCCAAGTTACCTTGGAAGATCTTGAAGTTGCTACGAGAAAGCGAAAACTGCCTCGGAGATATGCACGTGAATTCATGAGCCGTACTAGAAGTAATATATTTTCCAAATCATTTGGTTGGAAACAGTTCTTGTCCTTGATGGAACAAAAGGAACCAACCATTCTTCGAGCTTATACTACTCTCTGTTTGAGCAAGTCTGGGACACTAAAAAAGAGTGAAATCTTGGCATCACTAAAAAATGCGGACTTCCAGCAAATGAGGACAATGCTATGGCCATGATGAGGTTCTTGAATGCAGACACAGAAGAGTCTATTTCTTATGGACATTTCAAATTTTATGCTTCTTCTTCCATCCGATCGACTTCAAGAAGATCCTCGGTGAGCTATTTTTGTAATTTCAAGTGGGGTGATTTTAGAATTTATAGCAGAAGCGTGAAAGTAATCTGGTGTTGATTTGAGTGGAAGTGTGGAAGCTGTCTTCCATAGTTTGATTTGATTAGGGCACATTTGCATAAATTTTTTAGAAGAATGGAAAAGCTGGGGAAGAAATCTGATGTGACATGTTTTAGAAAGTATCCAGTGAGAGGGGTTTATAATATCTCAATAATAACTTGGTGTTAACTGTCTAAGTCAAAACAGGAAGCAATAAAGCACCTTCATCGTTTTATGGGTAGTGTGTATATCTGTATGTGTTACACAAATTGTTTCTCCATGCTCTGTAGATAACAGACACTAATTTTGCAATATACACGACTTATAGGGTCTTTGTACATGTCGCTAAGTCACCTACAGCTGGTAGTAACTTAATTTTATAAACATGCAGGAGTATCTGGTTTGAAGCTGCTACAGTTGTTGCTGTTGCACCACCTGTGGAATTACCTGCTAGCAGTGTTCTGAAATCTGCATTGGTAGGGGCCTGTCTTGCGCTGTCCTGTTCTTTATTGCACCCTGTGGATACAATAAAGGTAACACTTACCGGGAAATCTATGATGGAAACATCAAATTTTAGCCTCTGATTGATATGACAATTAAGATTTGTCATGTTAATATACATGTAATCGTGTATTCAACTTAAACAATTACTAACACATCTCCATAAATGCAAGCCATAGTTGATGATACTGATGCCCTGGTAGACCTTCCCTCAGAATTATGGAAACTTTTATAGTGGAAAGGTCTCATTTATGAACTAGCCTTGCCAACAGTTTTTGGCCTGGGTCATACTGTATCTCCATGAGACATCTAAATGCAAATTTGTCTTGTCAAAAGGCCTTCTGTTATTTATTTTTAATATGTACATAAAATCTTTATTGATTATTTTCAAAATCTGGATGATATGGAGGCAGGATGGAGTACACTGAGGGAGTTTCAACCAAGTGTCTTGATAGTTTTCAGCATATCAGAACTCAGAGGACATATATTGGAATTTCCAGTATAGGGCTTACTTTCTTTTTTTTTTCTTTTTTTCTTTCCCCATAACCCTCAAGTTTGATATACAACAACTCAATAAGCTTTTGTCTCACTTACTTGGGGTTGGCTATATAGATTTTCCCCCCTCCAACTGGTTCTATTTGAAATCAAAAGCACAGTCAAGTTTAAGGCATTCATGTCCTTCCTTATTGCCTCAAACGATGTTCTCTTTGTCCTTCCTCGATTTCATCTATTTCTTTTACCACCATCCACCTGAATCAGTAGCTCCTGTTCATAGGTGCACATGGCCATACCATCTCAAGCTGCTTTGCTTTCCATCATTTTGTCTTATATTGGTGCCACTTCTAACTTTTTCGTAATGAAGTCATTTCCAATTTTATATTTTCTTGTAACACTAATCATTCATCTCAACATTCTCATTTGAGTCCCTCATTTTTGGATATATTTTATTAAGAACTGTCAAACATTCTGTATCATCTCATAGGCTCATAACAGGTTTTATAGTAGTCCTACAATTTTTTCCCCTACAACTTAATAAGAATCCTACGAACACACAACGCTCCTAATGCATTTATCTGTTTCATCCACCTTGCTCTAATTCTGTGAGTAAATTGTTACTATTAGTATCTCTTTGCCCATCAAAAATTTTCACCATCTCCATCCCTATTTGTTGTTGTATACAATGTACACTCCTTATATCTTAGCCATACTTACAAACCTTTAGATGCTTAAAGTATCTCTGTATAATGCTAGCTTAGAGTTTACTTATTCTCTGTTGTCAACAAAACTATAAAGTATAAACAATAACACCAAGAGATATGTTCTTGAATTTTCTTAGCAAGTTCATTTATAACTAATGTGAAAGGCAATGATTAGTTATTTACTATGAAGCATGGGTACTTCAAAAGTTATGTCTTACGAATACCGGGTATGTATTTGGTATGGGTACATGTACCAGTACATTTGCATGCGTATTTGGTATGTGAAATGCATCTCCAAGTACACTCTAGTTTATATCTTGCTTTAACTACTTATTACATTTGATTTCTAATTGTTATATATCATGCACTACTATAAATTATAAATATATATATATATTTTTTATGGCCGTACCCTGCACTACCCTTATCCTTTTTTATTTTTGTTATAAGTTTTTCCGTATCAGCGTATCATATATTGTACTCGTATTAACATCCGTACCTATTACTGTGTTTCATATAGGTTGTATACTAGTGCACTAAAGTGATTAACTAGTTTACACTTTTGCGTATCACTTAGGGCATTGGATATAAATTAAATATGCGTTATTATATTGAAAAAAAGTGGCTTGGCAGATGCAAATAATCTTCATGGAGTGGAGAATGGTCTTTGTAGAGTATTGAAGTCAACCTGCAAGAGTCATGTTGGAATTCTGATTTAAAGAATTTTCTTTGTTTCACATGCTAGTGTTCAATATTAGAAATAGCAATTACTATTTCTAAGCACTTACTTTACTAGTCACACATATTTCTTATGCGTCTCATTCTTCAATATATTTTTATAAATCCCACTCTTTCACTGAATTTCGATTCCCATTTGGGTTAGTTGTAGTCTTGTAGGCTAGATTGTTGAAAAATAGGATAAAAATCAAAATAGAACAAAAATAAATAAATAGATAAAAAGAGAGGAAAAGATGCTGTTGGTTTTTGGTTTAGCATTGTATCTTTAGTGTCGTGCATGAGGCCATTGACAATGGTTTACCTGTTTGTCAGACTCGAGTGCAAGCATCAACGCTTAGCTTTCCTGAGATTATATCAAAGCTTCCACAAATTGGAGTCAGGGGGTTATATAGAGGCTCCATCCCAGCAATACTTGGACAGTTTTCTAGGTTATTTTTGGTCCTTTTCCCTTTTCGTTGGTTTTCGTTATTGATATTGGTACTTTTCTGACTAATATGTTCTTCTGACATTGCAGCCATGGCTTGCGAACTGGAATTTTTGAAGCAAGTAGGCTTTTGTTAGTAAATGTTGCTCCAAACCTTCCAGACATACAGGTACTATTAGCATGTGGACTTCCAGTTCATAATTATTATGAAATGAAAGGTCATGTACATTGCTTTCAGATTTTTACTTTTCAAGCCTTTCAATTTGATTGAGATTTGAAGCAGTGAGTAAATTAGTTTGTACCTTCCTCTTACATAGGTTCAATCTATAGCATCATTCTGTAGCACTTTCCTGGGAACTGCAGTTCGGATACCATGTGAGGTATTGAAACAAAGGCTGCAGGCTGGCCTTTTTGACAATGTGGGGGAGGCAATTGTTGGTACTTGGACTCAAGATGGTCTCAAGGGTTTCTTCCGCGGGACTGGTGCCACTCTCTTCCGGGAGGTTCCATTCTATGTTGCAGGCATGGGGCTTTATGCTGAATCCAAAAAGGTATGTAGTGTTTGCATATAAAACTAGATATAATAGTTTCAACCTTACATTTACTTACTAGCTTCTAATAATATGAAAACTCAAATCAACATTCAGTTTTGCCCAAATATATGAAGTTGCCTTTTATTAATAAAATATATGGTCGCTTCATTCGTGGAAGTTACAGAATCCAATTTGTAACATAGTTGGCTGCAATGGCGTTTGTATTTCTGTTGTCTTACCTTCATGTTTGGAGTTATGCATCACTAATGATTTGTTCCTTTCGAAGTCCTTGATTTTTGATAATCTTTGTACAATGGTTGGGGCCATTCAAATTCAAGGGATGGCTAGTTAGGTGTTTAATTTTTCTGAAGGGTGGATTTAAAATATGCAACTGTACATGTACACGAAGAGTGTAGAAGTGCAGCAAGCTGAACAAGAAGCTTCTCGTGAAGGGCTGAAAGAAAGTCCAAAAGCATATCTGACAAAATTTTCTGTGACGTTATTAAACATAGTGGCTTGGAGGCTCTATTCTTTATACCTATTTAATCCTGCACAGAAATTGCATATGGTCCAGAAATACCAAAGCTTATTTAGGAACTTTTTGGCACGAGTCTTTTGTAGCCCACTTTGAGATGATTGAAATGAGTTCATGAATCTGAAAAATATGGTTGATGTTTTCGCATTTTGGCTTTGACAAAAAAAGAAATGAGATGAAAATATGACCAAATTGATGGTTCATGCTTCACTGCATTCTTTTATGAAGTTATAATTATGTGGTCTGATTTAATTATATACATGTTTGTATTGACTATGATATGTCCTATTTTAGCTTGCTCAACATCTTCTGGAGGCGAGCTGGAGCCCTGGGAGACAATTGCTGTCGGGCTTTGACTGGGGGGCTAGCTGCAGTCGTAACAACACCCTTTGATGTAAAGAAGACTAGAGTGATGACTGCTCCCGGGGGAGGGCCCTTGTCGATGTCAATGGTGGCCATCTCAATTGTCCGTCACGAGGGACTCCTCGGATTGTTCAAAGGAGCCGTACCCTGGTTCTTCTGGATCGCTCCGTTGGGTGCTATGAACTTCGCCGGTTATGAACTTGCTTGGAAAGCCATGGGGAGAAATGAGGAGCAAAAGCTATGAGCTCTGGATAAGTTTCTTCAAAAGGTATATACATGACATCCTCTTGGCTTTCGTTTTTGTAGCCAAAAATTTTGAGCTCTTAACGGATTTTGGTAGCTGTACTTTTTCCCAAATTTATTCGCAACACCTCTACCTTTTTTAGACAATATAATCTCTTTCTTTTTTCTTTTCTTTTTTATTTTATTTTTTATTTTTTTATTTTCAAAATAGTTTTACATGTCTTGACCTTTGGTGAATTGCCAGGGATGGCATGTACATGTTTTTGGTTTGATTTTGTAATCCAATATGTATGTATATATATTTTTTTTGTGGCAAGAGAAAGAACTTCATATCATCGTCAGAAGTAATACATAAGATGCAGTAGAAATAGGGAAGAGAAAGGAAAGGAAAATGTTCTCTCACTTTTTTTAAAAAAATAAATATTATTTTATTATAATCATTTTTTTTATAGAATTTTATAAAATTTGGCTATAAAAGTTTGTTTTGAGATGATCCTTTCATTTTTTTTTTTCTCTCCCCTACCATTTCTAGGCACAAAAAATAGAGCCCAAGTAGAGGAGAAGAAAATAGAAAAAAAGTATAGCAAACCAAACCATATGAAATTAAGGAAAATATTACATATTAATAAAATTTATCAATATTTCTTAATTGATATGATAGGTGTCACATGAATAAATAATAGAAGTTTATAATTTTTTTTTTCTTGTATATTATTACTCCTAAAATAAGATTGGGAAACAAGGGTTTGAGTTCAACAAACCTCATGTTAGGCTACGACTTTTGATGTAGTTAATTTTTTTTAAAAAAGAATAAAGTTTTCAACTGAAGAAATAGGAGTGGGCATCGGCGACGGCGTGCCTAATCCAGTCTTATTTTTGTTTCCTACAAGTGTTGAAATTGATATGTTGGCCCCGCAAGATCAGGCCGGGCCAGTATTTCAGGCTTATTTAATTTTGGATTCTGGGTTTGAAATTTAGGTTTTTAGTATGCTCGGTTAGTAGGGGGCTCAATATTTTGAGAGACCTTATGTTAGGTATCAAAGTGAAACTAGGCCTTTTAAAATTGTGGCCTTCAGTGGTAATAGATAGGGGGAGTTACAGGCTGGTTTTATGAACCGGTCTTATTACCCAACAAGTCCTATTAAAAAAAAATCAAATGGTGTTTTTCATTTTTATCTCTAAACTCAACATTGCAAATTTATTATTGGTTTAAACAAATTTATCACTGATTTATCACTAGTTTTAACAAATTTGACATTGATATATTACTGATTTAAATAAATTTATTACTGATTTATCATTAGTTTAAACAAATTTATCACTGGTTTAATATTGGTTTAAACAAATTTATCACTGATTTATTATCGGTTTATCACTAGTTTAAACAAGTTTATCATTAGTTTAAACATTTATCACTGGTTTCAACCGATTTATCACTAGGATCTTCTCCAATGTACACACAGAGAGAGAGAGACAAGAGCCTAGATCTTAGATCTAGAGGTGGAGGCGACGACAATTATGGAGGTAGATACGGCAGTGGTCGGCAATGATGGTGGAGATGGAGGTAGAGGTGGAGGTGAAGACGTCAGTGGTAGTGGAGGCGAAAATGTCGATGAAGGTGATAAACAAATTTATTACTGATTTATCACTAGTTTTAACAAATTTGTCATTGATATATTACTGGTTTAAACAAATTTATTACTGATTTATCATTAGTTTAAACAAATTTATCACTGGTTTAAACAAATTTATCACTGATTTATCATCGGTTTATCACTAGTTTAAACAAGTTTATCATTAGTTTAAATATTTATCCTTTGGTTTCACAGTTTATCACTAGGATCTTCCCAATGTATAGAGACCCGGTGACAAGAGCCTAGATCTTAGATCTAGAGGTGGAGTCGACGATAATTATGGAGGTAGATGCGGCAGTGGTCGGCAACGATGGTGGAGGTAGAGGTGGAGGTGGAGGTGGAGGTGAAGACGTCGGTGGTGGTGGAGGCGAAGACGTCGATGAAGGTGAAAGCAATGGTGAAAGTGGAAGAAGATCTTGGGTTGAGGTGCTTGACAAATAGCGGCAGTGAAGGTGGTGGTGGTGCGACAGCGGTGGAGATGCCAATGGTCGTTGGTGGAGAAATGTGCCTGAGAGAGAGAGAGAGTGTGTGTGTGTGTGTGTGTAATAACCCTTGAAGGACCAAAAATGTTCAGATATGAGTATACAAATCTGAGGACAAAAATGGAATAAACAAAAATGTTCAAGACTTATAGGTAAAAGAATCTTCATTAAGGACCTGTTGGGTAATAATTCTTGAAAATAGGACTAACTTGTAAAAATTTCATAATTTTTTGAGATTGGTAAGCCTTGAGCAATCGACTAAGTGACTTAGTAGTTGTGTCGTCTCTAGGCACGGCTGGGTCTGATTATAAAATATCTATATAATTAGTAAAGGTCTTGTCTACTATGGGTTTTTTCATAACTGTTGTAAGAGAAATATTGGGCCTTATAAAATCAAATTTAGGATAAATTGTCAATAGGTCTTAATAGTTGAACTTGATTCTTATAAAACCTTAAAAATAAATTTTAGCAAAATAGTCATTAAAAATAATTTTTTGTGATAATTTTTTTGCATATGTTGTCAAAAATTGACAATTAGTGATTTGTTTTTGTCATAGTTTTTATAAATTGTTGCTAAAATTTATAATTAGTGATCTTTTTTTTGTGATGAATTTTTCAAACTGTCGCTGAAAGTTAAAAATTAGTGACTTTTTTGTGACAATTTTTTTGAATTGTTACTAAAACTTATAGTTAATGATATTTTTTATGACAATTTTTAAACTGTTACTAAAAATTAACAATTAGTGACGTTTTTTAATAATGTTTGATAAAAATATCATTAATTATCATAAAACCTATTGAATCATAAGTCTACCTAATAGAACTTACATGTAAGTCTCGTTATAATTTATCATAGCCTTAGGGCCTGGCTTGAACTTGATTAGGCTAAGCTTCATATTGGGCCGAGATGGGCCTGAGATGACACAAAGCGTCTTAATATTAGTACAAAACCCAGCCAAAGTCGAACACAAAATCCTAGACTATGTTTGGTTCATAGATTTGAGTAAAAATTTAGAAAGAGAATATATATATATATATATAAAATGTAATTATATTTTATTCATCTTTTTATTTCCTCTTTCCAAATCTCTTACTAAATTCATAAAACCAAACACAATCTTAGTTCAAGCCTAAATTGATGCCAACCCAATAAATTCAAAGAACTAACTATCCAGACATCCCATGGAAGCAAAGCAAAAAACTCTCGAGATCTGTAACCAAAAAACACTCTCGAGATAGAACATTATTTGGTCGATAATAAATACTCAACAAAATAAATACGAACCCCAAATAATAATTAAGCAAAATTTATCAAGAGTTCCAAGTTGACCTAGCTCTATTTTGTTATGTTTTCCGTTATTTGTGTAGAAAATATTTTTCAACAATTTTTTTTATAGAAAATATTTTTTTTAAAATAAAAATAAAACTCATAGGTTTAGCTATGAGTTTGAAACTAATGTGATAGTAGTTGTACTAATGGTGATGGTGGAGGAGTGGTGGCAGTTGCAAGACTTTAATTTATAAAATGTTATTCACATAAAAAAAATTTCCGCTGAAATAATTTTTTTCCTGTTGATTTTTATTTTTCATCATATTAAACACCAAAAAATACAAAAAATACAAAAAAAAAAAAAAAAATTCTGTGAAAACAAGTAGAACATTGAAAAGTTAATAACATAAAAGCAATTAATAATTTCATGTTCCACTTAAAGTAAAATAATCTTATCACACCATTCGGGCAATAATCATATCTTTTTCTATTAATTTCATTTTTGTCCTAAATTTTGTTTATATATATTTTAGAACTCAAGAATCTTTTGCATGAAACATGAAAACATGAACAAATCGATATATATAAAAAAACAAATATGTAATAAAAAAATAATTAAGGCTTCTTTTGCAAGTATAAAAAAAATTAATGGGCAAATTACATATACTCCCTCGAGATTTAGTAAAATTATAGATATTTTCCTGAAGTTTGAGAAATTACAGATACCTCCTAAAGGTACTATTTGCATAACAAATTAGGGGACAAATAGTTATGAAAATATAAACCTCAAGGAACAATTTATTATGAAAATATAAACCTCAAGGGGGTATTTGTAATTTTTAAAATCTTAGAAGGGTATTTGTAATTTAGCTAAATCTCGAGAGAGGTATATATAATTTGTCCAAAATTAATTTATTAATTTTTTAACTTATTTGAATGAAATTACTCTTCTACTTTTTTACATTTTTTCGGAAAAACAAATCTTAATTGTGCACAGAATATATGTTGAGGGGACAGTTTGACCCTGCGATAGTGAACTGATTTGAAATTAAATTCCCTCCCTATTTTTCTTTTAGTAATCAAGTATGTCAGTACAAAATGATGTTTAAACCTTTTTATGATTTTTGATTAGATGGTTAGGTGGCGATGGTCTCATAATTTATTAGTTAATGTATAGTTTAATCACCATTTTAAAAATGAAACATTACACTCACCTCCCTCCCTTTGAGAAGATCCGTTTAAAATTGAGATATTTAATTTATAAGTAATTATTGGCGAATTGATTATTTAGGCGGATTGAATATATTAAACCATATATAATTCAACTCATCAATATTCTCAGACCACGGTTGGTAGAGCAGGTTGGGTGGTTTGCACGAGCAAATGGATTTTGTACAATCCTAATAAAAGCAATGAGATTTTTTGAATTAGGAGTTGTTTGGAGTATTTTAAATAAGTGTATTTTTTGTTTTTTTAGATTAAAAAGTTAAGAAAAAAAATATAAATGTTTGGATTAACTTTTTAACTTTTTATGAAAAAATATGTATTAAAAAATTATATAAATAAATTTATAGGGGAATAAAGTAATGGTGTAGGCCGTATGGTTGGAAGCAGCGCTGCAGAGGGTGTGTAGGAGATTGATTCTTTACTTTTCGAGCATAAATTGGTTGGTTTTGTTCGGCCCATGAGGGCCCACCACGGGTCCCGTTTTACTAATCGGAACCGTTTAATGTGTAGAACTCGTCGAGTACTATATGTTTGTAAGAAATCACATTGATTGGATATCGATAGTTATCTGATCGTGTTAGTTTTTTTTGTTAACTGTTAACTATAACACCATCCATTTTTATACAAAATTAATTTGATCATATATTTAGCGATATCTGATAAACGTGATTTTTTATAGGCGTATAGTATTAGACGAATTCTACATATTGACAGTTCAAATTACCAAAACGGGACCCATGGTGAGCCCCTACGGACCCAGCTCTACCATCCAATTTAATGAATATTTTACTCCCTATTTTTTTTTCCCAGTCACTACGGGCCCATCATGTCATACCTTGTTAATTGTATTTTTTTTTATTTGTATTATTATGTTGATATTATTTTTTTAATATTTTTTTTTAGTGAATAGCGTTAATTTTTTTACTTTTTAAGTAATTTTTTAACTTTTTGACTTTTTGACTTTTATAATGTTTGCCAAACCAAGCCTTAATGTCTTTATTTGTGTTTCCAAAAACAAGAAAAACTAAAACACAACAAAAGACGGCCTTATTGGAGTTTAATGTTGGCATTGGCTTGAAGATTAATATTGCTAGATGTTTGTTAGGAAAATAAAAAGGTTTTTATATTGTGGAGGTTGATTCCAAACACAATGTTCAATTTAGTTTTCAGAATTTGATTTTTAATATGATTTTCTCTTTCTTTTTATTTAATTTTTTTAGTATTTACTTTTGTTAAACTCATTTATATTTTTAAAAGGGCAAATTATACAAATAGTCCTTATAGTTTGGGGCTTATGTCACTTTGGTCCCTGACTTTTTAATTGTGACACATTTGACCTTGAATTTTAAATCTTGTTCCAAATAAAGATAAGAAAAAAGACTTATACCCCCTTTTTGGCAGCACCCCCATGACCCCCTCTGCCTCCTATTGGTCCAATTTTTTTTATTTTTTATTTTTTTTCTCTTTTCCCCCCACTCACCAACCCCCACGTGTGTGTGGGGGGTGGAGGGGGTGGAATCCTGAGGGGTCCCAATCGGGACTGTAAAGATAATTGAAGATATCATTAGATTTTTCAAGGGTAAAATTGTCAATTTGAGAAAATATAAATTAATTTGACAAAAATAAATGTCAAACAAATATTTTTAAATTTTTAAAAATTATTTCTACCTACTAAAAATAAAATTATGTAAAATTGATAAATTTTTTAGACATTTATTTATTTATTTTACCAAATTAATTTTTCTTATGTGTTTGGATGATAATCATATAAAATTAATTTTAAAAAATTAATCATGTAATTTTTATTAATTTTATCATTGGTGATTAAGAATAATTTTTAAAAAATTAAAAATATTTTTTTGACATTTATTTTTATCAAATTAGTTTATATTTTATCAAATTGATGATTTTACTCTTGAAAAATCTAATTATATTTTCAATTGTCCTTATTTGGAACAAGATTCAAAATTCAGGGTCAAATGTGTTATTAAAAAGTCAGGGATCAAAGTGACACAAGTCTCAAACTATAAGGATAATTAGTGTAATTAACTCTTTTTAAAAAATAAAGTCTGAAAGTTCAATCAAACAGTCTCATGCTAGGCTGGTTAGGACTTGGAAGTCTGATTACTTCCAGTTTAAGTTTTGGTGTTTGTGAAAAGCCAAACAGCCCCGTCAAGGGGGTTAAAGAAATTAAACTAGTGAGTGGACTCTGAGGTCTGGTTTAGGGGTATTTACGTGTAGGTCCTATTAATTAGATTTATTTACTTACAGGTCCTAATTAATAAATTTAACACTATAAAAATAAGAGATTGATAAATTTATCGCTATAAATTTATTCATGAAAACAAAGAGACTGATAAATTTATCTTTATCACTCAATAAATTTATCAATAGGACTTAATGAGTAATAAGTCTCAAAAGTAGGACCTATTGGTAGTTTATCCCTGGTTTAGCAACATGTTATTTTAATAATTTTAATAATTTTTTATAAAAAGATATTAAAAAAAAATGACAATTTAAAATAATTTTTTGACTAAAGTATATAATTACCAAACGAGAAGTCAGCTCCATACACCACCAAGTGGAGAAAAAGACATAAGAAAAAAGGAAAAAAAAAAAAGAAAGTGAGAGCAATTAGTGCCCTCTATTGAACCAAGAAAGGCTAATAGATACATAAAATTCTTCTAAAAATTGTCCTAGATTGCAATACTGACAATATAATGTTCGTATTGAATGGAATTCATATTGCATTATGTCAAAAGGATTGGGAGAGAAGTCAACTGTAGTCTAATTAGACTTGTGAGATTTGTTAATTGTTTAAGTTGTATACGGAATATTGAATAGTAAGTGGAATCAAGTTTTCTAGAGGATGTAATTGGATTTTTTTTAATAAAATTTTCTTTCGAAAAGCTGCGTTTATTCTTTCTTTCTACCTGTTGTAATGATAATGATCTATTATTGACCATAAAAAGTATAGTGGAAAGCTTCAACTCTAATGGCATGAATCGTTAGTCACATATGAAATGTCAAATACAAATGGAGGTAGTGAAACAAGTTTTTCTAGAGGATGGGACCCAACTTTTTAAATAAAAATTCTTTCGAAAAGCTGCAATTTTTTTTTTTTAATAATAATTTACTAGCGGTAAAAAATAGAGTGAAAGGTTCCCCGTAATTCAAGACTCAAATCATATTATCAAATTATGTGCAAAGATTATTCATGAATTTTTTTTTTTAATTTAAGGGTAGTAGAAAAATGATTTCAACAGAGGGTTTTTTTTTTTAAAATAAATAAACGATAAGTATAATTTTAAAATAGGCTATCTATTTTTAAAATTAAATACAATAAAATTATGTAATTATAATTATATTGATTGATTTCTCTCCAAGTTCATGTGAAATATGTATCCCTATGGTTACTATTAGGGGTGCTTGGTCTGATTAGAGAAAAATAGAAACCGTATGGCGGGTGGCGGATTGATAAAAGTGTCACTAGAATTTGTCATTTTTCTTATCAAAAACCGGCGGTTTGGTTGACAAATAATGGCGGATTTGCCTTAGCGGTTCGGGCGGATTGGCGATTTATAAAAAATATAATTCAAATTACAAAACTTAAATCAAAGAGTAAAAAAAAGACGAGAAATACCGTGATGTTAAGCATCTTGCGAAACTTTCTTCTAATGCAGCAAGTGTAGCAACAACATGATAATATTAACGACTATGCCATCAGTTCATTACAAGCATCTATGGAAGTTACAATGATCAAATACAATACATAAAATTAATATTATTCAGGGTTTACAATATATTGAAAATGTTTACTCTTGAAAAGTATTTAGATTGAAAAGTGAGCTAATGCAAGTTTGCAAAAAAAAAAAAAAAAAAAAAAAAAAAAAAAGATTGAAAAATGAATTGGAATATAACTTTATTTTGGATTACTGACATCTTGAATTCCCCTCGAACAGTAATGTAATACTATATTCTAAGGTATAGAACAACAAGTAAACTTAAGTAAAAAAATATTTTTAGAATCTTATAAAACATTATTTAATAGCGGTGCGGGTCGGTGCAGTTTGGAAGAAAAATAGAAACCGACGGATTGATAAAAGTGTCACTAGAATTTGCCATTTTTCTTACCAAAAACCGGCGGTTCGATTGATAAATAATAACAAATTTGCCTTGGCGGTGCGGCTCGGTGCGATTTTGACAATTTTGACAGTTTCGGCGGTATTATGCACCTCCCTAGTTACTATATTTGTGTTTAAGTGAAAAGTCTACCAAACACGTCCTTAATGCTCTCTCATTTCACAAAGCCCGTTCATGAAGTTATAAGTACCGTTCCGTGTACGTAAGTACGTAATTTATGTTCATTTTTTTTTTTTTTTTGAAAATGAAATATTCACTTATTTTAAAAATAAAATAAAAATTACATGCATGCAATATAAGTCAAAATCAAAGAAAAGATTGGCCAGCTAGCTGTAAACTAAACTTACTGAATTTCACTGTGCAAAACACTCACACACACGCACGACCGGGGGGGGGGGGGGGGAATGGATAGACAGAAAATTATCACTTTCTCGAGAAAAATATTTATTTGGTTGAATTTTTACAATCTATTTTTTTAAGATTTTCTAAAACTAGTTTGGTGAAAAGAAAAAGAAAAAGAAAAAAACTCAATACTTTTTCATATGATTTTTTTTTTCTTTTTTGGTTTGAAAATAATTTTTAAAAATTTAAAAATATATTTTGATAGATAAACCTCATTTTAAAGTGTAATGGACCCATCTAAAGGTAGTTTATGGCCCTGTTTGGTAGAGAAATGGGAAGCTAACATATAAATTATGCCAAACAAATTTTATAACTTATAACTTTCAAATTGTGATTTCCAAATTATTCTCAAAGCATATCCAAATTTCACGAATAATGTGATTTCTGACTTCCACAAAGCTATAAGCTATAAGCATAAGCTAAACCAAACATATCAAAACAGCTTAAATTAAGCTGAAAGCTGAAAATAAGCTGTGACAAACAGGGCCTATATCTGTTGTTCACAATTTTAATAGTGTGAACAAAACACATAATCTGATTGGTTGAAAATCAGTATTGACCTTACTTAAAATTATGAATCATATGGATTTAGTTTGAGTTTTTTGGATTAAGTTTTTTAAAAATTGACTTTTTTGGTTTTTGTGTTTTTTTATTTTTAGTGAATATTTTTTAAATTTTAAACATTTTTTTTACTTTTTTAGATGCACCTTACTTAGATATATCTAAAAAGTAAAAACTTGTGAAAAAATATTTTAAAAAATTAATAAATACATAAAAATACAAAAAATGTACCAAATTCTTGTATTTTTTTTTTTTTTTTATATTTTTGGTATTTAGTAAATTTTTAAAAGATTTTTTTTTTACTTTTTAGGTGTATTTATGTTAGGTGTGTCTAAAAAGTAAAAAAATTGCTTAAAATATTAAAAAAAATTCAGTAAAAATAAAAAAATACAAAAAATAAGAAAGTAGAATTTTTTAAAAAGTGTTTTTTAAAAATGGAAACAAGCAAAACCAAAAGCTTGTTTTTCTTTGTCATATAAACAAAACCGTGATTCATTTAAAGATGACTGACTCTTTTTTTTATTGACAAAGAAAAATTTCATTTAACAGCTTGAAATTAAAAGTATAAGAAGAAGGCATGCCTTGAAATTAAAGATGACGGACTTGACTCTGCAGTGTGTTTTTATTCACGCACTTACCTATTTTGAAAAATAGTTTAAAAGTTAATTTTTTCAATTTTTTTGAAAAAATATGTAAAAAAAGGTAAAGAGATGATGTGATTAAAAAAAGTCAAAAAAAACTAATAAATTGACTTTTAACTTAGGGATCGTTTGGGAACAGGCTAATTTAATAACTTTTGGCTATTTAGCTAAAATATGAGCTAAAAAAACTAGTATGCTTGAGATTACTTTTTAACTTTTTACGAAAAGATGTACAAAAAGTAAAGAGAAAAGATAATTTTTGACTTTTTGATTTGGATTATTGACTTTTTAATTTTTTTAGTAACTTTTTTAACTAAAAAAATCACTCTTAGTTGTCAAAAGAGGCTGCGTCGGTTTTGGATGGATATGGCTGCATTAAAAAGCAGTGGGTTGAAGGGTGCAATGCGCAGAAGTTTCCGTGTTATTCATATCTTTTTGGGAAGGTTTGGTTGGGACCTCTTTTCAAACAACACTCTCCCTGTGTTCCCATTATACAAACTGCAAGTTTGATCTAAAACACCAATAAATATTATATATTTTGGAATGTCCTTAGATATGGTTGAGAGTTGAGAGTTATATGAACACATAAAGAGGCACTAGAAACAAATACTAGGAATTTAATATTCTCCTCATAGTTTAGTTTCTTTTATATTATATTTCTCTTTCTTGCTCTATTATATATATAACCCTCTCATCTGCCAAGTTTTGTTTGGTGGCACTTAAAATATGCTCAAACCTAATACAACTCACACATACTTTTGCTACTGAACTGGTCAATGCCTAATTTCATGTCATCTAATTAGCTTTAAAATTGTTTATATTAAGTCTTGCAAATAAAAATTAATGTCATGATGAAATTTGATGGGTCCTTTGTAAAATAAGGCTACTCATCTTCTTAATATATATAATGTAATACATTTTGCCATCCCCACATATTGTATTAATGAGTTTAGTGTATTGGTTAGCTTTTTAAGGCTTGCATCTAATAAATGCAAGTTTTGTTTTTTTGGGGCCTAATAAATGAAAACATGAGTTGGCACCGCCCTGACTTTGATATCATGTTAGACGTGTGGCCTAACCCTCACTTAGAAGTACTGTTTGTTATGATCTAATTCAACTAACAAATCTTATGAGTTTATCCATTTAGACTTTAGCTCAAAAGACGTCCCCAAATATAAGTGTTCTGCACTATCTTACAAGGCCATTTTACAACCAATGTGAGATGTCAACAGTTTTAAATACAATAAGTGGGAGCTTAAACAAGCTTGTCATTTCTTGGAATGAATAAATAAGTAAATTATATTTCTATGGAAGCTAGCTTTTCTGCTTCACACTCACTCATAAGTATATTTTAGAGCCACATCAACTACTACCCACTTCAAATTCAAGGTTTTCATACTAAAGATAGTTTTTGCAGCACCTACACCTTCCTTTCGTTGTCACTGAATTAAATACTATAGTTAGGATAATTAATTATATAATATAGACATATATCTTGACGAAGAATCTATGAGACCCAAGTCAACAAGCTTTAGTGTATCAAATGACATAGAAGTCTGAAAATTTGAAAATCATCCTTCAAATTAGTAAAAATAATTAGCAATTAAATTGTTATTTTATATGTGCTTTTGGTGGCATGAGAAATTTTTAATTCTTGCCATGTTTTCTGCCATGTAAAGAAATCATTAGGCCATGACTTGGTCCATGCCATTTCTGCTCGATGTCGTGTTTTGAGGATAAGCATTGTTACTTGTTTAAAATAATTTTAGTTTTAGATAAGTGTCCCAAATTTTGTGTGCATGGATTAGATTTGCTCTAAATGTGATCCAATCTACGATGAGTATTTTTTTTTTTTTTTTTTTTTTTTTTACATTGGAGGCCATGGCCCTGGTATGAGGATTTAAATTTACACTATAAATTCAAGTTTTGACTATTTTTTAAAATATTTTTTCGTGGTACATAGTTTGATTTAGAAGAAGTTGGACATTAGCATTTCTACTCTAAACAATAAAGTATTGAAGATTTTCAGGCTAGACTAAGAGCATGTAGTTATTGAACATGAAACCTTCATATAGGATGTCTACGAAAGACAGAATTAATGTAGGGTTAAAAACCCACAGGTTTTTATGTGAAAGAGTTCCTAAATTTGTTGAATTTTGACATTTTATGAAACACATTGAAGCTTGTAAATTGGGTTATTATGATACAGACACTTTCCTCAAAGAAATTATTCAAGATTAATCTAGACTTGACTTGTCTCATTTACAATACTAACTAAAGAATACATATATATGTGTGTGTGTTTTCACATGTATAAGGTTGAAATAACCATAAGAAAACACAAAACTTTTGCTACAAAGTAGAAGTCACTTTAATGGAAACAAAAGAACTAGAAAAATGTTGTTTTGGGGTTGTTTTCATGGAAGAGACTCCATTCCTTTCCACCAATCAAACAAAAGAACTAGTAAATGTTGATTACTTCCAAGCTTGACACAACTTGTTCATTGCCAAATGCCCTAGTAAATTACAATCCAAAACATTTTACTTCATTTTGTTTGAAATGGTTTCAATCCACAAAAAAATAGAAAAAAAAATTAAAAAATTAAAAACAGAACACAAGATATTTGTGGTTTAACAAGAAATATATATATTTTTTGTAAAATTGATTGACTTGCATTCTTGTAGTTGGAGTTTTGCCATGATAAAAGAAATAAGATCAAGGCCTAAGAATAGTTGAATAATAAGTCTATAAACACATAAATCGATTATAGAATTGGACACAAAATATATATAAATATATAAGATTTTTTAACATTGGGCTCTACTAGGAAACCTTGTAAAATTTTGTTCATTCTCGTGTTTTTTTTGTGTTTGATCTTGTGATAGATTTTTGTATTCATAGGGATACTAATTTTTTTTTTTTTTTATCGGCAAAGAAAAATTTAATTAAAAACATGAAATTTAAAGGTACAAGGAGATAAAACGCATTGAGAGAGATAAAACGCATTGTATTCATAGGGGTATTAATAGGGGTACTAATACTTGAAACCACAGTAAGAAAAAGAAAAATGAACCAAGAAAATTTATCATTCAAACAAAATTATTATTAATTTTGGGTCTTGGATTTTAGAAAATTCTAGATTTTAATTAAAAATTAATTTTTTCCCCCCCGAAAATTGGTTACTATCAATTAAAAGAAGTCCTGTTTGAATAGTATTAATTTCACATGACGAATTAATCATCCAATTTGTGGACTTTCTAGGGCTAGGCACATGGCACATCTACCAAAAAGTTGCATTATGATCATGACATTCCTCCGGTTTAAAACTAATAAGTGTGTTTGGTTTGAATTTTTTAAATTAAATTTTTTAAAAATTGAATTTTTTAATTTTCGTATTCTTTTATTTTTAGTGAATATTTTTTAAATTTTAAACATTTTTTTTATTTTTTTAGATGCACCTCAGTTAGATATATCTAAAAAGTAAAAAAATTGTGAAAAAATATTTAAAAAAATTAATAAATACATAAAAATATAAAAAATGTATTAAATTCTTGTATTTTTTTTTTTTGTATTTTTGATATTTAGTGAATTTTTAAAAGATTTTTTTTATAATTTTTTTACTTTTTAGGTGTATTTATATTAAGTCTCTTAAAAAGTAAAAAAATTGTTTAAAATATTAAAAAAATTCAGTAAAAACAAAAAAATACAAAAAATAAGAACGTATAATTTTTTGAAAAGTATTTTCTGAAAAATAAAAACAAGCAAGCTGAATATTATGTCATTTCTCATTTTTATTAGTAGATAAGCACACCAAAATAAGATTTGTAGAGTTTGTAAAGGGTTGCAAATATAGGGATTTGTTGAGTGAAATCTAGAGATGTCCCATTGATTAGTGGTCTAAACTAATAATGATTACTTATGTGTCACTAATGGGATTCATATGACTCTGACAATGCACCATCCCAAATTAGGAGGACGGTCCTTTGCCCATCTTAACTACCACTTATATAGTTTTCTTGGGGTCCACATGACTTCGACTTTAGATTTTCTATTTAGATTGTCTACTTAGATTGTTATGACATAAGGTTTGTTTTGTCACCATTGTGAAAACTTATAAATTTGTTAGGATACGGCTTGGAATAAAGGATTTGACCTAAGATATTCACATTCATTTGGCTTCATGGATGTGTTAAATTTCAAAAGCGTAGCCTTTTTGCTTAGGAAGTTTATAAAAACATGTTTTGGATTGAGAAAAAAAAAAAAAAATCACAAACTCATCTCTATGTATATAATTAGATTTTCTCCAATTAGATAGAAGGCTAATTCTATCTAGTTGGGTTTATAGGTTTCAACATGGGTTTTATTTTAATAATTTAAATTGTTTATCTTATAAAAATTTTATGTGTACATCATTAATTAATTCAATAATTATAACTACATGATTTTATTAAATTTATCTTATGAAGTTGGGCGATAAGTATAATTTTGAAAATAATCGTATGTTTTTTTGAAAACAAATTTGATGAAATTGTGTGAATAAAATTATCATATGAATTTGATTTTGTTGATGATCTACGCATGAGAATCTACAAAATGAATTATTCATTGAAGAATCGGACCAGAGATAAAACCCACATAGAGCCTCTTTTGAGGAGTTTGGATTTTAGCCTAATCATTAAAAAAAGTTAAAAAATTAATAAATTATACAAGAAAATTAAAAAATTCCTATTCTTTCTAATTTTTTACACGTTTTTTTTTCGTAAAAATCAAAATGTCATTTCAAACATATTTTACTTTCGGAAAATGCATGAGACCCCCAGTGGGGTGCTGGGGTCTCTTCCTATTGGCCAAAAAAATTATATATATATATATTTTTTGATTTTTCAATCAATAATACCATCAATGTCATCTTGGGTAACCCACTTTTTAACTCATATTTTAACTAAAAAATTACTAAAATAACTCATATTAGTTTTTTTAAGTGGTGTATGTATAAGGATATGAGTTAGAATATAATTGGAACATCAAGTGTGCGGAATAAGAAGAATAACCAAAAATTAAATTAATAAATGTGTATTGAGATAAATAGGTGTGTACAAATAGAATTTCTTAATTTATTTAGTGGTATAAATAAATTTTTCTTTAATAGTTTGCCGACAAGTGTTGAATTTTTTTAAATATATTTTATTTTTTCTTAAAACTTTTAAAATTTTTATTTAAAAAAAAAAAAAACTATTGACATTGGTGGGTTGCACGTGACAGACATGGTGGAGGCAAAACGCGTTTGGGTTGCAGTTGGGAGGCACTTCAGGTTGGGTGCAAGCCCTAGTTTTGGGGTCCTACCATAGTTGCAACTTGCAAGACCCTTCAAACTTCCCACCACAATTTGGACAAAAAGAAAGGAAAAGAAATGGAAACCTGTGACTTTTTAATCATTACAATATATTTAACTTTTGTATTTTGCTAATTTTTTAAAAATTAGCATACTGTTTCATAAAACTGAGGTCAAGTTTGGGAAGACTAAATAAGTGTACTTTTTGACTTTTTATGAAATATGGGTTGGATTTGGGTTGGGTTTGAAGTGATGTGTTAGAGAGGTGATGTGACTTAAATAAGATGATGTGACTTAAATAGGATAGTGACTTTTTGACTTTTTGAATTTTTTGAAAGATGCCAAACTTGACCTGAATAGAATAAATCATTAGATATATAATAGAATTATATTATATGATATGTATTATTTTTTGATTTGTTATACACCCAATAATATAAACTCTAATTCTATTACATATCATTTTAGATGAATTTATAAGACTTTAACATTTCTTCCGAATTTATAAAAAAAAAATGATGTGTGTAACTTTTCTCAACATATAAATATAAAACAAATACTAAGATAATTCTCTCATCTAAATAAGATAATTCACTGAACTAATAAATAAACAGAAGGAAATATATCTATATACGAATGACTAATTTTATCAATACATAAATCATATTTGCATAACTAATAACCAATTTTATTAATAAGTAAATTAATAATTTTTAATGACATGAAAAATATTTTTTAGTTAATCATTTTGTTAATAAATAAATCATTAAGTCAATTAATAGTTTTTAATGATATGAGAACTATTTTTCAATAAATAATTCTGATAATTTATTATTGCATTGGAGAATAGTTTTTTTTTTTTTTTTTTTTCCCTTGAGTATTGTGTTAAATTAAAATTTATAACAAATGATAGTTGTAATTTCTAGTATTATAGGACTGATTCATATTTTAAACAAACCTTATGGGTGTATTTGTAATTTATTAAAAAAAAAAATATTTATGTTTCTGTTGGCTTTTTTGGCTTTCGAATGTTAATATTGTAATTTTAAACGTGCCAGTAAGGATCAATCAATCATTACAGAAGATTAATTACCAAGCAATTATCAGACGGTTGTGTTTTAGTTCTCTCAGTCTCAATGAAGAGGACTTTTACTGGTGGCTTGTTCAGGAGAATTTGGTAAATAACAACAAGTGAAGAATAATTTCAAAATTTCATTAAGTAAAATGAAAAACTTATAATGATCTGACCCAGCCTCGTAGAGGTTTACAGCAACAAGTTCTTTGAAACTACTCCTAGGAATGAAGTGCAGTATAGGAATTGAAGTATAGAAATGTAAAGAACTGTAAAAGCTGGAAAGGAAAACAAAGTAAATAAACTGGTTTTTTCATCTGAGTCTGGGTTCTTCATTCTGGGGCCTTCTCTGCTATTTATACTTTTCATTAATAACCGTCGAAGTGGGTTTTCAACCGTCGAAATGCTGTCTATGATTGCTGAACATGTTTCCTCTCAGTCAGTCCCATTACGCCACTTCTTGTAGTTAGGCTTCCCTTCTGATTTTTGAATTTAAATATATAAGTAACCGTTAGGCCATATCATCTTGTATTTTCTCCACTAATCCAGTGCTACGCAAATCCATGATTACCAATGCTAACTGCCACGTGTCTGATTTCGATCGAAGACTTGAATTAACTCCCCATATTGTCCTCATCTTCCCACGAGTTAAGCTGTGATTGGCTTATACAAAATATATAACCAACATTACCCCTCGCACTAATATTTCCAATACTTGGTGATATTAGTGAACTAGTGTAATCCACCTACGTTCTAAGACGTGCATGGACTTTGTGTATTTTGGTAGCATAACCGTTTTTGAATAATGAAGCATTGAACTTCATTAAATCCTTGTATCTTGCACTTCCATTTTTTGAGTAGACGAAAAGACTGGTATATCCCCAATGACCAATCACACTTTCTCCCACATTGATCGAGCATACGAGGAGTCTATGAACGATGATTATAAGCCTCGAAAGAATCTCAATGCATTTATTGGTTACACTTATCCGCCTCCATTTATGCAAGTTATGAAAGTTTTTGCAACTTACTAACCTTTAGACCAAAAGTTTGTTAACTATGAACCCTTGGATCAAGCATTTGTAAAAATGAATCTTGCAAAAATGGAACACAGCTGCTTCTTCTTTGCCCCACCACCCTCTACATGGGACACAGTTGCTTCTTCTTCCTCCAGGTCTACTGGCTAGGGAAGCTGGCCAGAACCTGATGAATCTAAACTAAGAGAGCGAATTCACCATCGATTTGTTGAATTCGTTGATCCTTTGTCTATACCTCATTTTGCTCGGAGCTCTGTAGTTTACCCCTATGTACCCATTGATCACCGACACAGTTTGGAGGACATTTGTGCGAGCACCCTCTCGTCCAGAGGAAGCACAAGGATACAATCCGTCATTCTTAGCTAAGAAGGCAAAATTTTGCTCTTTTGACTGGCTTGAATGTGTAAATAAACCCCAGTTCCCTTCTTCCTTTGGGATGGACCCTCCTGCGCCTCCTCTTCTTCAAAATCCTCATTGGATGGGGGAACTGAAACTTACTCTCTTCGAGAATTAGTTTCTTCCTTCATACCAACCTCCAGATCTTCCCACTACATTTGAGAGATACCAAGCTCAACTTTTGCTTGCAGCATTTTCTCACTTACCCTTCAATGTTCTTGGAGATGATATTCCTCATAGGAACTTTCGATGGGCCTGTGATATTATGACTCGGGGTCATGTCCTCAACCCTATTGCTCAAGCAGAACTTCAGATATTTTTGGATCAACTCCCGCTTTTTCTCTATTGGTACCAAATTTCTTTGGCTACCACTAATTCTTTGGACAAAATCTCGGCCAATCGAATTCAAACCCAGTACGAAGTAGAGAATCTCATTGACGAATACAATGATTTCAAGAATAAGGATTTTGTATACTGGGATGATCTAGATATGGATAAAATGGAATAAAAAATTGAAGGAAATGGAGTTCAAAATGAAAGCTGAACAACTTTTCCATCAAATAAGAACATATCAACTACAGTAACCCAGCTTGGATAGGACAGAGGACAGAATAAAGAAGGAACATAAATTCATTGACCACTGTTGGGGCAAATTTCATTACCTTGTTATTCTTTCTATTCCTTATTTTTATGAGATTGAATTTGTAGCCAAGAAGGCTTTTTAATGTAATTATTTCTATATCAATAAAGCTAAGTTTTTCTTTCTTCATTCGACATGGTCTGGTTTTATATTCCAATTGTATGCTTGATTTATATGGTTGTTGTGACTTAACTTCTCATTATGTTCAAAGAAGTTTCGAATCAACCAATTTTGCTCTGAAGCTTAACTCAAAGCTTCCAAAGTATGGAATTTTCTCTTAAGAAGGGTAACCTTTGTTTTACGTTCCAATTATATGGCTAACATAGTCTATCTTTGTTTAACTAACAGTTTCGAATTAACCAACTTTGCTTCGAAACACAATCTACTTGGCTCGAAGTATAGAATTTTCCTTACACCGCTTACTCCTAAAAAGAGAGCTTCTTTTGAGTTTTTTCACTACCTGACCAAATACTGGTTTTGTAATGTTTGTTTATCTCGAAGTTCAAAATATCAAGCATGAACCATGTTCCTACAAAAGGCTCCTTCGAAGGACTTCATTTTTTATTGAAAACCTAAAAGCATGCTTTTAAGTCTTTCGAACCAAATTAATCCCAATCACTCTTGAATTTGGGAAATGATTCTTGTTTCGAAGTCAATTGCTTGTTCCTGAAACCGTTTGACAATCAGGCTTTGAAGCCAGCCTCTTATTTTAAAGACCTATGGAGACTTGGAAGCCAACTACACTTTGTCAAGCAAGGTACTCAACATATGTTTCCTTCCAGAAACTTTTTTTCATTTTAAACTTGGGACCCTCCATATTTTAAAATAAGGGTTTTAATTTCACATAGACCTAAATCATAAAATAATCATTTCGGATCTACCTGACCCACTCAACTTGTTCAGGTAACTTCTAGACAGAAAGGTTTAAAAATCAATTTCCTTCGTATTCCACCTATCTACTTGCCCAAAATTTCCTTTCTCTCCCTTTTGAACTTGTCTGCAACTTTCACTTCTTATTCACCTTCCTTTTTCACCCCTTCAGTAATGGCTTCTCTGAAAGTGCAAACCGTTGAGTGTGGGAGTCCCTCTGTAGCTTTAAGAAGACTCATCAATGAAAAATTTGAAAAGTACAAAGCTGGTGAACGGTGTGCTGTTGATTGGCGCATTCTTATTCCTTACTATTATGCTCAAGGAGAGTATGTACTTGGACCCATTTTCAGGGAGGCCCTTGCTCAGCTTCCTGCCTTATACCCTTATCTGGAGGATCATTGCTTACTCTACGAAGGAGGCCTTAACTGGGAAAACTGGATGTTGAATCGACCTCACCGCTGCTGGCCCACAATGAGACTTGAATGAGAAGAATGGTATGATCGAGTTGTCTCCGCTAGGACACTTGACCTTCAGGAACTTCGCCTCATTGATACTCTTCGACTGGCCAGGTTTCCTATTCTTGAAGACCCTTTCCTCATACCTGGTACATTATGTTTTTGGAATTCTTATTTTAATTTTTTCCAATTTCGATGTGGTATGATGGCCTCTACTATTCTGGGTATATGCCATCTCTTAGAGTTATCCCCCATTGGCACTCTTTTTGGTCTTGACTACCCTGACGTTACCATGCCTTTTTCCATTCCTCTTTTGAACTCCTTCTTTAGTGATTTTGTACACTCTGAAAACCCCAGGGAAGGCCCTATGTCAGACAGAGAGTTCTTCTCCTTTCTTTTGTATTGGCTTTGTAAATTCTTGTTTTGTATTTCCTCTCAGAGAATTATGCCTGAGTTTGCTCCCTTTGCTAAGGCTTTGGCTTGGGGAAGAAAATAACATTAGCTCTATATATTCTAAGCCATGTGTATAAAGCTTGCTCCTAGTTTTGTGAAAAACCTTTAGATGCCAATTAAGGGGGGGCCACTCTGGATATTACAGCTCTGGCTTTTTGCTTATTTCACTACTTTGCATGCTTGGTGTTTGAGATTTTTGCTATCAAACCCTACTTCTTATGAAATAAAATATGCCAGAGTTTCACTTTATCCCCCCACTTTTGCCTATTACTTTACTTTCTTCCATCAACTCCCAACTTCCTCTCCTTCTCACACCTTCTTCTGTCCCTTTGAAGCCAACATTGGCCCAGCTTAGTTAAGGACTTTCTTTGCTGATGGAAACTGTTTCCAGCCTCAGCACAGGGATATGTGGGCTTCTATTTTAACTCCTAGAGAGCTTTTTATTGGCACTTTAAATCTTAGAGCCTACAAGTGCATAGCAGAAGCCTATTGCCTTGCTCAATTTGCCAGATAATTTGGACTTACCTTAGGGATCCTATTTCTCTCTACAGTCAAACCAACCCCAATCTTACCACCAGAGAACTGAAGGTGCAAAGACCCAGGTTAGAGGAGGCAACCTCCAAATTAATTCAGGACTTGATAGAATTTCAATTTATTTCCTTCATCTCACAAGGCATTGTCCTCAAAAGGTACCAGAACTGGTGGTCAGCAAATATGGAGGTACACTTGGCTGTTCCCCCTCAAGATCTATTGGTTGGTCTAGACTTGCCTTTTAGGTCCAAATTCTAAGGGACTAGGCTCATCACTCCTTCTCTGCTCTGCCATCTCGGCTTTCTCCTACGCCACAAAAAGAGTTCCTTCTACCTCTCCTCCTTCTCTTAGAGTTACTAGGGCTGCTTCGAAGAAAAGCATACATTCCTTATCTTTCTTTTCCCTTCTCTTTATAATGCTTAACTCTTTTATTTATAGCTTTCTTTTTCATGCAGGAGTTTCACAAGTAGATTCTCCTCAAAGGGCTCAAGCCCTAAACATTCTTAAGGACAAGCAACAACAACAAAAAAAGAGAAAACTTGTGTTTAGTCCTGAAGATGAAAAAGTACCTGAACAGGAGGAAGTATCTGAAGAACCATCACTTAAGAGGAAGAAGAAAATAACAATCTCCCCCTTGGATTTCAATGATGACCCTGCTCATCAAGCGGTTGCCAAGCCAGTCGAGAAAGAGCAATCCAAAGAATTGGTGGTTTTTTAAAGGTCCGAGAAAAGGAGACAGCAGCAGATAATAAGGAATGAGACAGCTGCTGCGGATGCACTTCAAAAAGAAACTGCAAAGAGGCAACAAACTACTGAACACTATACTCTTCGCAGTTCTCCAACCATTATCACTACTACTTTTGAGGCTGGTAATTTCCTTCAGTTTTTGTTTTGTTTTGATAATTCCCTTTTTCCAAAGTTTTAGCAATAAAACTTACCATTGCTTCTTACTTTTTGATTTGCAGCAATAGTTATTCCACTTTCTCCTTCGACAAAGGTTTCCTCAGTCTTATTTGAAGTTAAAAAACCATTAGAGGCAGCCTTAAAAAGGAGGAAGAAGGTCGACACTAATGTGCCCTTAAATGTAGAGCCCATCCAAATAATACTTCCACTCCCCAACTCTACATTCTCTATACCTTTTTTTGAGGCAGGGTATTCCTATATCCTTATCCTTTAGCTTAATTCCATATCTTTCTCATCTAACCTTTACCTCAGCCAAATTTACGCTTTCTACAATCCTGGCTGCTCCTTCTCCACCTGAAGAGATCCCAGTTATCACTTCATCTTTAGTGATAGCTGATACTCCCAGAGAATATACTGGTAGCTCACCAATTCTTTATCCACCATCACTTAACTTACTAGTGGCTACAAAGCTGCAAATCACCAATCAAGGGCTGGCTGATCGACGGTAGGACATGGCTGCAGCCATTCAGTTGTTCCCATCTCTTAGAAGTAGAGAATCAATTGTAAGGGAACAACTGAAACATTGTACTGACTTTGAGCCAATTTATGGCTGCATGTACTTAACTCTTTATGAAATGAAATCTTTATTTACTATTTGAGTGTTTTTATGCTTCTCTTGTTTAGCATTTTCTACACTCCTTGTGTTTCCTATACAGTTGGATAGTAAGGTTTCAAGTATTTGCCATTAATTTTTTTAGGGTGTACATATCCATTCAAATTTCTCAAATGGTATGCTCCCCTGGACAAGACTCTATGAACTTGATATGGTCTTTCCTAATTAGGTGACCATTTGCCAAACTTATGGCCTTTCATTCCTATTGGAAGTATTATCTTCTATACCAAATCACCTTCATCAAAGCTAGTGTGCTTGACTTTCTTATTATAGTTTTTGGCTACTTTCTTCTTTTGGAAGAGAATTCTATTTAATGCCAAAATTCTAGCTTTATCCACATTTTCTAATTCCAAGAACATGCTCTGACGGTACTGCTCAGGAGCTAACTAGTCTTGGCATCTCACCCTTAAGGACTTAATGTTAATCTCTACGAGTAACACTGCATCATGCCCATATACTAAGGCATAAGGAGTAACTCTTGTACTTGATCTTGGAGAAGTCCTATAAGCCCATAATACATCCAATAACAAGTTATGCCAATCCCTAGAATTATCTTCTACAACTCTTTGTATTCATTTTTTTAAAGACTTATTGGATGATTCTGCCTGACCATTTGCTTGTGCATAATAAGGGGTGGAATTAATAAGGTTAATTCCAAACTCTGCCACGAAAGACTTTACCATCTCTCCATCAAATACAGTCTCATTATCCACAATTATGGTCTGTGAGATGCCAAACCTGTGAATTAGATCTTTAATAAATCCAATAACTTCAGTTTGGTCTACAACCTTATATGGTTTAGTTTTGACCCACTTAGTGAAGTAATCTGTGGCCACTAAGATGAAACAATGGAGCTTCGAAGAGGATGGATGTATTTTCCCTATCATATCCATAGCCCAACCTCTAAATGGCCAAGGTTTCACATCTGCATGCAAATCAGTTATTGGTACATGTCTTATCATGCCATGCTTTTGGCATGCTTGACAACCTCTAGCATATTTTATACAATCTTTAAGGATGGTGGGCCAATAGTAGAAATGCCTTCGAAACAACCATCTCATCTTCACACCAGGCTGATGAGCACCACAGATGCTTTCATGAACTTCAGCCATGATTGTCAATGCCTCCTTTGGCCCTAGACATTCCAATAACAACCCATTTGCTCCCCTTTTGTAAAGAGCATTATCATACACTATGTCATGACCCGCTCCCCGTACCCAAGGGTTAAACATCGTGATGGCTAGTAACTAAAGTTACCTCCGGCCAACTCATAAACAAATCAATAAACGCGAGCGGAAGTAATATTTAAATAAGAGTACCAAAATAATCATCGGAGCTTCTATTTTTATTACAAAATATATTGATCAAAAAGGCCGATATTTACATATATAAATATCATAAAAGTGCTGTGTGTATCTATTCCTCAACCCGACTTCTAAAAGCTATTTCTGAATTGCCTTGTTTCCTGAAAATTGGTAAACAACTATAAGCACATAGCAGAGTGAGAAATATTATACCAAGAGTATAAGGGACACGAAATAACCATGGATAGTTAGTCAGGCCAAAACATTTACATAACTCGGTTTGGTAAATAAATCATTTAAGTAGCAGAACTGAAATACAGTTTTTATGTACATAAATAACCATAACAGTCTGAGCAGAGCAGAGGTCACGAAGTGGCAAATCGAGAACAGTCTGGATTCAAGAGGTGGCTCCCACAATAGTGTAGCACTTAGCTCCACACAACACTTTGGTCCGTACAGAACAAAGGTACGGATTCAAGAGGTGGCTTGTACGGATTCTAGAGGTGGCTCTCACAATAGTGTAGCACTTAGCTCCGCACAGCACTTTGCTCCGCACAGAACAGAGGTCAATGGATCAGAGGGCCATAAAGTAATCAAACAGAGGCCAATGGTTATTTAAGTCCCCTAAGGCGTGGGACTTAGAAAACATAATTATTTATAAGGTCATAGTCAAATATTCTTTAAAATATAACCAAACATATCTATGGGTTTCCTTTTAAGTAAATAGGGTTCAGAAATAAAACTACGTAACTAAAACCTTTATAAAATATAACTTTTATTAATATACTAATAAAACATAACTTGTATAAAACAGATTTTGGTAAGTCAAAACATACGTAATATATTTTGGTAACTCAAGGTATAATATAAGTCACCTTAACTTTAACACCTCACTCTTTCTTTCTATTATCAAAGACCCTTTCGCATTCCACTATTTTTTTTCCTTCTTCCTCTCTTTCTTTCTTTCTTTTCTTTCTTTTTCTCATTTCTTTTTCCTTTCCTTTCTTTCCTTCACAGGTTTGATCAGCTCCCCCATTTATAAGGAGGAAAATCCAATATGTACCCAACACGTGGCCAGCCGAATCAACCTCCTGATCTGCTTCATAACTTCATCAGATTTGTTTATTATGAGCCTAGATTCATATTTACCTTATATTTAAGATAGTTATATTTTGGCATAACTTTTTAATATAACTATATAAATAATTTAATTTCTAATTAAATTATACTTTATCTTATACTAACAGAAAATTAATTATTTATTTTAATACCACATCTATTATTATTATTATTATTATTTTGACCCCTAAACTTTTAATAATTATATTATTTTACAAAATTAAGCATAATAATATATAATAAATTCTATATTTTTCGAACTGAGATTAAATAATATTTGTATAAATTCTATAGAATAATTAAAAATCTGGGTTGTTACACACTATGTATTGCATAGATTGTAACTTAATCTTTATGCTGGCCCTTGAAGATGGGCCAGTTAAGTACTGCATGATTGGATGCCTCCAATCTTGATCTTGTAAGTCATTATGATTGACTTCCAACACAACGTTTCTTTTAGCTAAGGGTGGTATCAATTTCTGATATGTTGCTTGACTTATGTTTAATTGAGTGTCATCCCTTCTTCTGAAATTCGAAGCCTTCTGAGTTACATCATTGGTTTTATTATTTATAAACCTTGGGATATAAGTCATATTTGCTATCTGAAACTGAGAAAACAAATGTAATGCAGCAACATAATATGGCAACATGCTTGCACTTTGACATTTGAAAATTCCTTTCACTTGGTTGACCACCAATTGAGAATCTCCAAATATGTCAACTACATGAGCTTGTGATCCAATTAGCATTTCTAGTCCCATTATTAAAGCTTCATATTCAGCTTGATTATTGGAACAAGTAACTCGATTAACTCTAAAACAATATGCAGTTTCTACCTCCTGTGGTGACTTAATCACCACACCAATTCCAATCAGACCATTGGCTTTTGATCCATCGAACCACATTTGCCATGGTTCAATATTGATCATACCAAGATTCATTATCTCCTAGCTTTCTATTTGACATGAATAGTCTGCCAAGAAGTTAGTCAAAACTTGTCCTTTTACTGCTTTTTAGGGGATATATTCTAAGTGAAATTCTGATAAGGCTAGTATCCATTTGCTAATTCTTCCTCTCAACATAGGTCTAGATAACATATACTTAACCAAATCTGTGGTTGCGATTACCAAGACAACTGTAGGCAAAAGATGGTATCTTAATTTCATTGTTGCAAAATACAATGCAAGACACAGCTTTTGTACAGCTGAATATTTACATTTACAAGAATTTAAAAACCTACTAAGGTAATAAATTACTTGCTCCTTGCCTTCTTCATTGTCTTGGGCTAAGAAAATTACCAATGAATCTTCTGCTACAGCAATGTACAACTTCAAGGGCTTGTCACTCTTTGGTGGTATCAACACTAGAGGCTTGGCCAAGTAGGCTTTAATTCCTTCGAACGCAGCTTGATGTTCTATTGTCCACACAAATTCTTCTTCATTCCTCAGTTGATGGAGGCTTGGCTTCTATGATGGCTTTGGCATTATTCTGATCAATCTGTATTCCCTTCTTGTGCACTACATATCCCAAGAAGTTTCTACCTGATACACCAAAAGCACATTTGAGAGGATTAAGCTTCAACTTGAGCTTTCTCATTCTCTCGAAAGCTGCTGTTAAATGAGCCAGATGTACCTCCATAGACTAGGACTTCACAACAATATCATCAATGTAACACTCCAACTATCCTCCAATAAGATCATGGAAGATGGTATTCATTGCCCTCTGATATGTTGCCCCAGCATTCTTTAAACCAAATGACATTTTTACCCATTCGAATGTGCCAATATTACCAGGACATCTGAATGTTGTCTTATAAACATCTTCCTTTGCAATGCAAATCTGATTATAACCAGAATGCCCATCCATCATAGACAAAATCTCGTGTCCTGCTGAACTATCTACCAATAGATCTACAATGGACATGGGGTACTCATCTTTTGGAGTTGCCAAATTTAGATTTCTAAAGTCAATGCATACTTTCATTTTGCCATTCTTTTTAACTACAAGCACAATGTTAGACAACCATTCGACATACTTGGTTGTTCTAATGAAGCTTGCTTTAAGGAGCCTGAGAATTTCCTTCTTCATTTTCTGAACCACTTCAGGGCTTATCCGTCTTGGTTTCTGCTTATGTGGTTTGAAGTTAGGCTTCATAGAGAGCCTATGTTCTACCAATGACCTATCCAATCCTGACAGTTCATTATAAGACTATGCAAAATAATCCTTATAATTCTTTAAGACAACCAACAACTGGTTCTTGTCAAAAGAACTTAACCAAGCACTGATATAAGTGGGTTGCTGTGCAGAACCTTCCCCTAAATTGACTTCTTTCAAGGGGTCTTGTACTTGAGCACTTACTAATGTTTCTCTCTTGACTTCTTCTGCCTTCGAAGCAACTTCTTTGTTTTGTTCTGCTCCCACTTTCTCTGGTTCAACATTTTTGCCTTCTTCCTTATAGACAACGTTTGTCCATAAGGCTTCTTCTTCCTGTATTTCCTGGACTTTTATTTCGATGTCCAATGCACAGTACTTATCAAAGGTCAAAGGCCGGACCCATTGTTGTTCTTGCTTACAGTCAACTACCATGGCTTCCTTCTCTTGTTCCTGAACTTTTTGGACTATTGATTTTAAGTCCAATGTTGAAAACTTGACTAAAGCCAAGGTTCTGGCTTCTTGGGTTTCATCTCCTTGCCTACAACCAAGCATCATTATCATCCTTGATGACGAATTCTTCATCAGCACTCTCCTGTACTAAATGCTTCAGGTGTTACTTCCTCATCAGCCGTCACTTCAGCTGAACCATTAGGTTTTCTCAATATACTGAGTGGTGTCACTCCTTCAGTATCTAACTTGGCCTCTACAAAGTCAGCACAAGCGACAAAGGGTTGAGGGTCTGCATTGATCTCCTTTGTCTCTCCATTGTATAGGGCCATCTGTAGACACTCCATTTTTGATTGACCTTAAGACTCAGACGTCATCAACTGAGCGTTCGGTGATGTTGCATATTGTGCTCGTTCTAAAGTTGCGGAATCTCGGCCGCGAGCCTTGCCTCCGGACTTCCGGACTCTTTTGTGCTTTGTCTCGGTTTGTGAACCGGGTCTCGTTTTCTCCGTTTTCTCTTTCCAAAGGAAGGGAGAGGTCTCGTAGACCATCTCTCAGTGGCCGTAGGCTATGTTTCGTGGTCGTAGGCCATTTTTCTCGTTTGGAGCCCGGTTCTCGATTTTCAGAGCCGTCGGCCGTGTGCCTCGGTTCGGGACCGCTTAACCACCTCCGTTTGCTCCAGTTTTTGGCATACACCTTGTTTCCTCCCTTTTGAGGGACACTGTGGCTCGAGAGACCAACTTCGTGGTCAAACGCCACCTCCGGTGCTTAATAGTCAGTTTTCGGGCCCCCGGGCAGCGCGTTTTGGCCCCCGAACCTTCGTTTTGCATCGGTTTGGGTTCATTTTTGGCGGAGACCTTATTTTTATTGTTAGAAAGGTTGTAGAAGGGTGAAAGGCCGGCAATTTTTCTAAAAAACTAGCTTTATTCCTTTATCGCTCTTCATCGCCCGTTTTCTTTACTAGAAAGTTGATTTTTCCCATTTCTGGGCCACTTTTTCTGACTTTCCACCACACCATTGTGTTGTCCACACCTGGGAGGCCACCAATATGGGTAGGCCGGCCAGTAATTCCCCCTGACCCCTTTGAACCTTTCTAAAAACTTGGTTTTTCTCTCTCCTGGGTTACATTTTCTGGTTTTTCTCCATGCAGCTATGTTGCACTCATCTGGGAGGCCACCTTTTTGGGGTGACCGGCCAGCAATTCTGCTTGACCTCTTTGACCCCTGGTCGGCCGGCCACCTGAACCTTTTGAACCTGGCCGGCCAAGCTTGTCTCTCCTGGTGCATTCCAACTGTGCCAGCTGTTTTGCACCAGATCCTCTGCCCGAGGGTCTGTCTTTTTGGGGGGAAATTTGAATTGGTTTTTCTCCCCTTTTCTTTCACTTCTCTCCCTCTATATAACTAACCCCCCTACCTCCATTTCTAAGGGTTAGAAAACCAACTGGAGCATTATACATACATCTCCATATATCTCTCTTTTTTGTGCTAAAAGTCCACATTTTCTTGCACATTTACCCTACACCTCATAGCCTACTACTTCCACCACTCATCCCAGCACCTTGGGGGCCATTTGCAGAGCTTGAAAGCTCAAAATTTTGGACCAAAAGCTACTGGAAAGCTGATCTTCAAGGGTGAGTCCCTATTTCCCCTTTTCTTGCTTCATTTTACATGATATCCTAGCTCCTTATTCTTACATTTTTCGGCTTCAACCTGAACTGAAAATAGTCCTATTTTGAGCTCATCTTCATGTTTGATCAAGAACTTTTTTCTGTTTGAGGTCTTCTACTCACCCTTTGTGCTTTATCTCTCTTCTAGGGCTTATTTTGCATAATATATTAGCCTTGTTTGTGAGCATTTTTGGGCTTCGACCCAAACTGTAAAGTGTCTTTTTTTGAGTCTCTCTTCAACTTTGTTGAAGGGCTCTTTTCTGTTTGAGACCATCTACTTCCCCTTATCCTTTATCTCTCTTTTAGGGCTATTTTTGCATCATATTTTAGCCTTACTTGTGAGCATATTTGAGATTTTCCATAAACTGTAAAGTATCTTTTTTTGAGCCCCTATTCAACTTTGTTGAAAGGATCTTTACTGTTTGAGGCCTTTTGATGCCCTGTTTGTTCAATCTCTTTTTTAGGGCTGTTTTTGCATGATATATTAGCCTTATTTGTGAGCCTTTTTGGACCTCAACCTAAACTGAAAAAAGTCTTTTTTTGACATCATCTTCATGTTTGATTAAGGTCTATTCTCTATTTGGGGTCATCTTCCCCCTATGCATGCGTCATCTCTTCATGATTAGGGCTATGCATTAGAACACTTGCATTGGCCATGGTTTGACCTCTTAGCCACTGAAATCCAGTGGATTTTTAGTGGCTTAGGTGTATTCTTGAAGGCCAAAATCAGAGGGGGGTGACCCCCTCTCTCCTTGTCTTGTTTGGTGGCCTTTTTGGCCTTCCAAAGGACCCCCTATTTGCAAGCTTTCAAGCTTTGTTTCTATCACTTTTCAGTGGGTTTTAAGACCCCCATAACTCATTTCCAGGGGTGATTTTTCTATGCTTCATGTCTATCTTGTATGTGCTTAATAACCGCTTGTATGCCCTTCCAAAGGAGCTCACCATTTTTACACATGTTGGTTGCATCTCAGTGATTATTTGGGTATATTTTGGCATGTTTTGTTCACTAATTTTTTCTAGTTTGATGAATTCTCATACGCTTCATGCACATGCCATGTAAACCATGTTTGCTAGTCAAAGTTGCATGCTATTTTAGTCCATCATGCTAGCATCTTTTGGTCATGATTTGAACTAGAAATGTTCATGTTTTGGGACCACCTTGGCTCTGTCTTTGTGCTTCATAGTCAAATAATGCATGCTTTGTATAGCTATAAGTCAATATATGTGCCTGGTTTTGAGTTTCGGGACCATTCCATGCATTGTATGACATATATCCATGATTCGGGATCATTTTGCATCATGATTCAATGCTGGAATTTGCATGTTTGAATGCCATGTTTCATTCCTTTCCATGCCTTGTTAGAGTGGCATTTGGTGCCTTAGGTTCGGTCCTCGGTTTGCGTGCATATATGCACGAATTTCGATAGTCTCATTTTCATCTTATGGCTACTGATGTGAGTGTGGCTGAGGTCCACTCATGTTGGCGTAAGTCCATTATGCATTGTGTATGCCATTTCAATTCATAGCATTGTGTATGCTAGGTTGTATGTTAGAGCATTGTGCATGCCTTGCTACATCGTGCATTGTGTATGCCATCTTATAGCATTGTGTATGCTAGGTTGCATGTTAGAATTGCATTCATGCATGTCATGCATATTGCATTGTGTTTGGGATAGGAGTTAGCCCAAGTACGAGAAACGAGGGACGTTTCGTACTTCGAGTGACGGAACGTGCCTCAATTTCCGGTCACCGACACTCCGGATTATCCATGATGGAGTCTCGGTCTTGTGGTGTTTTCATGTGCATTCATTTCATATTAAGTCGTGCAATTCGACTCCTCGGCCACCATGCATCGGGATGCGTGATTGATGGCACTAGGATCGAGGCAAGCATACATATGTGAAAATATATTGCCATGCCCCTTTCTTGCTCTCTGTTGCAGCAAATCGGAAACCAACAGTCTTTTGGAGTTTCGCGCAATATTCCGGGCTTAATTGTAAACAGAGGCTAATTGGGGCATCGCAATGGATTTCCGCGCAAGGCAACTCAAGTATGCATCATTCATTATTCGGAACAGAGCTGAGGTGGTCCATGGGCTTGCATTGCCAATTTACTGTTTTCCTACTTCATTTGTTAATTAATTAGGGTTTTGTACTTATTCGGACTGTAATTATTCATTTGGGATCAGATATTTATTCTGACCCTCGGTGAGGGCACAATTGTAATAAGTGTGCGTACGTGTGATGTATGTCTTCCAACCCCACGTCTTTCTCCCTTTTATTTACCAGCTTATGATGGTTAGAATAGGGTATGTTTCAATTAGCATACAGTATGATAGCATGTTTGCATTCATTCATCTGTTTTGCATGCACCGGGCTCGGCGCATCATAACTCACTGCATTGTATTTCAATTCCAAGTTGAATACTTGTTAGCTGTAGCATTCCATATGCCATGTTTAGAATAGCCGGGCCTATCTTAGTTGCATTTTACATGTGTTGCATTAGGCATTTTTGTATATTTAGGATCATGCATGGATTTCTAACATAGTTTATGTTTTGGCTTGGAGTACTCGGTAAGTTTTTACGCTTTAGCATCCTTGCATGTGTGTGAGTGACTGCCATGATAGCATGCTTACCATGAGGCTATTTGCTTATGTGATATAATTGCCTGAATGCCTGTGGGTGAAGGTTGGGCTATTTGGATTGGAACAATGCATTGACTGTGAGTTTTAAGCCCACTAGATAGTGGCAAAACCATTTTTTCTAAGCCCACCTGAGGGTGGCAAAATCTGCATTTTAACCCTACTTGCGAGTAGCAAACCATCTTTAAAAAACAAACATGAAATGTTTTGTTCCAATTCAGGGGACCCGGTCTATACTTGTATGCTATGCGCATCACATAGTAAATCTAAGCTAATAACCGGAATAAGAATGCATAATGTTTTCAAAACTAGATATCATGGTTAGTAGAGGCCGATCTTTGATCGGGCGGCGAAGGTGCTCCAAGTGACCTTCCCCAATCGTACCCAAGTTCCCGAACCGAGGCAACTTTGGTAATGACGGACACGTGGCCTTAGGCAACGAGTCAGGGTTTCCTAAATTTCCCAAAAATAAAACATTTAGGTGGCGACTCTGTATCTGGCAAAGCAGTCCATGTTTGACACTTCTTTTCTAAAAATCTGTTTTCTCAAAACGATTTGCCGGATTTGGACTCTTTGGTTCATATTACGAACCGTGACAATTTGAGTCCGAACTGTAGTGAGCCCAAAATGAATAGAATGGGACTCATCCTCCCGGGGCATTCGGGGATGTCTACACCATCATTATGTTCTGATGTAGAGCGGAAAGCACACATTTGTTGCTGTGGATCCAATCCCTACCAAGTAAAGCATTATACTTGGCATTATTATCTATAACAAAAAATGCCGTCATGCAATCTCTGGTTTCCACACTCAAATTGATGGACAGAATACCCTGAGCCATCTGCTTGTCCCTAGCAAAGCCAGCAATGGTTATGCTGGTTGGGATTAATCTGGGGTTTATTTTTCCCAATTTCTTCAAGGAAGACTTAGGAAGCAAGTTCACTACGGCCCCATTATCCACCAATACCCTGTTCATTTGTATCCCATCGAAAAAAGCCTTGATATACAAGGGCTTGACATGCTGTGTCATGGATGTTGTAGGATACTCAAAAAGATATGAGAGATTAATACTCACTTCTTCACTCTTATATTCAGTTTCCATTGGTGTGGCCACTTCAAACTCATCTTGAACCATGCTGACTTGTGAATCTTCACTAGAAACTGGAATAAGGTCAATCTCCTAACCTTCTTGGTTTCCATCTTCAGCCTGGAACTCCTGTGGCAGTATATGCATCATATTTACTGACACTGGAGAAAATGAGCCAAACTGAACTGCAGGTTGCACTTGTTTCTTTTCCAGGCTAACTTGTTCAGTTATTTCAGAAGTATCTTCCATGCTGCACTCTGGTACTTTAGTATTAGTGACTTCCTTTGAATGGTATGTTCCTACTAGTTTAACGACCAAAAATGCCTCTTCAGACATGAAGGCTTCAAACATCTCATCCTCAGCCATTTCTTTCTTTTGGCGTAGTTCAATTTCTCCCTCCATCTCACTATCACTTTTCATCAAAGCCTTTTCAATACCTACTAAGATGGATCTTTCCTTGGCTTTCAGTTCAATGTGAACTTTAGCCAACTGCTCTCTACTAACACTTCTGTTGTTCTGAGGAGCCAATTTTGGACTTTCATCTATCTAGCCTTTTGACTGGGCCAATGAAGAACTTTCTTCACTTTCCTTCAGATCCTTCTTGTACTGAGTATACATTTGCTGGATCTTCCTTCTTTGAGACCTGGAAATTACTGAAACCATAATTGGTTCCTTTGTTTTTGGATACTTTAGTAATACCCAATTATTTGGATCTACCAAGGGAGGTTTAACCATTCTACCCTGATTTCCAAAAACACTTCTCTGGGCAGGCATTTTTTTAGGCTTGTTTTGCATGACAAACTAATCTAGAACCCCAGGTACCCATGAACTTACTAGTTCAGTTGCTGAACTAAACTCTTTCTACCTTTGAAGCCAACTTTGAAGTTGCCTGTGAAGGCCACTACCTGGCCCTGATTCCCTATCTTGAGCCTAATTCAAGCCTTCTATGAGGGTAATTACCTTCCATTTTGTTTGAGGCTGATCTTGGAGGCCAATATTTGGCTCTGATTCCATAACTTGAGCCCACTTCAGGCCTCCTCTCAGGATAATTACCTTCCATCCTGTAATAGTTAGGTGGTCTGCAGAGGTCTATTACCCTTTGAAATGCACTCTAGTGGCTAGTGGTCTAACTAAGAATGGCTGCTGTCTGGGACTAGTTAGGTATGACCTCTTGTTGTAGGTACTGGTTGGTTTAGGACGTCTCTGCACATCCTTGTAATACTGTTTCCCATCAATTGGGAGCCCTTTCAACAATTTGTAACTTAACCTGCATCTGGGACACATCTTTTGCATGACAGCTGCCTCTAGAGAGTCATTATCCAGTGCCTTCTCACTAGAGTCCTCTCTTTGGTCCGTAAAGCTCTGCCCATTCGCTGGTGAACTTCTGGTATCTTTCTTGACAGTAGTCTGGCTGGCAATATGCATCTGCATATTAACCTCCTCCAATTCCTTCAAGGATAGGTTTTGGAAGTGTGACACACCAACATTGGCTGGAACTTCCCCAATCTCTAGGAATGGATTAGTGTCAATCCCCATAGCTTTCTCTGCTTTGGTTGGGAATTTTAAACTCCTTTTTTCGAATCTAGTATTGGATCCTGTCCTAAAAAACAATACAGTTTTTAGTTGAATAAGACTAAGAATTATGCCATTTACAATACATTTTCCCTTTAAGTTCTTCTAGGGAAGGAATTTTATCTCCTTTTGGTAACTTTAGGAAATTTGCTACAAGCAAATGATTAAAAATGTCATCCGTCTTTGTTAAATCAAAAGAGTATTTCTTCTGAAGGTCTTTCTTTTTAAATTGCTGGTCTGTTGTAGTGTCCTTATGAGTTAATGCCTCACAGGTCATAGGCTCTTTCCCTACGATCTTTGCTGCATCAATCTCGTAATTCGGGTCTCTATAATAAGTCTTGTATGATGCATTACTTCGATCTTGTTCTTCCTCAAATAATGATTTATATCTAAACACCTTATAGGTTAATTCCACTAAGTCTCGAAACTCAGTTGAGTCGAACTTCTTTCGAAGCCTAAACTCTAAACCATTTTGAGCCAATCTTACAAATTCAGGTTCTGGTAGAATGACCCTACACTCGTTTCGTGCTCTTTTGAATTTGGCAATAAATTGAACAGCCTTTTCATCAGGCCTTTGACTCAACCTTGCCAAGTCTACCATGGAAACTTCTGGCTCTGTTTGGAAGAATTGGGCATAAAATACCTCATTCATTTACTGCCAAGTTTGGATAGAGCCAGGTATAAGATTAATATACCATACAAAAGTTGCCCCAGTTAGAGAATTTGGAAAAAGTCTTAAATTTATGTAATCATTATTAGTAAATTCACCGCATTGGGCTGCGAACTTAGTAATGTGTTCTACTGTTGACTGGTTTCCATTCCCATAAAAGAGAGCAAAGTCTGGTATTCTAAACCCCCTCAGGTATTCATGCACCATATCCACCCATTCTAGGTATGGCTTTCTATATATAGGAGTTTGAACACATTGCTATATAGGAGTTTGAACCCCCCGAGCCATAAGTCCACACATTTCTTTGACAATATCAGCGATTTGGTCCCTAGAAACCATATTTTGTGCTTATTGGACTACCACTAGAGGAACAAACACAAGATTTAGTTGAAACCCTTGTGCTTGAGGTCCTCTTGGTTCATAGGGAGGTATATTTGGGACTGGTTGTCCCTGTGGTACTGGCTGCTGTTAAGGGTATAGTTGACCTCTCTGAGCTTGTCCTGCGAAAAGATCTGTGAAAGGGGCTACAATATGAGGAACATGTGTTGTTTTTCTCCTAGCCTCAGGAAACCCTTCTAACTCCCAGGGTGTGAATTCGAACAGAGGATTAGTGAACCTCCTTGTGTCGAGTATGGCTTCGAACATGAGATTTAGAAACATTCTCATGCCATTTTTTTGTGTTGGCCTAGATCCACCAATTTGTATGGCTTCGCTGTTAGGTAATGAGGCATTTTGATTTATCACAGGCCTTAAAAGACGCTCATACCATGACTGAGGTATAGGTGATGGTCTTTCATAATTTTGATTACTAGTCCCATTACTTTGCATAGGCTGTTTATCTGTAACCAATCTTTGTTGAGTAACATTTGAATTTTCCTCCATATGTCTTGTGCTAGTTGGTTGATGGGAATTCATTCGATCCATAAAGGATATTGCACATCTTTCCATTGTGTTTATTAACTGTTGTCCCATGGCATCTACCAAGCCTCTCAATGGATTCATTGGCTGAGTAAATGGAACAGTGCATGGTCCAATTCCATGGCCTCGTCCAATATTTTGAACATATGGTGGATATTTTGAATTGTTGGTCTGTTCGACTATAGGTTCTGATGAGATAGGTTCTTCCATAGGATATGTTATCACATTATCCTCTAGATCAAGAACTTCTACCTCTCATTCCACACTTTCTTCCAGGCGTTCATTTTCTCTTTATCTCCTACGTCTAGCCATTTTAATTAGTCTCACTAGGTGTACCAAAAATATATGTTGGCTTTTTTGGCTTTCGAAGGTTAATATTGTAATTTTAAGCGTGCCAGCAAGGATTAATCAGTCATTACAGAAAATTAATTGCCAACCAATTATCAGACGATTGTGTTTTAGTTCTCTTAACCTCAATGAAAAGGACTTTTACTGGTAGCTTGTTTAGGAGAATTTCGTAAATAAAACAAGTGAAGAATAATTTCAAAATTTCATTAAGTAAAATGAAAAACTTACAATGATAGACCCAGCCTTGGAGAGATTTGCAGCAACAAACTATTTGAAACTACTCCTAAGAATGAAGTACGGTACAGGAATTGAAATACATAAATGTAAAGAACTGTAAAAACTGGAAGGAAAAACAAAATAAATAAACTAATTTTTTGATCTGAGTCTGAGCCCTTAATTCTGAGGTCTTTTTTGCTATTTATACTTTTCATTAATAACTGTCGAAGTGGGTTTTCAATCGTTGAAATGCTCTCCATGATTGTTGAACATGTTCCCTCTTAGTCAATCCCACTACGTCACTTTTTGCAGTTAGGTTTCCCTCCTGATTTTTGAATTTAAATATATGAGTAACCGTTAGGTCACATTATCTTGTATTTTCTCCACTGATCTAGTGCTACGCAGATCCATGATTACCAATGCTAACTGCCACATGTCTGATTTCGATCGAAGACTTGAATTAACTCCCCATATTGACCTCATCTTGCCACGTGTTAAGTTGTGATTGGCTTATACAAAATATATAGCTAACAATTTCATAATTGACTAAGAATTTTACGTAATTACACCCAAATTATTTCACCACGAAACTAAAAGGCAAAATAATAATTTTAAAATAAATTAGGGGCAAAATAAAATACAAAAAAACAAACCACAAGCCGCAAACCGCCTCTTATATATAGAGGGAGAGACTACCACGCCAGCATGTGGTATAACTTGAACTGATTGGGATGTCATAGTTTGAATATAATTATGGGTTTTTTTAGCCGCTATTTAATTTTTGAACTACCGACTGTATCTATTAAATCTTTAAAATATATAAAATTAAAATTTATTTAATTCTTAAATTATTAATTGAATTGATTAACTCTCTAAAGTATTTAATTTAAATCTATTTAGTCCCTAAAAAGATTACAAAAGTAAAATATAAGTCTATAATTGTTATAAATTAGTAAAATACCGAATCTCGTTAAAATTTAATCTAATTTTTTTTTTTTAAATTTTTATTCTATCTTTAAAAAGTGGTGTCAGTCTTTATGGTTAATTTCCTTTATAATAGTAAGGGTAATTATCTATAGTATTTTCTTACTTATCTTCTACAATAGCTACGTACTTGCATTTATTAGTATTATATGTCAAATTTCGTTTATAATTTTTAATTGATTTTTTAAAATTTTTTGCTAAGTTTTTTTTTATTATTTAATTAATGTATTATTTTGTTCTCTTATTATTTGTAATGAAGTGTTATTATTTAATTATCTAATTCTAATTCTTTAGTATATCAAATATTCATATCATTTATTGACAAGATTGAGAAATCATACTCTAATATTAATTTAAATACAAAACGAAATAAAAACACACGCTACAGACAGAATAAAAATTTAAAATTTTTTTGTAATAAAATCTTAATTGAGAAGGTATTTTATTAATTTATAATACTTATGATAATATATTTTATTTTTGTAATCTTTTTAGGGAGTAAATAAGTTTGAATTAAATATTTCAGAGATTTAATAGATTCAATCGATAATTTATGGATTAAATAGACTTTGATTTATAAATTTAAATAGATAATTTAATGATAGTTTAAAAATGGAAAGTGTAATAAAACCTAATACTCTAGGCAGTCATTTTAGACCTCTTTCTTTATCACAAACTAAATTACAAACTATACTTGTAATAAGGTGTGGGCTCTATACAAAATTAGTAAAAATATTGAATCTGATAGTTACGTTTGTATTGTAGGATTATTCAATGGTGAAATCGTATAAATTTATTTATTTATTTCAACTCTAGCATATGTAGAAACAAAAATGTTTTGTGGCACTAATCTGATGGGCACTAATACCCCTAATTTCTATTCTGGGTAAGTTTTTTTTTTTTTTTTTTTTTTTTTTTTTTTTTTTTTTTTTTGCCTTGATATGAAATTTCGGGGCATTAGTGCCCCTTTTTTTGGGGGGCACCAATCAGTTCTGATGTAGAAATTAAATTGTAGTAATGAACACAAAATGCATAACAAATGTTTGAAATGAGAATGACATTTGTGGATATTGTGACGGTTATAGTGGGTAATATAATATTGCTTGTTATAACTTTAGAGGGTTGGCTTAGTAGATAAAATGAACTTGGATATGAGTGCTTTATATAGGTTTTAAGTTTAATATCCACTAATAGCAATAAATTCCTTGGGCAATGTCCGGACATTTGCCTTGGCTTTCCATGGGTTCCCGCAAGTAGACAGTGAGATTGAGGATTGGTCCCTCAAAATTAGTCAAGGTATGCGAAAGTTAGGCGGGCCATGTTCATACAGAACATTTACCTTGACTTTAAATGGGGAGAAAAGTTAGAAATCATGAAAAAAAATTTATAAAAATAATCATGAAAAATTTATGACTCTTGAATTGTCTTGATTAGTGTGTGATACTTTATTTTAAATGTTATCCAAAAGTTATAAATCTTTCATGAAAAAATTTTCATGATACCTAACATTGCTCTTAAATAAAACACCGCAAGTGGAGGGTGTGATTGGTCCCCAGGATTAATCGATATGCAATTAAGTTGGGCCAGATACCCAGTTATAAAAAAAATAATAATATTTAGGTGTCTAACATCATAAAATTTTATTCAATAGTTTGGAATATATTGGTGATAATTACAAATAAAACAACAGAAAATACAAATAATAAAAATTACAATAACTATTGTAAGGGCTGAGGCACGAAAAATTCGCTCTCTTTAAGGAGATTCAAACCCTTTGCGGTAGGGCAAAGTCTCATACCGATGCAGCAGAAAAAATCTTGACTTGTCCCCCCCCAAGATACAACAACCCAACTAAGTCATATGGTTAACCAATACTGCACAATTGGTTGAACTCAAAACTTTATCACATACACATTTTTTTATTTGCCTGATAATCTCACACAAAGCGTAAGAAAGCAACAAAAACTTCTTCTCGTATGTTTCAAGATAAGAGATTAGCTCAATTTATAGAAGATGAAACTTGGTGGACAAGTTTCTTGGAGGATCCTTCTTAGAAGTTGCTTGGAGAATAAGTACGAAGACTTGACACTTGAAAGATTTGAAGGAGACTTGACTAAGCAAAGACTTGGAAGAGAAAGGAAATTGGTAGGCAACTTCCTTGAAAGATTTGGAGACTTGTAGAGAAAGACAATGAAAACTGGGAGGGAAAAAAAAAAAATCAAACCTATAACATACTATAATATTAAAATATCTACTAATAGAATATAATCCAGTTATTATTCATGATACATCGATGTTGAAATTAATGAGAAAAAATTGACAGCTCAACAAAGTTAGGCTTACAAAAGGTTTTCTAGTTTTCCTGGCTTCTAATGCAGTTATTATTCATGATACGTCGATGTTGAAATTAATAAGAAGAAATCGACAACTCAACAAAGTTAGGCTTACAAAAGTTTTTTTTAGTTTTCCTGCCTTATACGGTATTTTAAGGTTCACTTGTATGCCTAATATATATAGGTCATGTTAAAACGTGTCATAAAAACACATATTAAAAAAAATAATAAATGACTTTTAATAATCTCCAGTTGCATGGGAAATGTCAGAGTAGAAGGAAAATTAATTATGATATTTTTGTAGAGTTTTTTTTTTTTTTTTTTTAATCATATGGATAAGTATCCTTGTTTTTACAAGACAGAATTTTTAAAATATGTATTGAGAATTTATTTTTAAAAAATTATGAATTAGTTTGGGAAAAATAAATATAAATATATATATGTGAATTTTAAATATTATTTTATGTTCCAAAAAAAATCATATGAAAATAATTAGTATTTATTGGCTACATATTTTGTAAAAGTCAATCACAATTCGACACGTGGCAGAGTAAGGGTAATATATGAAGACTAGTCAAGTCTTTAATCCTGATCGTACACGTGACAGTTAATATTGGTTCTCATATGATCTGAGTAGCATTGGATTAGTAAAGAGATGCAAGGTGACGTGACTCCAACGGTTACTCACATTCAAATTCAAATATAGGAAGGAAGCCTAACTGCAAATGATGGTGTAGTGGAACTACTTATAAGGCAACATGGTCAGCGATCATGGAGGAGCAGTTCGACGGTTTGAAGTGCAGCTTGAAGGTCATCATTGACAAGTATAAATAGCAGGGAAGCCCCCAGAAAAAGCCCCCAGACTCAGATCCAACAAACTAGTCATTTATTTCATATTTTCTTTTCCAGTTTTACATTTTCAGTCTTTACATTTCCTGCACTTTAAATACATGTTCTTTACATTTCCTGCACTTTAAATTCCTGCACTGCACTTAGTTCATAGGAGTAATTTCGAGTAAATTGTCGCTGTAAACCTCTACGAGGCTGAGTTTGGATCATTGTAAGTTTTCATCTTAATGAAATACTTAAATTGTTCGTCATTTAACTGTTGTTTTGCTTAATGTCTCCTAAGTCAAGCCACTAGTAAAAGTCCTCTTCATTGAGGCTGAAAGAACTAAAACACAATCGTCTGATAATTGGTTGGCAATTATAATTTCTGTAAGGATTGATTGATCCTTGCTGGCACGCTCGCATTTACAAAAATACCCTTCGAAAGCCAAAAAACCAACATATATTTTTGGCACGCCCAGTGGGACCTGTTAAAATGGCTAGACGAAGACGACAAGGAGAAAATGAACGCTTGGAAGAAAGCGTAGAAGGAGAGGTAGAAATACCTAATCCAGAGGATAATGTGGTAACACATCTTGTGGAAACTCCCATATTGTCAGAACCTATGGTCGAACATACCAGTACTTCGGGACAAGAACCATATGTTCATAATATTGGACGAAACCAAGGAATTGGACCATCCACTGTTCCATTTACTCAGCTAACAAATCCATGGGATGGCCTAGTAGATGCTATGGGACAACAATTAATGAACACAATGGAAAGGTGGGCAATATCCTTTTTGGATCAAATGAATAACCACCAACCAACAAACACAAGACACACAGAGGAAGTTTTAAATATCCCTCAGCAAAGATTAGCTAGAGACAAACAGCCTATGCAAGTTAATGGACATAATGGTCAAACTAGTAACCAGAACTATGAAAGACCATTACCTCAGTTTTGGTATGAACCCATTTCGAGACCTATAGCAGGCCAAAATGTCTCAGTACTCAACAATGAAACCACACAAGTTGGTGGATCTGGTCAAGTATAAGAAACTGGCGTAAGAATGGTTACAAATCCCATGTTCGAAGCCATACCTAGCACTAGGGGATATAATAATCCCTTATTTGAATTTATACCCTGGGGGTTGGAAGGTTGGCCTACAAATGGAAGGGACATAACGCCTGTTCCTGCACCTTTCGTAGGTCCTTTCGCAAGACAGGTTCAAAGGGGTTACCCACACCCCCAACAGCAACCTGCACCACAGGGACAACCAGTCCCAAATGTACCACCTTATGGACCAAGAGTACCGCAAGCACAAGTTTGTCCACCAAATCCTGTATTTGTCCCTCTAGTAGTGGTTCAGCAGGCACAAAATATGGTCCCTAGGGACCAAATTGTTGATATTGTTAGGGAGATGTGTGGACCGATGGCTTGGGGGGTCCAGACTCCTGTATACAGAAAACCATACCCAGAATGGGTTGATAGGGTACATGAATACCCAAGGGGATTCAGGATACCAGATTTTACCCTTTTCTATAGAAGTGGGAACCAATCAACAATAGAGCATATTGCTAGGTTTGCTGCTCAATGCGGTGAATTTACTAATCATGACTATATGAAACTAAGATTATTCCCAAATTCTCTAACTGGGGGAGCATTTGTATAGTACATCAACCTTACACCTGGCTCCATTCAAAATTGGCAACAAATGGAAGAGGCATTTCATGCCCAATTCTTCCAATCGGAGCCAGAGGTATCCATGGCAAACTTGGCTAGATTGAGTCAAAGGCCTGAAGAAAAGGCTACTCAGTTTATTGCTAGATTTAAAAGGGCTCGAAATAAATGTAGAGTCATCCTGCCAGAGTTAGAATTCGTAAGATTGGCTCAAAATGGCCTAGAGTTCAGGCTTCGAAAGAAGTTTGACTCAACTGAATTCAGAGATTTAGTGAAACTAACCTATAAGGTGTCTATATACGAAGCATTACTAGAGGAGGAACAAGATCGAAATAATGCATCGTACAAGACATATTATAGAGATCCAAATTATGAGATCGATGCAGCAGAGATTGTGGGCAAAGAACCTGTGATCTGTGAGGCATTAGTTCATAAGGATACAACGATTGACCAGCAGTTTAAAAAGAAAGACTTTCACAGAAAATACTCTTTCGATTTAACAAAAGCAGACACTACAACAAAAAACACTTTTAGCGACCTATTTTTTAGTCACCAAAAGTGTAATTTTGGTTGCTGAAAGTATCCGCGACATGAACAAAATTGGTCGCTGAAGCCTTGTCACTAAGTGCTTCGGCGACCAAATCAATTTTCGTTGCCTTTATAAATAAATTGGCGACCAAATATTTCCGTCGCCAAAAGACTAAAATTTCGTCGCCATAAATTAACATTTAGTCACTGAAAGTAGCCTTCAGCTGATGACATGTTAAGTTTCAGCGACATATAAATGCGTCGCTAAAAATATCTTTCAGTGACTAAAAGAATTGGTTGTTGAATGTTAAAACTTTTGGCGACCAATCAAGTTTTGGGTCGCTAAAAAAATTGGCACATACTTTCAGCAACATAAATAAAATGTTACCAAAAGTAAATTTACAACTAAAAAAACCTATCACCAAAAACTCATTATTTATAATTTTTTTTAACAATTTCCCTGTTCAATACATAATTCATAAACCTATAAACATAAGCAAAATATAATTCAAATTAACACACTTGTGCAAAGCATCCAAAATATAAACTTAATTCAAAAGTAGTACCATATTAAATATAAACATATCAAATCCAAAACATCCAATTTAAGTACAAATCTCTTACAATCCCAAACTTGAAACATGTAATGCCCAAAAACCTTCTAAGCTTGCAAATTCATAACAAAAACCTATGACAAAATATATCCAAAAATTCAAAATGTAATCCTTTGATGCTCCCCAAACTATATTTCATCCATTGCCAATCTGTCAAATATGTGAAAAAAACTTCAAACATGTAATTCCAAAAAACCTTCCAAGCTTGCAAATTCATAACAAAAACCTATAACAAAATATATCCAAAAATTCAAAATGTAATCCTTTGATGCTTCCCGAACTATATTCCATCAATTGCCAATCTGTCAAACATATGAAAAAAAAAATTATAATGTTAAAATGTTCAATTCAACAATAAGAGAGAAGGAACAATCACTAGCAATGGTGGTGGTAAATTAATTAGACCAACAAAAAATGTGTTAATGCTGACACCAACGGCCAATCAGCAGCAATGCTAACTGATGAGTCCAACACAAATTTTGCTTAGCAACTTGAATTATCAAAATAACTCCAGCAAAATTGATAAACTTTGTAATTTATAGAGTCCAACAAATAACATCTAATGTCACAATGCTTACTTGCATGTAGAATGTGTTGAAGTCATTGTAACCATCCTTGCACCAAAAAAAGCCAATCATTGTAAACATTTATGTAAATAGTGGCAATGGGTAACAATTCGGCTTATGCATATAACGGATGTTAGGCAGAAAAGATTATCTATTTTTCCATTTTGTAAGAGACACAAAAAGACATAAGAATATAAAATTTAATAAAAATTAGTGGAAAAATTATATATGATAAACAAAATACAACTTTAAATCTACAACTGTATAATTAAGGACGGCAAAGAAAATAAAATATCAGAACTCAAGAGTAGAAAAGTCATTCACAATGCAACAATCGTGGACTGTGGTGATTGTATCAGTGATAATTAAGGCAAATTGAAAATCTTAGAAAACACTTAAGAGATTCTGAGTTGAATGAATTCATGTGAAAGAAATTGTCAAGATGTTCCATAGGCTTCATGGATGATCTCAAAAACATCTTAAATGCCATTAGATAATGGCAGTCCACATAAAGACAACAGTTGCTCGCTTATAGCAAAATCAGAACTGCATAAATGAGCCAGAGCTCAGTTTAAGGCCACTGAAGCCAGAAAATGCAAAGCACTACTAAAGACTGCCAACAACAGGACTACCACGCGCAAGACCACTACAAGAGAGGAAGTGGAAATGACAGAGGTAAAGCTGTGCGATAATAGTTCTTAGTTACAAAGAAGTAAAGATTGAGGCAAAGATGACTCAAATTCAACTTAACTTTGATGAATCATAGAGACAAAACTACTTCATGTCAGCAGCATCTTAGCTAGACTAGAAATTTATCATTAATGATGCAGAAAGGACTTCTTTGCATGAAGTTACAGGAATCATAATCTTAATCAAGATAGGGTTGAAATGATCACCATTGAGAACTAAAAGTTGACATGGTGCATAAAACAAAACCGAAACCAGAGTAATAGGAAGAATATCTATGATAACTATTTACCTATACATGGCCTTCTTTAGCCAATGACTAAAGAAGGTTAGAATTTGGACAAAAAATACCCCAGTCCCTTTTCTTTGTCGACTACAATGAGGGCAATATTGTAACTCTAAAACCTCATCTTTTTTCCCTCTACATACCAGATCTGCAACCCACTGTTTTATCATAACTTCCAGCAAAAAGCCCCCTATTGTAATTCCTTGTCCGTCACTGTCCTTGCTTTTAAACTTTGGACGATTAGAATTTCTGGTAGAGTTTTGATTTGTGTAAGTAGTGGCATGACAAGTGGACCTATGGAGTCTTGACAAGAGTAAGAAGATGGTTAGGTTGGACAATAGATAAGAACCCTATAATTTACCAAGTCTGAGGCAAGAGAGGGGTTTCTTTTGGCAGAATCATGAACATATGGTGGCTGCCCCTTTCCTTCTCTCTCTCGGCTCCACCCTCACAACTTCTTTTCCTTTCACCCTCTTCTCCTCTTCTCATTGTACAGGTTGTCATCTTCCTTCTTCACCTCTTCCCTGTTCTTGTGGCAAATGGTGGTTCAATTCAAAGGCTACTCGGCACTGTATTGACTGATAAGATCCAACCCTATTTTAGTTGTCTGCCTTTCACCCAACAAATTTGATCCTTTACTTTCTTCTTCTTTTCCTTAATATTATTTGTTTAAAGATCATAAGTACCAAACTCTGCTCACTCAAAATCTTTCTGGATCATCTTCATTATGATTTAAATTTTAGTTCGTCGAGTTCTAGCCCTCAAAGACAAACTTTCTTTCCCCTTTGCTCATAGTTGTTAGCTAAGTTTCACTATTATGCTTTATAGCATTTGTGGATGTCTGAAAACATCTTAAGCTTGTGATAGAGTTCAGTTTGTTACTGGAACAATCTTTGCATGTTGCCTTTGCTAAATTAAACTTTTGCTTACCTTTTGGTTGGGTATTTTATGCTTCTTAATGGATTGTTAGTGCAAAGTCCCTCACTTAAGGTTTGAACTAGTACAATGCTAAATGAAGTAGGATTGCAATTCCATGTGTATACATATTTGTGTGTATGTATTAAGAAGGGACATGCAACTTCCTAACAAATGTACCAAATGGAACAATAGATAATTGAACATCACAATATTTTCATCACCAGGACGTATCACTCAACGATATCAGGTTTGATTTGACTAATATTTGCATTTTAGTTGAGCAAGTGAGACATAGGAACAATAAAAGTGCTATCCTACTTCAAATGAAGCACGATTGCAATTCCCTAGGTATGTATACAAATATGTGTATGTATTAAAAAGGGACATGCGACTTCCTAACAAATATACCAAATGAAATGATAGATAAAAGAACATCACAATACTGTTGAATATAGAAATTAAAATACATAGAAAGATTAAACAATGGAGACCTGTAAGTTCACAGTACAATCAAACAATGAAGCACCCCCACTCACAAAAAAGATTAATCAAATAAAATGCAAACAAAAAATAATAATAGGCACCATCTAACACAAGTTGGAAGCCAGAGAGGTCTTGGTCTAAAAACATTGGTTTCACGTTATAGATGAACAAATTAAGAGCAAATTTTCCTACGGTCAATTACAAAATTTCAATATACGAAAATCAAAAAGTAACACATGATTCACTAGTTAAACTTGGCATATATTCCCAGACTCTACAAATGGATCGAAAAGTATGTTAATTGATCTGTCATCAAAGAACATCTGCCACCCAGAGAGAAACTACTCGCCTTTGCCAAAACATATTTTCAACAAAAATAAAAATATGTAGTTTCAAATTGTAGACCGGTTTTCTTTTCTATGTACTACTAGTTCTTGTGTTCTGTGTTGCGAATTAATTGAAGTACTTTAAATTTCTATGTATAAGGATCTAGTTATCGCTCTTGTTTCATTTCAAATAAAAAGTGATATTTTTGTATACAAGCTGTGAAAGAGTAATGGTGTGCATTAGAAATAGAGTAATGATATAGAAACATAAAAAATAAAAATAAAAAGTTAAAGAGAATTTGTATATGGAAATGTATTAGCCACAAAATCTTGATAAAGAATGGCAGTTGAGTCAGGATTGCACAAAACAATGAATAAACAAAGAATTTTCTACACGAAAAAAAAAAGAATAAATAAAGAACGACTCGGAAAAGGATCTGTGCAGAAGGAAGTGTCATGTATCAGTACACCACCTCTTCCCCCACATTTTTAGCTTAATTAATTCAAGTTCAACCATGAAGAAGGGTTGTGACCATTGTGTGGCTCGTAATCAAATGTGAGGGAGAGAACCAGTGGTGCCGTTGTCACCTTGTCTAGGTTAATTAGTTCTAACTGCCTCGGCCATCCTTGAGTCTTGATCTTGAAGTCCTACCTACTCAAAATTGGGCCTGTTTGGTTGTTTTTCATTTTCTTTTGTTCGTTTTTCGTGTTTTCAAAAACAAAAACATTGAAAAATTCAAGAACATCCATTGTTTGCACATCGTTTTCATTTTTATGAGAAAATAATTTTCGAAAACAACTTTTGGTGGTTTGTGAATAATGGGTTGTTTTCATGAACAAATCACCAAAAAAAAATTTCCCTGAGTTTTCCCAAAAATGTAAATAGGAAACAAAGACACAATCAAACAAGAGCAACTATCTTTCTTATATCTGCCACAGGGAAATTTGCTTGTGAATAAATGAGAAATCAAGTACTCTAATGTTCTAGATGTTGCAACCTCACGAATTTCTAATATGGCCTCCATAAGAAGAAGAACTGAAACTAACAATAGCAATTCCTCATCTCTAATAGATATGATTGATTGTAAACCTACAACCATAGATGATCCAATCTAGTCCACATCAAAATTGGCTATTACTCTAGTAGACATCGTGACAAACTTGATTGGGTTTTGGCTTCAAGGTATTTATTTATTTAGCATAGGCCTCTCAACAGATTGATCCATTACTCAAAGGTATTTATTTATTTAGCATAGGCCTCACAGATCGCGCTAGATGCTGGAAAGGGTATTGAATATATTCACGATCACACTAAAAAAAAAAAAAAGCAATTTGATGAGAATATATTGGATGACCTTCGAAAAAAAAGAAGGTACAGATTTTGATGATCAAGACTATACATACCTTGTTTGCCCACATAAGCCCACATGCATTGCAGAGTGTCCTTGGTCCAGCTGGGCCATGACGCATTGCAGGAGTAGAATTTTCACCAACACCACAATGTTGACATCTTCGAACACTGGACAATATTGCAGAAAATGACATTCACTGTAAAGATTAATTAGGAGGAAGATAGTGAAGTATCAATCTATATATTTAAAATAGCAATTTGAGATTCAGGTTGCCACTCACACAGTTTCTGGACGAGGTGTGCCATCTCCTTCAAGGCAACTCTTAGTAGAATCCCAACTAGAAGAGGCTGAATTTTCTTTCAATGAAGCAAACTGACCATTCTTCCGATGCATCCTATTAGGATAATACATATAGAAGGAAAAGTTATACTCACAAATTCTAACACCTCTTACATCAGAATAATCTTTTCTTTTCTTTTTTTTTTTTTTTTTTTTTTTTTTTTTCTTTTTTGGGTTGTTGTTGTTGTTGTTGTTAGTTACACTGAAATAATCATTTCACATTCAAATTTCAAACCACTAAAAATCCTATCAAAATAATTATAACCAAGGGCAAATTGAATGCAGTAAGGATTTTACCAAAATGATTGAGATTGAGGGTTTTGAAAGAAAAGTTCTTCTCATATCAAATATAACCCTACTAAATAGAGGGTTTGCTCATATATTTATGTTTATCCTTAACTTGGAGTATCTAAATCTCCCAAATTTCTTATATATTCCAAATTGTTTTGACCAAAACGCACTAACCAATATATAGAACATTTTATGGGACCACAAAAATATGACCTATAGAAGTTAAAAAGTTCTACAGATGTAAAAGGATATGATAATACAAAACTCGCTGTGGAGTTAGTACAACTGTGGAACAAAGGCCTGAAGCTTTTGGGTAACACCAGTGTGCCCCAACCCATTTCCAAGGCATTCGGATGGGAACCATAGGCCTCCTTTATGTCTCCCTCCCCAAAAGAAAAATAAAGAGAAGAGAGCATTCCAAATAGGCCACACCCAATATATTCTCGTCAAATTGCTCTGCTTTTCTTAGGCTCGCTAGGTTGTAGCCACATAACAAATAGGCCACACCCAATATACAAACCAAAGAGCTACACTCAATGCAAGCAGCCCACACCCTATATGCAGAGTTTTATTTTTTGTAGCTTATAAATAATGTCACACACTGAGTACTTCAAGAAGGGGCATGAGATAGCCATACAACAAACAACATAACAACATAAAGGAACAAAGCAATTACACAAAGCAATTGCTGCACAGCAGCTTACACCAAAGAAACCACACCCAACAGAGGGACAAATCAGATTATATACAAAAGAGGAACAACAGTAGCTCAACCCTTGATGCAGAACTTAACTTGATCAAAAAAAGGGGAGGGGGGGGAAAGCTATGCATTATATCTCAGCTACATGTGTTATAATCTGTAAGCTTGTGTTGTACTACATTTTTTTTTTCTCTTTTTTCCTTTTTTGAAAATTTTCTTTTGTTTTTGATTTTACAAGATGCCTTTTGTACCCACATAATTGTCCAGAGTCCTTCAACTGTAGAAATCTTGGGTAGATCAAATTCCCTTTCTGCAACAGCACGTATCCCCGATGTGGGTTGTGCATGGTAAATTTTAGTGAAACAGTTCCTAAAATCCATTTAGGGAAGGGAAAATCGAACGAAGTTAATGAATTCTTGAAAGATGAAGCCCTAAAGGTTAATGACAATTTGCTAGGAGACCTCATAAGCTCTGAAAGTTGCAAAAATTTTAGTTACTTGACTGTTCCCAGTAGACCACCTATTTTATTTAGAATCTTGACTCATAACCTCACCTTGTTCAAATGCAACATCAAGAAGAAGATTTAATCGCACTGCAGACAATTGACTATTTCCGTTGTAATTACAGTTATGTAGGCTACCCAGGCTACACTGTCTACTATACATACCCTAATCATCATGCTCAAATTCCTAGCAATAAACCGTGTAACTGTGAAGTTATTTAACTACCAATGTTATAACCAATCGTGAACCCAAATGCCAGTGCTCTATTTTCACTTTTGGTTGCTGAATTCTCTATTTTGTTTCATGTGTTAATTGAATGTCCTGAGTTTCACCTTAAAGGAGTCCAATGTCTTTATCTCCCAAAGTTTCAATGCAAAACCGGTGAAGAAGCTCACCAGAAACCAGGTATTTGTTTTTCTGCATTTGCACGTTGCTATATCTGTATAAAGTGACTTAGAATGTTCTATCATAATATATGCTAGAGTCCAAAGTTCATAACAACCCTATCACATTATCCATTAGAAGGCAGCTTCACATCCTAAATTGTGGTTACAAGGCTACTGAGTCAAATCCAAAGTCTAGTTTGCTAGATTAATGACAACCATGCAAAGTGACTTAGAATGTTCTATCATAATATAGATGCAATAACTTTATATGATCTAATAATAATTCTTCATATCAAAACCAGACTTCACCATTCCATGGTCCAAAGTTAATTCATAACAACCCTATCACATTATCCATTAGAAGGTAGCTTCACACATTTCATTAACGTGCAATAATAACATACACTGATAAGAAGAAAAATAGCTCATTTTTAACAACTCCTGAATATTTTCTTGGAAACCAAATAGAAATGTATACATCCAACGACTCTGTTATGACCACAAAGGAATGTTATCAGTCTAATTGAGGAAAAACCCTACTTTGAAAAGTCATCTACAATGATTGCTAGAGAGCAATTGGCCATGAAAATTAATGGACTTGCAGAGCAATGAGATTTTGGCTGTCAGCAATGTAAAATCATTGTCTAACAGTTATAATGGAATAATATCAAGTATACATCCCACTTTGAAAGCTCCCACTTGTATGTTTATAATGGCATAAACAGTGTAACCTAACTAGCTGAAGCAACAATCTCAATCCCATATAAACATGAAAACTAACAAATCTATGAGTACATACATATACATACATAACCATGAATATACCCAAAATAAAAAATAAAATAAAAATTAGGCATTCGGCGCTGCTACCCAGCACTGCCATGCCGTTGGCATTCGGCGGCGCGAGAAAGCAAGAGGGAGAGGGAGAGGGACTACATTCAGAACATCAGAGATAGAGAAGAGAACAGAGCAGCAACCCAAAAAGAGGGTCGCGATCTCATCACCCAAAGGTTGTTGCCACCGAGCACCTTCTTTGTTTTCAGATTCAAAGTAGAGAGTAAGAGGGAGAGGGAGAGAGAAAAGAAGATGAGAAGAAGAAGAGGTGCTGTGCCGTTTCAGATGGATGGGAAAATGAGAAGAAGTTAGGTCAATTGTTTGTTTATTCACTTGTCAACAATTTTTGGCAATAAAAAATTAGGGTAAAGACAAATAATTTATTGGCAACCAAATTAATTTGGTTGCCATAAATGTTATTCAGATTTTTAGCGACCAAGTAATATTTGTCGCCAAACAAATACAATTGGCGACTAAATTTTCCATCGCTATAAATTAATTTGGTCGCTGAAAAGTTTTTCGCGCTCCCGCGCAAGAAATTTACTTGGCGCCAAAATCAATAGCGACCAAAATTATAAATTCGTTGCCAAAAGTTTATTTTTTAGTGACCACAAATATTCTGTTGCCAATTATGTATCTTTGGCAACTAAATTTTTGTTTGGTTGCTAAAAAGTGTCGCCAAAAATGCTTTTTGTTGTAGTGAGATGACATTTTTGATCATTTGCTTGCGGCCAACTTCCTTAAGCTACCTAAAGGAGTAAAACTGCCATCTCCAGATGAACTTAAGGGAAAAGTATATTGTAAATGGCATAACTCTTGGTCTCACTCGACTAAAAACTACATTGTTTTTCGAGACGGGATCCAAGAACAAATTCGGAAAGGAAGTTTGAAGTTCCCAGCCAAAACAGAAAAGGCCATGGGGATCGACAGTAATTCATTTCCAGAAGTTAGAGAGGCGGCAGCCAATGTCATTACGTCAGACTTCCAGAACTTGTCCTTGACAGAATTGGAAGAAGTCAATGTGCAGATGCATGTTGCTAAACAAACAACCATCAAGAAGGACACCAGAAACCCACCAGTTATTGGACAAGGTTTCTCACACCGTATGAACACTCGATGAAGAACCACTGGATGATGATTCCTTAGAGGTAGCAGTGATGCAAAGGATGTGTCCCAGGTGCAAACTGAGTTATAAATGGTTGAAGGGGCTTCCAATTGATGGGAAGCAATACTACAGGGATGTTCAGAGACGTCCTAAATCAACCAATGCTTACAACAAAAGGTCAGATTCACTAGTGATAGGCAATGACCACCAGTGGTTGAGCCTACAATGGACAGAATGCATGCTAAAGGCAAGAGGCCCTTATATGAATCCAAGCCATCTAACTATTACAGAATGGAGAGCAGTCATTCTGAAAGAAGACTGGAGAGAGGCTCAGTTTATGGGATCAAAGCTAGAGATTGGCCCCTTAGACCAGCCTCACGCAAGAAAGAAAGTGGCTACCTTCATCGAAGGTCTGAATCAGGCTCAAAACATGAGGTCAGAGCCAAACACTTACCTTCACAGCCAGCTTCGAAGATGGCTTCGAAGGTAGGAAAAAGCAGTTCAATATCTGAGTCAGCAAGTTCGTGGGTACCTGTAGTCCCAGATTGGTTTGTAATGCAAAACAAACCTAGGGAAGTGCCTGCCCGGAGAGATGTTGGAATCCAAGGCAGGATGGTCAAGCCTCTTTTGGTGGCTCCGAACAATTGGGTATTGCTTAAACACCCAAAGACAAAGGAACCAGATATGGTCCCAGTCATTTCGAGATCACAAAGGAGAAAGATTCAAATAAGCAGTACACTCAAGACTGTAACGATATGAAAGAAAATGGAGAGAGCTCTTCATTAGTCCAGACAGAAGGAAAGAAGACTCCAAAGTCAAACCATACTCCAAAGCCAACTCTACAAAGCAAAGTGGGTTGCAGCAGAGAACAGTTGGCCAAGGTTCATTCTGAACTAAAAGCCAGAGAGAAGTCTAGCTTAGCAAGATTGGAGAAAGCTCTGATGGAGAGTGATAGCGAGACAGAAGAAGAGATTGGCATAAGCCAAAAGAAAGAAATGGTGGAGGAAGAAATGTTCGAAGCCTTTATGGCTGAGCAAATATTTTTGGTTGAAAAACCAGTTGAGAAAGATCCTTCAAAGGAATCAGTTAACAATGAAGTGCCAGAGTGCAGCATGGAGGATGCTGCTAAAGTAACTGAACAAGGTGGCCACGGGAGGAAGCAAGCACAGCCAACCATCCAATTTGGCTCATTTCCTCAAATATCAGTTAATATGGTACACATACTGCCTCATGAGTTCCAAGCTGGAAATGAGGACCAAGATGACCAAGTCATGGATCCTATTCCTGTCTCTAGTGAAGACTCACAAGTAAGTATGGTACAAAATGATCCTGGGATGGCTACCCCAATGGAGACTGAATATGAGAGTGAAGAAGAGGTGAGCATTAACCTCTCGTATCATTTTGAGTATCCCTCGAATTCTATAACACAATATGTCAAGCCTTTGTACATCAAGGCTTTCTTTGATGGGATACAACTGAATCGAGTCCTGATAGACAATGGGACAGTAGTGAACTTACTACCGAAATCTTCTTTGATGAAACTAGGGAAAAAGAATCCTAGGTTGATCCCAACCAAAGACAACCATCGCCGGCTTTTGCCGAGAGAAAACAGATGGCTCAGTGATTCTACCCATTAACTTGAGTGTGGGATCTAGGATCGCATGACAAAGATTCTTCGTAATCGACAGTAATGCTAAATACAATGCTTTACTTGGGAGAGATTAGATCCACACTAACAAATGTGCGCCTTCCTCTTTGCATCAGAAAATTATGATGGCCTTAAGCAATGGAAAGACGGAGGAAATTGATGTAGATCCTCAACCCTTCATAGTCTGTGCAGACTTTGTAGAGGCCAAGTTGTATATTGAGGGAGTTACACCACTCTGTATATTGAGGAAAGCTGATGGCTCAGTCGAAGTGACGGCTGATGAGGAAGTGACACACCTGAAGCACTTAGTCCAAGAAAGTGCTGATGAAGAGATTGTCATTAAGGTTGACAATGATGCCTGGTTGTAGGCAAAGAGATGAAGAACAAGAAGCCAAGTCTTTGGCTCTAATTAAGTTTTCAACATTGGATGTAAAATCAATAGTCCAGCAAGTACAGGAGCAAGAGAGAAAAGCCATGATAATTGGCTACAAACAGGAGCAAAGAATAAAGTCGAATTTTGACCCTTGGCAACATCGCATTGGACATTGAAACAAAAGTCCAGAGATACAGAAGAGGATGCCTTATGGACAATTTTGTCTATGAGGAGGAGGGCAAAGATGTTGAACTAAAGAACCCGGGAGCGTATCAAAGCGAGAAGGTTGCTTCAAGGTAGAAGAAACCAAGGAAGAAGCTTCAATAAGTTCTCGCACACAAGACCCTTAGAAGAAGTAAATTTAGGGAAGGTTCTATGCAATGTTTCACCTATATAAGTGCTTGTTTGAATGATCCGGACAGGACCGCTTATTGGTTGTTCTAAAGAAATATAAAGATTGCTTTGCATGGTCTTATAATGAACTACCAGGATTGGATAGGTCATTAGTGGAACATAAGCTCCCTATGAAGCCTAATTTCAAGCCATACAAACAGAAACTAAGAAGGATAAGTCCAGAAGTAATTCATAAAATCAAGGAAGAGATTCTTAGACTACTCAAGGCAGGCTTTATTAGGACATCCATGTATGTTGAATGGCTATCTAATATTGTGCCTGTAGTAAAGAAGAATGATAAAATGAGGGTATGCATTGATTTTAGAAACTTAAATCTAGCAACTCCAAAAGATGAGTACCCTATGCCTATAGTGGATCTATTGGTAGACAGTTCAGCAGGGCATCAAGTTTTATCAATGATGGATGGGTATTCTGGTTATAACCAGATCTGCATTGCAGAGGAGGATGTCCACAAGACAAAGAAATTGTCCCGAAATATTGGCACCTTCGAATGGGTTAAAATGCCATTTTGCCTGAAGAATGCTGGAGCTACATATCAGAGGGCTATGAACACTATCTTTCATGACCTCATTGGAGGGTATTTAGAGTGTTATATTGATGATATTGTAGTTAAATCCCAATCCATGGAGGAGCATCTGTTTCACTTAGAAGCAGCTTTTGAAAGAATGAGAAAGTTCAAATTGAAGCTCAATCCTCTTAAGTGTGCTTTTGGCGATCATCCGAAACTTGGGCTAAGTGGTACACAAGAAAGGAATACAAATTGACCAAAATAAAGCCAAAGCCATCATTGAAGCCAGACCTCCATCAAGTAAGAAAGAGTTACAAAGGTTCCTTGGACAGATTAACTTTCTTCGAAGGTTCATTTCTAACACTGCAAGGAAAACTAAAGTTTTTTCTTCCTTGTTAAGGCTGAAAGATGAAGAGGAATTTGTGTGCACAGCAGAGCATCAAATTGCTTTTGAAGGTATCAAAGCCTACTTGGCCAACCCTCCAGTGCTGATGCCACCAAAAGGTGATAAGCCCTTGAAGTTGTACATAGCTGCAGCAGAAGATTCATTGGGAGCTTTCTTGCCTCAAGATAATGAAGAAGGCAAGGAGCAAGCTGTTTATTACCTTAGTAGGTTTTTAAATTCTTGTGAATGTAAATATTCAAATTGCTGAAAAGTCGTGGTCTTGCTTTGTATTTTGTTGCAATGAAATTAAGATACTATCTCTTACCTACAACTGTCTTGGTAATTGCAACCACAGATTTGGTTAAGTACATGTTATCTAGACCTATGTTGAGGGGGAGAATTAGCAAGTGGATACTAGCCTTATCAGAATTTCATTTAGAGTATGTCCCCTAAAGGGCAGTGAAAGGGCAAGTTTTAGCCAATTTTTTGGCAGACCATCCATCTCAAACGGAGAGCCGAGAGATAATGGAACTTGGTATGGCTAGTGTTGAGCCATGGAAGATGTGGTTCGATGGGTCGAAAGCCAATGGCTTAACTGAAATTGGTATTGTGATTAAATCACCACAAGGGATAGAAACCACACATGGTTTCAGAGTGGATGAAGCTATTTGTTCCAATAACCAGGCTGAATATGAAGCCTTAATAGTGGGATTAGAAATTCTTATTGGATTACAAGTTTATGCAGTTGACATTTTCGGAGATTCTCAATTGGTGGTTAACCAAGTGAAAGGGATTTTCAAGTGTCAAAGCATAAGCATTTTACTATACTATGTTGTTGTATTACATCTGCTTTCTCAATTTCAAATAGCAAATGTAACTCATGTTCCAAGATTCTTGAATAATAGAGCTAATAATGTGGCTCAGAAAGCTTCGAACTTCAAGAGAAGGGATAATGCCCAAAGGGACATAAGTCAAACAACATATCAGAAATTGATACCACCTTTGAATAAAAAGAATGTGGTCTTAGAAGTCAATCATAATGACTTACAAGAACAAGATTGGAGGCATCCAATAATGTAGTACTTGGCTGGTCCATCTTCGAAAGCCAGCAGAAAAACTAAATTGCAGTCTATGCAATATATGATATATGGTAATGCTCTTTACAAAAGGGGGGGAGATGGCTTATTGCTGGAATGTTTAGGCCCAAAAGAAGCATTAACAGCTATGGCTGAGGTTCATGAAGGCATTTGTGATGCTCATCAGCCTGGTGTGAAGATGAGATGGTTGCTTTGAAGGCATTTCTACTATTGGCCAACTATCCTTAAAGATTGCATAGAGTATGCAAAGGGTTGCCAGGCATGCCAAAAGCATGGCACAATAAGGCATGTGCCCATAACTGACCTACACGCAGTAGTAAAGCCCTGGCCATTCAGAGGGTGGGTTATGGATATGATGGGAAAAATACACCCACCTTCTTCGAAGCATCATTGTTTCATTCTAGTAGCCACTGATTACTTCACTAAGCGGGTCGAAGCTAAGCCATACAAAGCTGTAGACCAGACAGAGGTCATTGGATTTATCAAGGATCTAGTCCATAGATTTGGCATCCCACAAACTATAACTGTGGATAATGGGACTGTGTTCGATGGAAAAATGGTGAAGTCCTTCGTGGCAGAATTTGGAATTAGTCTCGTTAATTCCAAATTTCATATTATGCACAAGCCAATGGTCAAGCTGAATCATCCAATAAATCCTTGAAAAAAGGAATACAAAAGGTTGTGGAGGACAATCCCAGGGATTGGCATAACTTATTGTTGGATGTTTTGTGGGCTTACAGAACTTCCCCAAGGTCAAGCACAGGAGTCACTCCTTATGCCTTAGTATATGGGCATGATGCAGTGTTACCTGTGGAGATAAATGTTAAATCCTTAAGGGTAAGGTGCTAAGATCAGTTAGATCCTGAGCAATACCATCAGAGTATGTGCTTGGAATTAAAAGGTATAGATGAAGCCAAAATTCTGGCATTAAATAGCATTCTCTTGCAAAAGAATAAAGCAGCCAAAAATTACAATAAGAAGGTCAAATATATTGGCTTTGATAAAGGTGATTTGGTATGGAAAACAATACTCCCAATAGGAATTAAAAGCCATAAGTTTGGCAAATGGTCACCTAACTGGGAAGGACTATATCAAATTCATAGAGTTCTGCCTTTTGGAGCATACCATTTGAGAAATTTGAATAGTTTATACATCCCAAAAAGATTAATGGCAGATATTTGAAGCCTTATTTTCCAACTGATTGGGAAACACAAGGAATAAAATAAACACCAAATACAAGAACATAAGACTGCTTAAATGATAGACAAAAATTTGTTTTTTCATAAAGAATTAAGTACATTTTGCCACAAATTGGCCCAAAAATCATTACAGTGTCTTAATTGTTTTTGTACAACAGATTTCCTATTGGTAAATGCTGAAAACAGTTGAATAGCTGCAGCCATTTCTTCCTTTCGATCAGCCAATCCTTGGTTGGTAATTTGCAGTTTAGTGTTAGTTCGGACTAAGGCCTGATTCACTGCAGATAGCTCATCTTCAAGTTGAACTTTCCTCTCCAACAACTGGACTCAAAAGTGGGAGGCAGACGAGTGTTGTTTTTTAAGCTTTGACACTTCAGTATGTACGTGGGAAACAAAACTCTGGTCGCCAGCCAATTTCTCATCCTCATTTTAGCACCTGGCAAATGCTAATATAAAATTGACAAAGGGTCACGCCTAAGATAGGTGACTTCAAACATTCATGCCGGATTGCTCAAAGAACTTTGGCAAAGATTGGAGAAACCCATTTCGATTATAGGCCTTTGTAGAGCCTCGAAAGGATCCTAAAAGAAATCAACAGATCCAGCATGTCTCCAAGTCTATCGCAGAAGGCTTGTCATTGGAGGAAGAAGAACTCTCGAAAATTTCCAGCAAGGAGTCAGCCAAAATTAATGGCTCAGCTTCAACATTGAATGTTGGAGAGGTAGAGGGTATGTCAAAGAGACTAGCTAGTCTGGCTTCGAAGACATCAACCTCATCCATAGACATGAGAGGCGCAGAAAGAGTTGTGGTGGAAGGCACAGAGGACTGCATGGGGATAGGAGAAATGGATGGAGCATCTTTAGCAGTCTCCATGGTCCTAGCCACCAATGAATCAAGCGAGGAGGGGCTGGAAGTAGGCAAAGATGATGAATTATGAGTTAGAGAACTACCAGCACCCTCGATTAGGGAATTAGCTGCCTTTAAAGAAGAGGTAGCAATTGGAATTTCCTTAGAAGGAGAAAGAGAAGTAAATTGAGGGATAGGCTCAGTGGTTATTGCTACAAAGAAATATGAAGTAATGTCAAGTCTCAATATTAAAGATTCGACAAGAAAAGAATAGAGACATGAAAGAAATTACTTGTTCTAGAAGCGCTAGCACTGATGGGAGAGCTGCGAAGAGAGTAACGGTCGGCAGTCTGTTGCCTTCTTGCGCTTTCCTTTAGTAGGCGTCAGCGAAGCAGCCTTCATCCTCGTGAATTGTTGCTGCCATCTCTTCTCAGCCTTTTCGAAGACAATTATGGCCTTGGAATACTCTTGTTCTACGGCCTTAGCAACTGCTTCGTGGACGGGATCTTCAACCGAGTTAGTAGATGAAGCAGCCACTTTCCTTCTTTTTTCTATTGCTTCGGCAATGGTCTCAGAATCAGAGTCTTCGACGAAATCAGAAGGAGAGACAGTTATCTTTCTTCTCTTTTTTCTCTGTGTTGATATTGTTGGCTCCTTCTTAATTTCCTTCTCAATTTTTGTAGTCTGAGATCCAGATTCCCTAGGAGAGAGTTCCTCTTCTACTTCTCTAGCAGCTGTCTTTTGTTGAACCAAACCAATCACGTTTTTCCTTCTCTTAAAGGTTGACTCCTGCTCTTGATCTTCTTCTCCTTCTTCTTCTTCTACTTGAATCTCAGATATTTCCTTTTCTAGCTCAATGAGTCTCCTCTTCTTTTGCTGTTGGCCACCTTCACAGAAGAAGAATCAAGAATAAGATAACCAGCATCATAGAGAAAGTCGAAGGAAAGAAAACAAAGGTATATACCTTTCTTCGAAGCAGCCCGAGTGACTTTAAGAGGAATTGAGGCAGCAGGAATGGACTGGGTTGGAAAAGGCGTAGTGAAAGAAGTAACAGTTCCAGTCCCCTTGGGCTTGGGCACCTCCAACACCTTTAGTAGGTTTTGAGGTAAAATGGCCAAATAGACTTCTATATTGCTTACCCACCAATTTTGGTATCTCTTCAATACGGTACCTTGAGGAATGAAAGGGATATACTCGAAATTGGCCAAGTCATCTATAAATTTGAAGGTTGCTTCTTCTAGCCTTGACCTCCGAACCTTCAAGTCTCTCCTAGTAAGGCTCAAATTGGTGTTGCTGCAGAGAGGTATTGGGACCCCTTGTGTGAAGCCAAATTGTCTAGCAAATTGAGCAGGACAATAATGCTCAGCTATGCATTTATAAGCTCTGGGATTTGTAGTTCCAATAAATAACTCTCTGGGAAGCAGAAGGGAAGCCCATATATCCTTGTGAGCAGGCGAGGCACAGAGCCTGTCACTTAGGAAATTACTCAACCAAGTTAGACCAATGCTGGGCTCGAAGGGACGGAAATGGTGAATAGGAGGAGCAGCTGGTAGTTGATGGAAGAAAGAGAAATAAAAGGCAAAAGTAGAGGGAGAAAGTGAAACATTGGCCAGTCTTATGCCATGGGTAAGGGAGTGTAGCCCAGAAAATTTAAGGCATTTGGATTGTAATTCAGAAAAATAAGCGAAAAACCAAAGTTGAAGGATCCAGAATGGCCCCCTTTGATTAGCATCTAAGGGTTTTTCACAAAAGATGGAGCAAACTCTATATACGTGGCCTAGAACATATGGGGCCAAGGCTACCCTTTTCTGCAAAATAAAGGCTTTGGCAAGAGGGGCAAATTCAGGCATGATTATTTAGGAGGAGGTGCAGAAGAGGAATTTGCAAAGCCAATACAACAAGAAGGAAAAGAATTCCCTATCAGTTACTAGGCCCTCTCTTTTATTCTCAGCTTTAACAAAATCACTGTAAGATGAGTTAAGAGAGGGGAGGGAGAAAGGGACTGCTAAGTCAGGGAAATCTGGTGTAATGGAGGTACCAATAGGGGATACTCCTAGTAGATAGCAAATATCAAGAACAGTAGGGGCCATCATCCCACATCTAAATTGAAAGAAATTAAAGATGGGGTTCCAAAAACATAAGGCAGCAGGAACTAGGAAAGGGTCCTCCGAGATAGTTACCCTAGATAGTCGGAAAGTATCGAAAAGGCAGAGCTCTTGAAGGTCCAGTGTCCTAGCAGGGATGACCCGGTCATACCATTCTTGCCACTCCGGTCTCACCGTGGGCCAACATCGGTGAGGGCAATTGATTATCCAGTTTCTCCAGTCGAGACCACCTTCATAAAGGAGACATTGGTTTTCCAAACGAGGATATAGGGCTGGAAGCTCAGTAAGGATCTCCTTGAATATGAGCCCGAGCACGTAGTCTTGCTATACATGGCGACGAGGAACAAAGATACGCCCGTTGATAGCGCTTTTCTCCCCAGCCTTGTACTTCTCACATTCTGCATCAATGAGCCTTTTCAAGACCACAGATGAGCTCACACGCTCTATGACTGGTACTTTTGGTGAAGAAGAAGCCATTGATAGTATGCTTTTTCAAGAAAATGAAGAAGAGAGTAGAGAGAAGTTGGAAGACTGATGAGGGTTTGCACGTTGAGAGCGTAAGTGATTCCAGAACGCGAAACAAAAGGGTTTTTAAAGCCTTTGTGTCCGGAAAATATATCCCATAAGTTGTTAAGTACTAAAAGTACGAATACGAGGAGTCTCATCCAGTATTGATAGTTTTTGGAGGGAAAAGCACATTCCGGATGGTGATGCCAGCTTCAAAGCAAGATATTTGGCTTCGAAACTAGATTTTGGCGCCAAAAATCAAACAACAACGGCTTCGAAATACAGGAGTCGGCTTCGAAGCATACTAGATGCTTAAAAATGTAAGAATACTCAAGGGAGGGTTTACTTAGAAGAGATCAAAGGCTTGTAATAGGTTTCTGAACAAAAGTAATACCCTTGAGGCAAAACTTAAGGCCTCTTAAGGATGTGAATTGTTGTTCGAAACATCTAAACCAATAGTTGGTTTGTATATACACAGAGAATTGTTTGTTCGGTTAAAACAATGTACCCCAAGGGCAATTTCCATATTGTTGTAAGTATGGATTGTCAAAAAACTAGTCAGTATTAACCATGACTATATTTTGGTTATGATTAAAACAGGCTTTGAGGGGAAAGATTGTTAAAATTCGAAACACCAATTCCAAACAAAAATCAACAAGAGTTGATAAACATAGTCCATAAATTGGATAATTCATCTCAGCATCCTTATTGGAATTGATTGGATCTATATTCGAAGGATAAGATTGTTAAATTCGAAGCACTGATTTTAAATGAAAATCAGCAGAATTGTCAATTCTATTCCAAAAGTTGGAAGAATTCATGATGATTTTAGTGTTTTAACAATTGTGTTCAGTTTCGAAGAATGAGTTTGTTCAGTTCGAAGCTCTGAATTGGCTTTTGAAGACAAAAGAAAACAGGGTCAAACAATGCCAAATACAGAAGAATTTTGTTTGTATTCAAGCCAAGGCAATTACATCGAATAACCCTATCTGGGTATAAACTCAAGCTCATAAAAATTAGGAATGGAATAAATAGCAAGATCATGAAATTTGGTCCAATAGTGATCAATGAATTTTTGTTATTTCTTTATTATATCTTCTATTTCTTCTAATGTTGGCTGCATGAGTTGATGTGCTCTCACTTCATAGTAAAGTTCTTCAGCCTTTATTTCGAAAACTTCTTCTCTCAATCTTTGTTCCAATTCGTCTATGACCAAATCATCCCAATACGCAGAATCTTTATTCTTGAAATCATCAAATTCTTCGATGAAGTTCTCTGCTTCGTACTGGGCATGAATTCGAAGAGACGAAAGTTGGTCTAAAGATTGTGTAGTAGCCATAGAATTTCGATGCCAGTAGAGGAGCAATGGAAGTTGGTCCAGGAACATATGAAGTTCTGCTTGGGCAAGGGGATTAAGGACATGGCCCCTAGTCAGAATATCACAAGCCCATTGAAAGTTCTTGAGAGGGACTGCGTCCTCAAGAACATTAAAGGGCAAGTGAGAGAAAGCTGCAAGTAGAAGTTGAGCTTGTTTCCGCTCAGCCGGAGTAGGGGATGGTAGAAATTTGTAAGGTGGAAAGACTTCATTTATGGGGAGGGCAAGCCTCAGTTTCTCTGTCCAGCAAAGAGTTGGTGGAGGAGAAGGTGTAGATGCTTCTGTTTCAGAAGATGGAGAAAAAGGTGTGGATGCTTCTATTATGGGAGATGGCACGGGGGTGGAAGGAACAAAGGCATTAATATAATCAAGCCAGTCAGAAGAACAAATCTTCACCTTCTGGGCTAAGAATGATGGGTTGTACCATTGTGCCTCTTCTGGGCGTCAAGCAACAAGCATTGTCGTTGTGGGCATGGAAGATGTATATCATGCCACAAGTAGATTCTCCTCCAGACTACGTCGATGGTCAATGGGCACATAGGGGTAGACCACTGAACTTCGAGCGTAAGAAGGGAACTCCAAAGGGTCAATGAACTCAACAAAATGATGGTTGATTCGTTCCCTCAAATCAGAAGTCTCAGGAGTTGACCAACTTGTCCGGCCAGAAACCCCAGAAGATGAAGAAGTTATAGCTTTATCCTATGCAGAGGTTTGTGAAGAAGAGTTTCCCAAGTCCATATTTGCAACTTTCTGAATCAAATATTTGGGAGTAGTTTGTTAAGCACAAGAGTGAGTCAGAGGAGAAACTTCTTGTATCTATATTCACAAGTTTTTGAATCGAAAGATTAAGAGCAATGTGTTCGTAATCCAAAGGTCGATAATTTGTAAAGGCATCCATGACCTGAATATGGAAAGGTGGATAAAGGTGGCTAATTAATGTATGAAAATTCTTTTGAGGAGGAACAACATCATCATATGACTCTTCGTATGCTCGATCAATGGAGAAGAAAGTTGATCCGGCCATAGAAGGAGTATCAGTCTGTGCGAGTGCTAAGGTATTGGGGCGTTCACAAGATTGAAAGTGAATTAATGCAAATGATCATCAATAAACGACGGTTGCATTTCTAGAATTTAGACCCCATGTACGTTTTAAAAAACACGGGAAAAAAGCTTTGATCTACTAATATCACCAAGTATTGGGTATATTAGTACGGGGGGTAATGTTGGCTACATATTTTGTAAAAGTCAATCACAATTCGACACGTGGCAGAGTAAGGGTAATATAGGAAGACTAGTCAAGTCTTTGATCCTGATCGTACACGTGGCAGTTAATATTGGTTCTCACATGATCTGAGTAGCATTGGATCAGTAAAGAGATGCAAGGTGACGTGACTCCAACGGTTACTCACATTCAAATTCAAATATAGGAGGGAAGCCTAACTGCAAATGATGGTGTAGTGGAACTACTTATAAGGCAACATGGTCAGCGATCATGGGGGAGCAGTTCGACGGTTTGAAGTGCAGTTCGAAAGTCATCATTGACAAGTATAAATAGCAGGGAAGCCCCCAGACTCAGATCCAACAAACTAGTCATTTACTTCATATTTTCTTTTTCAATTTTACATTTTCAGTCTTTACATTTCCTGCACTTTAAATACATATTCTTTACATTTTCTGTACTTTAAATTCTTGCACTGCACTTAGTTCATGGGAGTAGTTTCGAGTAAATTGTCACTGTAAACCTCTACGAGGTTGAGTTTGGATCATTGTAAGTTTTCATCTTAATGAAATACTTCAATTGTTCGTCATTTAACTGTTGTTTTGCTTAATTTCTCCTAAGTCAAGCCACCAGTAAAAGTCCTCTTCATTGAGGCTGAAAGAATTAAAACACAATCGTCTGATAATTGGTTGGCAATTATAATTTCTGTAAGGACTGATTGATCCTTGCTGGCACGCTCGCATTTACAAAAATACTCTTTGAAAGCCAAAAAGCCAACAGTATTTGATTTTTTTAAAAAAAATTCACCCAAATAAATTTTATTTTTTTAAAGAAAAATAATATAAAACATCAAATTTGAAGGAAAGTGAAGAGACTAAAAAAAATAAGGGATGAGAAGGTAGCAAAGCAAAAAAGGATATTTTGGTCTCATTATAAATATAAAAAAAAATCAAAAAATACTAAGGATCTCAAATATTTTACCAAATATCTCACATGGGTATGAGATCTACATCATGTGAATCTCACACTCATTTGAGACATTTGGTAAAATATTTGGGGTGCGTAATATTATTCAAAAAAATTTAGCTAACTTTTAAGGAAAATGCTATAGGTCTCAAATCTTTTACCAAACAAATAACCAAATGTTTGGGGTCCACAAAAACACTCTAGAGGATCCTTGGTGATACGGTCAAGAAGAAATTTGATCATTTAATGTCTTCTTAACATATGCCTTAACAAAAGCTAACATATATACACATATTTGCAGTTGCAATTTTAGTTCATTTTTAGTATTTTTTTATGTCGGTCTAGTCTAAAAAAGATCTCAAATGTAAATTTTTTTTTTTTTGAAAAATCCCTAAAAAATAAATAAAATTACTAAAGAAGAAAAAATTAAAAAGTTTCTTTTTTCCTCTAAGAGGATTTTTGTGTGTGTCTGTTTGTTTAGTCTGGTAGGACTAAAAAGTGAATTTTTATTTGAATTAAAAAAAATAAATTTATTAAAGACGAAGAAGTAAAAGAAAAATGTTTAAAAAAATGTAATTGCTTAACCCGTTTTGAAAGTGTGTTGAGAAGGACTACAAATTTTCAATAACTTAAATTAATTTCCGCTCGAGATTTGTTCAATTCATATGGAAGGAACATTTTGCATGAGTCATAAAATTAGTCAAGATACGTATAAACTGATCCAAACATCCGATCATAAAAAAATAAACTAGCTATATAACATTCATTTATGTCAAGTTTTTGATCCATTTTTTAAGATTATGAAAAAGTGCAGTGTTAAAAAAAGAAAAAAGAAAAAAAAAATCATGGGTAAATTACATTTACATCTTCTGAGGTTTGGATTTAATACATATTATCCCTTGACGTTTGAAAAATTACACTAACCCCCCATGTCAGTGTAATTATCTAGACGGAATTAACGTTGGTATCAAAAAGATATTGAATTCATATACTTTATTTTTTCTTGCTTTGCTTCACTTTTTCTGGGGGTTTTTTTTTCCAATATAATTTCTTTTCTTGTTTTTTTTATTAAGAATTGTTGCTTTTTATATAAGTAGGGAAGTTTGTGAAATGAGACTATTAACTATAAGAGTGAAAATGTATTTTTTCTAATATCAGGGAATGATATGTAATCGGATTAAATCTCAAGGGTATTAGTGTAATTTACCCAAAAATGATTATACAAAATGATATGAAGTATTGAAAACGGTCCTTTCATGTAAAAACATGAACTTGTCACAATAGTCTTAAGGCTTGTTTTGATAACTAAAAAAAAAAAAAAAAGTCAATTTATTGGTTTATTGGTTTACTTACGTCATATCACTTATTTGTTTTTGTTTTTTTTCTTTCTTTTTGTACATTTAAAAAAAATTAAAAAGTGAACTTTTTTTTCTTTTTAAAATAGACCTAACTACAAGTCATTGTCACATCATTTTTGAAAGAATATATATTTTTTTAAATTATAGTGGTTTAACTTTTTTGTGTGAAAATATAATGAGGAGCAGTTCTAAGAACTAGAAAACAGTCCAACATTTGAAATCAGTAACAAAGATTTATTAATGAGGTGCTCACAATAACAACTTTAAAGGGTTGGTTTGGGAAGTGGGCTGATTTTTTACTTTTTAGTTTTTTTGGTTATTTTAGTTTGGATTAAAAAGTTTGGTTTGGGAAAGACTTTTTGACTTTTTTAATTTTTTTTGTGAGAGAAGAGTATAATGATTATGAGTTAGATGTGATATTTTGTTTGTTGTGACTAAAATAGCTTATTTTGCCTTTTGTGACTATTTTAGCTACAAATCATCATCCCAAACGAACCCTAAATATATAACTTGGGAACGTGCTATAGCACAGGGCTATGAGGGCCCATGAGTTTTATCTTGAGCCTATGCCATTGATCCAAACCATTCATATTGCAAAGTTTATCAAATAAATTATTTATGAAAAAAATTAAATTAATTGGATATCTATAACTTCAAAATACAACCACATTTTTTTAAAAAAAATATATGATTAAAATAATTTTGATAATTTATTTCAAAACAGTTAGGACTTGATCATTATATTACACATGTCTAATTCCCTTGATTTTTTTGTTTATAAATGATATATTCAACGAATTTTATAATATGAATAGCTTAAATTATTAAAATAAATCCAAAACAAATGTCCATTCGAACTCATACCATAAAGAAAAATGTTCCAGACCCCCAAGACCTCTAGTGGGGTGTGGTTGGCCAAAAAATTTTTTCAAATTTTTTTTTTTCTTCTCTGACAGGGATAGGCCCATAGAGCCCACGGCCCACCATTCAAACCCCATTATACAACCCGGTTAGCCAAACCCAACACAGCTGGAGTCCAACTGGACAGGAAAGACCAATGATGCTCGGACAAGTGGCAGACGCAGAGCAGGCCACGTCAGCAGACAAAGATCTGCAAAGTTATTGCCACAACACATCACCATTAATGCAACCCATCACCGCATTTATTGCGACAACACCCCTCAGCCGGAATGACACCCCCTCGCCCTGAACAAGGCGAACCACGCCTCAAGCTTTCGGCGGGGACAATCAGAACGACAGAGACAGCGAAATGATTACAGTGGGATATAAGCTAAACTCGAAGAAAAGAAGAAGGTTAAGTTTTTCCATCTCCTATCTCTCTCTCTCTACATTTTCGGTCCATCACCTTCTCTAATTCATACACCGGAGGGTTCGCCGGGGGACTACCCCGTTCCCCGATTGAACTTGTTTGCAGGTTATCCAGTGGGCTTGAGGAGCTTGGATCGGCCCAACCCATCCACGAGGACTCACTGTATTATCATTCTCCATTCACCAACTCCCACGTGTGTGTGGAGGTGGAAGAAGGGGGGGAGTGGGGGTCTCAATCACGTTTGTACTATAAAACAAGCAAACCATGTCCTACATCAAAAATGAGTGAGACCCCCACCACCCCCAGTAAATACTGATTGGTCAATTTTTTTTTTATTTTTTATTCTCCTTCCTTTGAAACCCCCCCTCCCCCGCCGTGGGGGCGTGTATGTGAAAGTGATGGAGCCATCCCCCGGGGGTCTGTAGCACAACTCTGTCCTAAAAATACGCCATAAATTTGATAGATTTGAGATTCCGAGCATCTTCTAAGTTTGTTTTCCTAATTTATAGATTTTCCTAATGACAACAAATGCAACTTGATCCCACGTGCGAGGAAACTATTTTCCTAACCCACGAGACACCCATGCCATACTACAATAGAGCATCATTATCAAATTTTTTTGATAGGCAAATTCTTTTATTTTTTATTTTATTTTATTTTTATTATTTTGAAGTTGAGAACCAGTACAATAGGAAATACGAATAAAACAAAGATAGTAGCAAAAAAGTACGATGGCGCTGAAAAATATATCTACTAAGTCGGCACAAATACCAAATTAATCATATATTAAAGTCAAACCAGATAATAAAATTAACAAGATGATACAATAGAGTATTACTATCGTTGCACTAAAGCCAAACATGTTTCTCAATCGACATTTTTTTTGAATAAATACTTGTAACTATTACAATAATACATCATTATCCTTGCGTCAAGGCCAAACATGCTTCTCAGTAAACTAAGACCAAGTTTGGGTACTCTAAAAAAAGTTAAAAAGTCAAAAAATTACTCAAAAAGTTAAAAAATTAACACTATTCACCAAAAGTCAACAATTACGACTGCACAATTCCCAATTCAAATTTTCCTCTACAAACTAATTTTTACAATTTTTTATTACACATTTTTCCATAAAAAGTTAAAAAGTTAACCCAAACATCCATATTTTCAACCTCAATTTTTTAATCCAAAAAGACAAAAAGTACACTTATTAATCTTCCCAAACTTAATCTAAGAAAGCTCAACCATTATATATCTTGATAGTATATGGGTGTTATGTCTATTCATAATCTTCATTGTCTCAATCATTACATATCTTTCTTTACTCATTTCATTTGAAAAGTTTCCTAATCATTCCTAAAAAAGATTAACCAAATTTCTGTCTACGTATCTATGGAATCTGAGAGGGTGCTCCACTATGTTGTGAGCTCGTGGGGTTTTTTTTTCAAATATATTTTGTTGATTCGATCTGTTCATATTATAGGATTTGTCGAGTAAATCATTCATGAAAAAAATCAAATTAATTAAATATTTGTAATGTATAACAGGATCACATTTACATTTAAAATAAATAAACGGTTAGCATAATTTTGATAATTTTTTTAAAACGATTATGGTCCGATCATGGGGCTACGCATGTCTAATTAATTTTATTTTTTATATGAATGATATACTTAACGAATTCTATAATATAAACGGATTATCAAAATAAAATCGATACAAACCTGAGGTGCTGTGACAGCACCATTCCCTTCTCCATATATCTACAAGCACACATAAATGCAAATCCATTTAAGGATAACTCATTATTGGTTTGGTTATTGTTCCAATAATTGATAGGGTATCTAATTAATTAATTTATCTGTCTAGCCGATAAAAGCATGTAATCTTTTTATAAAAAAAAAAAATTAAAAATTAAAAATTATATTTATTTTTTGAAATTTCTATATGTGAATAATAAAATTCAAGCAATATGTTAGTTTGAAGATGAATGATCAAATTCTAGAGGTCAAGTGGGAGGGGGAGGGGAGGGGGGAATGTCGGTTGAAATTGTCAAAAAGGATATTATTTTCTTAACTAAACTAATTATAAGATATTATATCATTTAATTGAGAAAAATATTGATGAATATGATACATACAAAAGATTATATGTTGAGTTAGAAAATTTGATTTATAATTAGTTAGTATTGAAAATTTGGGCTAACCTTCGCATATTAAATAAAAAATTTAAAAGTGCAAGTAAAAATTAAATATAAGAATGGTACACACCATTTATATATGATATTACTGTATATCTACAAAAAATTTGTTGTATCCACATAATAATTTATCAATAGATGAAAATACAACGTATCAGCGGTATCATTGTTAAATTCAATTTTTCCACAAGAGTGTCCCCTAACATTCAAGCAAATCTCACAAGGAATCCTGATCTTTATTTCAGATTATTAGCATAAGTGGCACACAATTATCAGTGGCTTTTGGAGCCTAATGATGTGACTCAATGCCCTTAATTAAAGTGCTTTGTGTGAATAATACTTGCACTTACTCAAAAAAGCTGCCTCATATTTTGAATAAAAAAGGAAAAAAGCATCCCACTAAAACACTTAAATAGTCCTTATCTCACTAACTAGAAAATCTAATATCAAAGAAAAGTGAAACATAAAAGAGAAAACTAGTCAAGGGCAAGTTTGACAAGGAACCCATGTGAAATCACTTTAGAAAGATAAAATTAGGTCACCCATAAATTGGATTAATGCAAGAATAAGCACAAATTCGGTACACTAGTGATAGCTCCCTTATGTTCTTTTTCTTTTTTGTTGCACTTGCTTCCTCAAAGAAAGCATCGAACTAATTCTGTTAAAAATACAAACATGAACATGACACAAAATAAATATGACTTGGACAAAATTTAATAAGTATTGAAAAATTTTATATATTCATTTATATTCTGTATTTGGATCTGTGACTGATTTTATATTTATAGTAAACTGCTTGCAATTTTACATGTATTTTTATTTTCTTTACTTCAAAGAAAGCATCGAATTAGTTCTATTATAAATATAAAAATTGTTCACAGAAATGACACAAAATAAATATGACTTGGACAAAAGTTGACAAGTTTTGAAAAATCTTATATATCCATTTATATTCTGTGATTGATTTTGTCTTTATAGACTTATTCCCTGCTGTTTAGTAGGAACTAAATTGCGTGTAATCTTACGTGCTTCTTCTGAAAATTACAATGTAGGAAAGTCCCAAAGACTATATTTTCTTTTGCCTAGTATATTGAAGCTGCAATACTACAATTGATCTCTTTATTACACCTTTTTTTTTCTTCTAGGGTATTGTCATTGATCAATATCATAAGACCTTTAAGCCTCAAACTTTCTTCAAGTTCATGCCCAAAGAGTTTCCCAAGCTGGGGCAAAACTTCCATCATCAAGAGACAAGATTGCATTATCATCATACAATGCTTGTTCATGTTGGAAGATAGGTTCTTCAGATTGTGATATTTCCATGCAAAGCAAAGCCGCCAAATTAGCATGTTGACACTGCATGTTAACAACCTCTGCTTGTGTCTTAGCCAATTCTGCTTGGAGCTCACTAACTTGCTTTTGAAGCTGGAAAATTGCGCCAGCGCAACCATAAACCGGGTCCCTAATCCTAGCATTCGCTTCATAAACCATGCTGCTCACTGCATCTGCTCTCTGAGACTCGGGAAGTTCCTATAAAGAATTCCGACAAACAGCATAATTAGTATTACTAGTTTGGTTTATGTCAATGTTTGAAGTTGAAAAAAATGGCATCTTCATTCCACTAAGTCCAAGTGCATGGCCATTTTGAAATGAAAATCGAATAGTACAATAATGCTACGCGGGAAAAAAATTAACAGATCTGAAAGGTACATTGATTTTTATGTACTTTTTCGTCTACACTTTTGTATGCATATAGCATTACTGGTCGCAATATAATTAGAGTAATTTACAAAAGTACCCTATTGAGAAATGTATTCAATGGTGATTGATTGGAATGAATGGTTGATAGGAAACCTCAAACATGCTTTGAAATTTGAAGCATGCAATGACTTCTAGTAAGTAATTGATGAATTTAAAATTTGTTAAACAAGACTTGACTCAATTTGAGAGCAACAACTCCTCCTCTCCTTCTAGTTCAAAAAAATATAAACAAATTATAATGGTGATCCCTATACTTAATTTCTTGTGTTATTTTAACTCTTATATTTTCAATTGACTTGATTTTGACCATAAATTTATGATTTTATCTCAATTTGGTCTAATTGATTACAACTCTTATTTATTTTTTTTATGAAAATACATACGTAAGTGTCACGTATTATATTTTTTAAGGGCAAAATTATAAATTTACTTAGCTCAGTTAATTAATCTCAACCAATTTAGGGATAATTTTTCTTAAAAAATATTAATGATATTATTAATTAGACCAAATTGAAATAAAATCTAAAATTAAGAATTAAAATTGAACCACTAAAAAATGTATGGCCTAACATAGCACAAGGAATAAAATATAGGAACGCGGGTAAAATTTATTAAAACAAAAAATTCTTGTGAGAGAGAATGACAATGTCAACTTTTTGAAGCCATACATGACAAGAGGTGGAGCCCCATTCACCAAATAAAGAAGTGCTTGGCTAATCAAGTTCAAAACTGTTTTTGAAATTAATTAAAAGTATTACCTGCTTTATTGAAGGTGATAATCTAAAGAAAAAAAAGAAGAAAACCCAATTATATATATATATTTTGACACTGACATATAAATAGAAAAAATATACATAATTTGTATATAAAAGGATATAGTTATATTGAAATTTATCGCTTGAAAATAAAACATCTATTAAAGCGACATTTGATTGTAGAAATGTCATTGTTCTGGCAAAAATTAATCATCCTAAAAAATAATTGGTTGAGGTTTTAAAATATGTTTTCTTTTTTTAAAAATTTAAACCAGTTTAATGAAAGTAACAACAAAGTATTTTCAAATTTCTAAAAATTATTTTTTCTTCCAAAAACAAAAACAAAAAAAAAAAACCAATTTTAAAGAAAGTAAACAATAACGTAATTTTTTTTCACCAAATTATTTTTAAAAAGATGGAGCCCAAAAAAAATTTTAAAAACTAACCCAGTAAGTGAATAGTATTTTCTTTCTTTATTTCTTTTTCTTTTTTTTTTTTTTTTATTTTTTATTTTATTTATGTGGAAGTCAACCACGACAAAACCAACTAAAGTCATTTTTTCCCAGAAGTGACTTCCAATCCAAACACGACCCAAGAATCTAACTTAATATGTTTACATTGAGCCCAATGAAGGCTCCAAGAAAGCTCAATGAGCATACAAATACAATTTTTTTTTTTTTTTTTTTTTTTTTTTTTTTTAATTTTTTACCTGCAACAATTTGATGATATTGCTAGCTCCAAAAACTCTATGAGCAATGGTGAACCGGAGTGGATCAGTAGGCGGAAAGTATGGCGCCAGAACACATTTCTCTGCGCAGCGGCGTCGGAGAATTTTGCATGCTGCACATGGGCTCATAACAACCACCGCCGGCGGAGGAGGAGAGGGAGGAGCACCACCACCACCACCACCGCTAGACTGGGTTGGAGAGGAAGATGTTGAACGAGGAGGGGATGATGATGATGTGAAGAGAGAGCTTGTGGACACTGTGATGGTGGTTGTCCTGTCACTGCATTCCATTTTTAGAGAGAGAGAGAGAGAGTTTTGGAGGTGATGAGAGAGAGAGAGAGAGAGAGAGAGAGAGAGAGAGAGAGAGAGTAGGGGGAGGACGATAAGTATTTGCTTTAAGAATTTTGAGAGCATAAAAGGAGAGAGACGAGACATATATAGAGAGAGGGAAAACCCGCCAAGGGGGGCACTTAAGCATTGTTTTGATCAACATTGAGCATTGGTCTCATGCTTACGTCATTAACCATTTATTGTGACGTGGTTATTCAACTTTTATTTATTTATTTTTAGTAAACAATTATTGACCTTTAGTAACGTTCCTAGAAAAACCTGCAAAACGTCTTTATAGCAAGGTGAAAAGTAATTTACTTTATTTTTTAAAAGTTTAAAAGAATTTAAACTTCATAAAAATTATTTTTCAGTTGATAAAATTATTCGGTTTCATTTCTCTCACCCATTTCTCTCTACATATCATTTTCAGATTACAAGATCTATAAATCTTAAATTAAATCGTTTATAAAATTTACATATCCTAAATCAAATTGTGATCTTGCGAAGAGGGGGGGGCATTGGCTAGTAGTGGATTAACTTGAGTTTGCAAGTATGCGAGGAAGATAATAAAAAGAAGATTAAAAAGACAAAATAGAGGGTATTTTAGTAATTTTATAATTATTTTTAAACAATCTTGTAATTATTTTGCGTCCTTCTATGTATATTGCAATTATTTTCTGACTCCCAACTTTTTAACTTTTTGATCTTCACATTTATTTGCAATTTTCCCTAATTATTAACCACAATAAAATAAATAAATAAATAAAACTTGCAAAATTTTTAACACAAGTCGGCATTTTTTTCACTGGAGTCAAGATTTTAAGTGTGACACCAGAGTTAACATGGGTGAACAAGGTTGCGGCAAGCGAAAAAACCAACAAGTTGAAAAGGTGGACTCATCTGTGTCAAAACTTTCTACCAAAAAAAAAAAGATTAGTACATATCGTTTTCTACTGTTAGTAAAAAACATAAAAATAAAAATAAAATCATCCAATTGATCATTTTCACATTTCCCACAAAACAAGTATTCATTTAAAAGGTAATCGGTATCGTTTTCTACTATAAAAAATAAAATCCAAATCCACCTATTGAAAGCGTGTTTAATTATTATATATATATATATATATATTTTTTGGGAATTTTATTAGTTAGGGATTGTTTGGGGTGTTCTAAATAAGTACACTTTTTGTCTTTTTGGACTAAAAAATATGAATGTTTGCGTTAACATTTTAAATTTTTTATGAAAAAATGTGTATTAAAAAATTGAATAAATTAGTGTGTAGGGAAAAATTAGGATTGGGAATTGTGCAGCCGAAATTTTTGATTTTTGGTGAATAGTAATAATTTTTTAACTTTTTGAGTAATTTTTTGACTTTTTAACTTTTTTGTAAGTTGTCAAACTTGGCCTTATCCTTAAAATACTCAACACCCATCTTTTATTTTAGGATAAATTACAAATACACCCATTGAGATTTTCTTAAAATACAAATTATTTTCTTATAATTTGAAAAATTACAAATACTTCTTATTAGAAATTTTTATTTATCAGAATTAATTGAAAAAAAAATTTCTAACTGCTCTCCTATGCAATAATAAAATTGTACGGGAAAGAAATACACCTTCTCGTATAATCCTGTTGACCAAGTCTTCGTTCCTCTGTACGATGTCGTTCCACCTCCTGAAAATATCAACGTGAGCTAGCCGGCGGGTGTGTGCCGGAAACCTCTCCGATGCCTAAGTCAGAAAGCAAGACAAGAAGGCAAAAGCTCAATGTATTCAGGGAGCAAAATTGTATTACCTCTCCAAAGGTGATATTGGTGAGCTTATATAGGTTTCGCGTGGCACAGTCCTAGTAGGACTCTAACTTCTCCATGCGAAGAGTCCTCCTAAGACTAGCATTCCTCCATGTGTAGAGTCCTTCTAGGATTACCCCTCCTTGCATAGAGTCCTCCTTGAACTCATACTCTTGGAAGATAATGCTTATCCTCCAACACCCTCCTCACTGCTTAAACCAAGTGAGATGGTTCTTGCCATGGCCGAACTACTTTCTAACCGGCAACCCATAGTCGGACTTTGCTTTTACTTCTCTTACCTCGGTTTCCCATGCCGCAACCGAGCTAACCATAAGAGAGCTCAACCGACTAGGCGTGACCCAACCGACTAACGAGTCGGCGGTATCAATATATGACCGACCTAGCACATCGTAACCGGTATGACTTCACGACCGGTCTACCAACTAGGACCGACTAAATCAATACTTGCCGCAACCGGCAAGTACTCACGCCCATTCTAATCGCCCATACTCCTTTCTAACTGGTATCCTCCATTCTGAGCCTACCTCGGCCTTATACCTAGCTCGCCCAATTTCATGAATATAAATTACCCTCTCAATTGCCCTTAATTCCATCCGCAGCGTGATAGGGATTACGACAACCGCCGAAGCCGGTTTCAATCACTTCGGCCGAATTAGCCTCCATTTAACTTGTCCAACCGAGCTGAAACATATTTAGCTTATCGGTAGAGCTAAAACACATTCATTTTATCGGTAGAGCTAAAATCTCATTTAGCTTATCCAAATAGAGCTAAACTTGAACCGAGCTGTGAACGTCCGGTCAAAACGTCTCTTCAATTTATAGCAACTGAATCGATTGTCCTTCCCAAACACGTGGCAACCTCCGATTGGCTCCCACCAGCTGTAGCGCCGTCATCGGGTTTCGCAAAATTTGAACAGTTCCCTCTCTTTTTGGCCCTTTTCACAAAAAGTACCTTCCATTTTTGAAACACACTGCTCCCTGTTCATCTCCTCTTTCTCTCACCTCTGAACTCTCTCTGTTCTTCCTGCTCCCGAGCTCGTGCCCCTGCTGTTTTTGAAGCTTCCATCTTCTCCATCTTCTCTCCATCCTCTTTGCCTGGTAAGCAACTCCAATCTATTTCTCTTGTTTTCTCGTTCGTGATTCCATTTGACTTATAGCAGCATGTTTCTATGTATTTTTGCAAAACACTTTGTTCTTCCTCATCCATGTCTGTACTTTCTAAAGAACTTCTCAAGAACACCTTGAACACGCTGATTCAGTCAGTAGAACACTTTTTTGATCTTTATGCACGCTGTAACCGAACTAGGATACTGTTCTTGTCCTATGAAAATCTAGGCAAACCGGAACCGGACTAGGGCTTGAATATTTTACAGTAGTTTCAAGTAAGAAAGTATCTGATTCACCCTAGCCGAAATGAAAACATGCCTGAAATAGGCATTGTAGCTCCCAACCCAAGCTAGTCCTTGGGGTTGTTACCTTTCTGAGTTCCAAAACCGAACTCAGAAAGTTGCCCCTCGCGGCCTAACCGAAGTGATGAAAACCAAAAGTGCAACCGGAATAAAAACATTTATAAACCGAGATAGCGAGCACCTTTCATAAACCGATGTAGATAACGTAGCACCCTGCAAAGCCGAAATAAAACCAACCTTTTCTTGCTTTATTTTTGTAGCACGGTCTTCGATCTGTGCTTGACACCTTGTTTTTCAACTTTGCAGACTTAGGTTGCGTGCACTCTCCAGGCGTCCGACCGGACTACTGAGCACGCTCTTTCAACCGAGATAAATTATTTCATAACTTATAGAATAAATGGGGAAGTACAGACATTTGGTAGAAACCCCAGGCGGCCTAGCCGATTTCCGAGAACAGTATAACATTCCAGCCGATGTAAATCTAGAACTAGCCGAACAAGGAGTCGACCCCTGGGACGAAGAAGGCTTTGTCCCATTCACCCTCCAATCCATAGTAGAAACCGGACTCAGATTCCCAGTCCAGCCACTAATATGCGAATTCCTTAGGCAGACCAGACTCTGCCCAACTCAACTATCCACCAATACATACCGAATTATAATGGGCATAGATGCTCTAAACCAACAAACCGGTCTGAACCTAGGTCTGGCCGAGATACTACATCAATATTCAATAGGATCCAAAAACCAAGGTTGGTGCTACTATTTGAGAGTGCGCCGAGGTAAAGAAAAGATAATAAAGCACACACCGGATAAAGACGTTAATGATGACGACTTCTTCTGGGTTTCGGGCAATTTTGAAGACCTCGAAGCCCACATCCCAGGCCAAAGAATAAACCGAAGAAAGGAGAGCCCGATTCATACTTCGTTGCATTCTTTACCATTGTTCATTTCGGTTTTCCTTTCTAACCGAACTAACACGTCATCTATTTTTGCGCACAAGTCCCACCTCATCTTCAACTACAACCACCCCAACATCTCAAGACTCAAGGCCGCATTCCGTGAAAGAAAGGAGTTGGGCAAAACTTTGACCTACGACCCTATAATCTCCGACGAAAAGCAAGAGTAACCGATTTTCTCCTCGAAGACCCACCAGAACCGGACCCAACTCTGCCCGAAATCGTCCTTGTGCGACTAACCCCAGAACAAGAGATGGCGAAGAAAAACAGACTGAGGGCCATGCTCACCGAAACAAGCCCAACCGAGGTACCACAGGCCGGCCAATCAACCCAGGCCGTGGTGGCTCTTCCATCGCAGCAGCCTTTCGCTTCGCCGAACAAGCGTGTCTTGACCGAACAAACCGCCACAACTTGTTGATGAAGATGAGAATGTTCGCCACCAAACCCACCAAAGAAGCATCCAAATTAACCCCCAGCCGGAGTCCTCAAACCGGTCTGAGACCCCCAAAGGCTCTCTAGTCTTCAACAACCCAAGCTATCAACGAGGATGACTCCGTTGTCTCGGATAAGGACCACCTTCTGGCCTTCAATTTGGCCAGAGGTGTGTGCCTTCCAAAAGACATGGAGCACCATTCCAAGAGGCTCAACACCGAAGTAAAGTCACTCCGGTCTGCTTCGAAGTCCATGATCGTGGTAAGCAATACGGTCCTTTCTGTCTCTAAAATTTGTCCAACTTCCAGTTCGGTCAACAACTGAAAAACTTACCATACTTTTTGCAGGCTCTTCAGAAAACCACGCTTGCACACCGGCAAGTGATGGAACTTCGTAAGACCGCCAGGCAGGCCATGAAAGACGCCGGCCAAAGCGATCAACTAACACAAAGCCCAAAACAAGGCGGCTTAACCGAGGCCGAGGTATCACGCTCACGGACCGTCACCTCTACCAAGGTGACAAACAAAAGGCCGTGACCGGCGTGAAAGACTATTACCTATGGGAGATGGCCCAGATTGAGACAAAGAAAACGCCGAGATAGACCAATCAAGGCCGGAGTGAAGAAGGCCAAAAGCAAGGCTTCAAGGAGGTCAAGACGATACATGCTCCAATGCGGTGCCAAGGATCTCTTCTTCAAGCGCGGTTGGCGGAGTGCGGTGGAGAAGCTCGGTTGTACTCGACACCGATAAGTTTATAACGCTCCTCCGTACTCTATTCCGGCTTCACTCAGGCAATACGCAGACGATCTCCAAAAAGCATTCCTAGAAGGGTCTGGGGGCGAAGAAGATGATGATGATGAAGATGATGATGATGAAGAGGGGAGCTAACTCCTCAATTCTTGCCACCGATCAACAAGGCAATCAAATGGCTGTACCAACAGCTTGATTTATCACACGAGGTTTCCAAATGACTCTCCCTCCAATCTACTACGGTCCAAACCGAGCTCCTTCTCAAACCGGGTCTCCAGTGTCGCCGGGCGAGCTTGACGCCGAACTCGATGCGCTCCTTGGATGACTGTTTTTTTTGTTTATTTATTTCTTTTTCATACTTCGGTTTTGGATGCTCAGAATCGGCTATGACCCCATTTGTACTTCCTTTTTGTCTCAGAATGAAAAATTTTGAACTTTCATTCCGGTTGTGTACTTGCCTGCTTGTATGAACTGTGATCTCGGGTGACTATATACCTCACTAGCCCAACACTCTCCAGCCCATGTAACTTACTTGGTGAAGAGTACAAAGAGTTGGTTTAATCGACCAACCACTCTCCACCGATATAACTTACTTCTGAAGAGTACAAAGAGTTGGTTTAATCGATAACCACTCTCCGTACCGATATAACTTACTTGTCAAGAGTACAAAGAGTTGGTTTAATCCAGCCAACCACTCTTCAGCCGATATAACTTACTTCGGCTGAAGAGTACAAAGAGTTGGTTTAATCCAGCCAACCACTCTTCAGCCGATATAACTTACTTCGGCTGAAGAGTACAAAGAGTTGGTTTAATCCAGCCAACTACTCTTCAGCCGATATAACTTACTTCGGCTGAAGAGTGACAAGTGTTGGTTTAATCCAGCCAACCATTTTTCAGCCATGCCCATACTTTGGCTGAAGAGTACAGAGTGTTGGTTTAATCCGGCCAACCTCTATGTAGCCATTCCCATACTTTGGCTAAGTGTTGGTTTAATCCAGCCAACCTCTAAGTTGGTTTGTCCAAATTAATCGAGAATAGAGTGTTTGGTTATTCCGACCAACGTCTCATGCCTTGGATCCCGATCTCGGCCTAGGAGGGTTAATAGTTGGTTATTCCGGCCAACTATGTTTACAATGCTACTAACTTGCTAAAACTACTTTCTATGGAAAACAAATATACTGAGAAGAATCGACTTGTTTTATTGAGAAAGTAGAAAATTACACATGCTCAAAAAAGAAAAAGGCTAAAAATAAAATAACTTGAGATTGGCCGTGTTCCAAGGCCTAGGAATTGCTTTGCCGTCCTTATCTTCCAAGTGGTATGCCCTTGCCCGCTAGTCCCACCACTTTGTAAGGACCTTCCAGCTTGGGACCTAACTTGCCATCTCCTCGGGACCAATGTGTTGCCCATAACTTTATGGCACCCAATCACGATCTTGAATTGTCTTGGATGAACACTTTTGTTGTATTTCTGGACAATTCTTCTGCCGTAGGAAGCGATGTGAACTAATGCCTTTTCTTCTTTCTTCCGCGAGGTCAAGTTCTAATGCAATTGCTTCGCCATTTAAGTCTGGATCAAAATTTCGCCCGAATTGTAGGAAGGCCAACTTCTAATGGGATGATCGCTTCCATGCCATATGCTAGGGAGAATGGTGTTTCTCCTGTTGATCGCCGTAGTGCGATAAGCCCATAAAACATGAGGGAGCTCTTCTGCCCACTTGCCTTTGGCTTTTTTCCAACCTTTTCTTCAATCCATCCAAGACTACCTTGTTTGACGCCTCTGCCTGACCATTTGCTTGGGGATATGCCGTGTGAGTTGTAGAATTCTATCTTGTATTCTTCGCAAAAGCCTCTCAAAATTTCGCCATCAAACCGAGTGCCGTTGTGCAAATCGCTTTTGGTATGCCAAAGCGAGTAATGATGTTACGCTGCACAAACTTCTTCACATCTTTTTCCTTGATTGACGCCAAGGCTTTTGCTTCCACCCACTTTGTGAAGTAGTCTGTTGCCGCAAGAAAGAACTTCCTGTTGCCTGGTGCTGTTGGGAGTGGTCCCACTATGTCTAAGCCCCACATTGCGAAAGGCCACGGACTAGTGAGAGGTAGGAGTTCTCTGGCAGGTTGATGTATTTGATGTGCAAACTTCTGACATTTTTCGCATTTTTTGACATACTTTTCTGAATCCGCTTGCATGTATGGCCACCAATACCCTTGTGAAATAGCCCGGTATGCTAATGATCTTCCTCCTTGATGGCTGCCACAAACCCCTTCGTGTATTTCGAACAAGAATGCTTCTACCTTGCTGGGGTGGACACATTTTAAGTAAGGTCCTGAGAACGACTTCTTGTATAAAGCCAAGGATGGAGAGAGCCAAAATCGTTGCGACTTGGCTCTGATTCTGTTGGCTTCTTTCTTATCTTCTGGTAGAGTGCCGTCTTTTAGGAACAGTATGATGGGATCCATCCAAGAAGGACCTAACTCCGCACAACATACCTCTTCAGCTTCTGGGTCTTCAATACTGGGTCTGGGCAGATAATCGATCAATAGCGGATGAGGGATGGAAGTGTCTGCCATTGAGGCGAAGCCTGCAAGTTCGTCTGCTCTGCTGTTCTCCTCCCTGCCTATCTGTTCTATTCTGACGACTTCAAACTTCTTGATCTCTGTCCTGACTAAGTCTTGGTACTTAGTCATTCTTTCATCCTTTGCTTCATAATCGCCAGAAATTTGATTCACCACCAATTGTGAGTCGCTGTAGACCATTAGTTCGGTGGCCTTCATGTATCTTTGCCGATTTTAGCCTGCAAGAAGCGCCAGACTCCGCTTCATTGTTCGATGCTGGGAAGCCCAGGTTGATTGCCTGCTCCACTACTAGGCCGTCTGGAGAGATGAGGACTATGCCAAGTCCTGCTCCATGTCGATTGGATGCCCCATCCACAAAGAGCTTCCACATCTCCCCAACGAACAACTTCCAACAGGTGGAGGGATCGGACGATGCCTTGGGGTCTTCCAGGTTGCTAATGTCTTCTTCAGGGTCCATAGTTGCAGTTTGCCCCTTGCCTTTTGATGGGCCCAAGTCGTTAGTCGCCAGTGAATCTTGTCTTGGTGTAGTAAGGTCGGCTTCCTCCTCGCCTTTTCTACTCTGGTTTGCCTTGGGCTCTGACTGAGTAGCCTGTACTAGGGGTTGCGCTATTCCGGCGTCAACCTCCATCCCTAGTTTGGTTGTGTCAGTCAGGTCGATTGGGCAAACTTGGTGGCTTCCAGGAGTGAACTCTGCGAAGTCTGCCAAAGATTGGGCTTTTACCGCGGTTCTGGGTTGGAACTTCACATCATATTGTCCCAACTCTCATCGCCCACTTCAAAACTCGCCGAAAAAGTTGGCCCTCTCAAACAGAGCTTTAAAGGAAAAGTCATGAGGACGACAATGGTGTGGGCGTGAAAGTAGTGCGCCAATTTCTGGATGCCATCATTAAGGCGGTGCTAGCTTCTAGGGTAAGTACCTTGTTTCGGCTCCCAGCAATGTCTTGCTGACATAGAAGATGGGTAGGTGTTGGATTCCTTCTGCTCGAACCAACACTGCGCTTACTGCGTGTTGAGAGACTGCCAAATAGAGGTAGAGTTCTTCTCTAGGTATGGGGTTACAAGTAATGGTGGAGAAGACATGTACTCCTTCAGACTTGCCAGAGCTTGGTCGCATTCTTCGTCCCACTCAAACTTAGCTTTTAATGACTGAAAGAATGGACGTAACTCCGTTCAAGACCGGTGATGAATCGGTTAAATCTTCTACGCCATGCTGGTGAGGTGCAGCACTTCTGTCGCCGAGTTAGGTCGCTCTAACACTTGTATTGCTATGATTTGGGAGGGGACTGCCTCGATACCCCGATTGGTCACCAGAAACCGAAACTTGCTGCATCTCTACAATCGAATGCGCACTTAGAAGCGTTAAAGCGCTTGTGTTGCTTCAGATCCGAACATCTCATCTAGGTCCCTTAGATGGTCATCCGCATCCTTGCTTTTGACCACCATATCGTCGATGTAAGCCTCCATTGTTCTCGCCTAACAATGGCTCAAACATCTTGGTAACCATTCTTCGAACGTCGCCTCAAGGTTCTTTAGGCCAAAGGGCATGACCTTGTAACAATATAGTCCTCTTGGGGTGGTGAAGGACGCATTTCCTCGATCCGTTCGTGCATGGCTATCCGATGGTAGCCTCAGATGCGTCAAGGAAGCTAAGCTCATGTGTCCTGCCGTTAGGTCCACCAATTGATCTATCCTTGGCGGGAACCGCCCTTGACATGCTTTGTTGACAGCTTTTATAGTCGACGCAGACGCCGCACTTCCCATTCTTCTTTGGTACTACTATCGTGTTAGAGATCCACCGTAGTGCACCTCTAATCGCCCAGCTTTCTAACAAGTTACCCACCTCTTCGCCACTATTTCGCGTGGGAGTGCCGATTCACAGCGTGCGTTGGATGACCGGTCTAGCAGAATGGTGGACATTGAGTTGATGGCAAATAAAGTTGGGATCAATGCCTGGCATGTCGTATGGGGTCCAGGCGAACACTTCGATGTTGGAGGTCAGAAATTCCAAGACTTCCAATCTCTCAGTGCTGGACAACGACGATCCAAGTAGGAAGAACTTTTCCGGGTTCTTCTCATCTATTTTGACTTCTACCAAGTCCTCCACTGCTTTTTGATCAGCCGCTTTGCCAACATCCGCGAATAGTTCATTACTCTCTGGTTCTTCAACCGAATGAACATATCCTTTGGCAGCGCGGCTACCATTCGATGCGACGAAGCACTGCTTGGACATAATCTGGTCCCGATAAACTTCTTCTATTACTCCGTGTCGTTGGGGAACCTCATCACTTGGTGGTAGGAGGATGCCACCGAGCGCATGGCGTCTTGACCATGTTCTCGCCTAAGATGATGTTGTAGGTGGATGGGACCTTCAAGACCCGAACTCTACTTGCTTTCGCCACACTTCCCGCCGACCGAAGGATGATTTTGCCGATCGCCACTCCGGCATAGAGTTGAATCAATCAAAGGATACGGTGGGGCCAAGTCTTTATCTTGCGCTTGAGTTGTTTGAAGGTTTCATAGTACATGATTTCGCATGAGCTACCTTGGTCAATCGAATCCGCTTGACGTCAAAATCCTTGACTGAGAGTGACGACCAAGGCATCGTTGTGTGGGCAATATATTCTGGCCCAAGTCTTTATCCGAAAGGACATGATGTTTGTAGCTTCGCCTCCCCTTTTTCGCGACAGGTTGGGCACTTAGCACCTCTCTCGTTTCGCTTTTTGATTGAACCTCTGAGCTCGCATACTCGCTCTGGTTCAAAGACTCCATGGATTACGTTGATGGTGCCTTGTGGCGGGGCGTCGATCGGCATTCCATTGGGGAGGTTGTGGTCTTGGGGGGCTGGCTGCGCCCCTCCCTCTATGTATTTATCTAGGTGGCCCGCCGCCACCAATTCTTCCAGATGCTGCCTCAATGGCGTGCAGTTCTCAGTTCGGTGCCCCTTTTCCTTGTGGTAGGTGCATCTGGATCTGTCATCATAGTCCTTCTGGGCCTCGCCTAACTTGGCGGGCCACTTGACGAAAGGCTCGTCTCGAATCTCACTAAGTATACGGTAGATTGGTTTTTTGAACACTGTGGTAATGGCCGTGCGGACTCTCAACCACCTCTTGTCCTGGTCTTCGTCATTGTCTCGCCTGCCCCGTCCGTTTCGGTTTCGGCGATCTACCGTATTGACCTTTGCGGAGGTCTTCTTCTCTAATGTTATGGTCGCGCCATTCTTTACTTTGGCACGAGCGCCATCCTCCTCTACTCTGATGTGCTGATGCACTCTCTCCATCAGGGCCTCCATGGTAAGGGGTGGCGTCATGGTGATAGAGTCCTCACCTGCTTCCGATCGAAGGCCTCTTTGTATTAAGCAATGGCAAGGTTGGTTGGCGCCCCAATCTGGTTGAACGTCTCAAGAGCGATCGTTGTATGACCTCGTGGTCTCCTTGTCGCCCATGTCGATGGAGAGTGGTAGTCGATCTCCACCGGTCTTTGTGTTCGCTTCAACCGTGACAAACGCTCGCCAATCGCGCCAGAGGCTATGCCGCCTGGAAGCTTCTCAAACCAAGTCAAGCCTAGGTCGCCGAGGCTTGAGGGGAATAAGATACACATCAACGCCTCATTCCGCCGATATACAGCCATAACCTGGCGAAAGTGGCTCAAATGGGTGTATGGGTCCGTCTTTCCTTCGTACGTCGTGAATTTGGGTTGTAGGAAGCCTGACGGAAGGGGCGCGTTCTCAATCTTCGGGACGAATGGTGAGGTCTGCAGCCGCCAATGCCTTATCCGCCGTTCAGATGCCAGGTGCGGCCTTGGCATTCCAACCTCGACGCTTCCATGCGTCCGAGGAGCCAATCGCTGCAAGGCAGGAACCCTGTGGGGATCGCGCGTCCTGGCGTCCTCCTTCCATCGTGCCTTTTCTTCCAACATGGACCTTAGGTCGGACGACCTAGGTAATTCCGTTTGTCTGGACCTCGTATGGTGTGTATGTGAAGGCCAATAGGTACTCCCCTCAGTGTACGACCTCTCAGGCCTCGTCTTCTCAGACTTGGAGTGACGAGTCCTGGAAGTTACGGATCGCGTGTCGCATGTCCTGAGGCTTCTGTCTTCTGGTTGAGAGGGTGTAAAATTCCTACCACGACCCTCGGAGTGGCGAGGGGGCGTCTTGTTGTTGCGCCCCACTCCTGTCGCCACTTCTTTTCCTTTCATCTGGCGTTTCAGAGACTCCATGTCCGCTGCCATCTTACGGATCAGTTCGTCTTGCTCTCTGACGCGATCCTCCAGAATTTGAGGATCAACCCTGCGCCTTTGTCTTTCTGGGCTTTGCGAACGAGAGGGATGAGGGCTGCCATTCCTCCTTCGTCCCCTCGCATCCCTCCCCGAATTTCGCCTTTGTGGTTCTGCTCGCCATAGAGGGACCAAAGGTAGGCCTTCGCGCCTTGCACCTCCTTCGAGTTAATCCAATGGCGGATCGAGGCGATTCTTCGTTGTTTGCCATTGATGTTCGAGAGAAAGCTTGATCAAGAGGTTGTTCTTGTTCTGTTTTCCCAGACGGCACCAATTGTACGGAAAGAAATACACCTTCTCGTATAATCCTCATGACCAAGTCTTCGTTCCTCAGACGATGTCGTTCCACCTCTGAAAATATCAACGTGAGCTAGCCGGGCGGTGTGTGCCGAAACCTCCGATGCCTAAGTCAGAAAGCAAGACAAGAAGGCAAAAGCTCAATGTATTCAGGGAGCAAAATTGTATTACCTCTCCAAATGTGATATTGGTGAGCTTATATAGGTTTCGCGTGGCACAGTCCTAGTAGGACTCTAACTTCTCCATGCGAAGAGTCCTCCTAAGACTAGCATTCCTCCATGTGTAGAGTCCTTCTAGGATTACCCCTCATTGCATAGAGTCCTCCTTGAACTCATACTCTTGGAAGATAATGCTTATCCTCCAACACCCTCCTCACTGCTTAAACCAAGTGAGATGGTTCTTGCCATGGCCGAACTACTTTCTAACCGAAGTAACCCATAGTCTGGACTTTGCTTTTACTTCTCTTACCTCGGTTTCCCATGCCGCAACCGAGCTAACCATAAGAGAGCTCAACCGGACTAGGGCGTGACCCAACCGGACTAACGAGTCCGAACTGGTATCAATATATGACCGACCTAGCACATCAGAACCGGTATGACTTCACGACCGGTCTACCAACTAGGACCGGACTAAATCAATACTTGCCGCAGAACCGGCATTTCACGCCCATTCGGCAAATGAATCGCCCCATACTCCTTTCTAACTGGGTATCCTCCATTCCTGAGCCTACCTCGGCCTTATACCTAGCTCGGCCCAATTTCATGAATATAAATTACCCTCTCCTATGCAATAATAAAATTATTTGAATTATCAATTAAAATAAATTTCTGACATAATTAAAAACTGTTAATTAACTTGATGATTTATTAATGAAATGAGTAATTTGTTATGAAATTAGAAATTTTAAGGAATGAGATATAATTTTTAAAATTACAAAGACAGTTCATATTTTAAGTAAATCTCATAAATTTATTTATAAATTACCCTTTATTTTGTTTCCCTCACAATTCAAATCAGTGTAATGATTTTTTATTTTTAGCTGTGAGCGCGAATTTATTGGTTTGTTCTTTTGTAAATAATAGTTTAAATTATCAATAAAATTTTATGAACATGTGTCTTGCCAAAAATTTTGTCAATCAACTAAATTTCATATTAAAAAAATCAATGTCCTTGCCAAAAATATTGCCAATCAACTAAATATCAATTATGAATTTAAATTTAAATAGCTCATTTTATAAAATAAAATATGATTTATTCATTTATTAATCAATATTTGATAGAATTATTTTTTTGCATAAATGATTTTCACTACGAGATTTACAAAATGAATGATTTGAATTATTGGTGTAGACTCAGAGTGGAGCCTGTAAAATAAATTATGAAGGAGTATGGAGGATAATAAAAAATTGGACAAATTTCACTTTATCTCCTTATGGTTTAATCTATGTGCAGATTATCCTCTCTTATTTAGAAATAACTACATAATCCCCTTGTATTAAATATTTGTCAAATTTAACAGTAACTGTAAAACACATGTTAAACATAAGAGAGTTATGTGTACTTATTTTCAAAATTTAAAGGATAAATCACATGTAAAATAAAGTATAAAAAGTAAAAATACATTTTACTTCTAAAAAAATGATGAAAAAATTTATAATTCACATATTTAAATTATTTATACAAAGGAATATTTTAATTATTTTTTTTAAAATTATTAACTGATCTAACTATATATTTCAATTCACAAATCATAAAGAAACAAATGAGGTAATCCGCACCCCAGTTAAACTAGTAAATTTATCTTTAAAAATAGTGGTATAAAGAAGAGTTTTTTCCTAAAAAATGTTATAAGTCTTATATTTTCTACTAAATAAATGATTAAATATCTCATATGAGTGTGAACTCTATATTTTTATAGATTCTATATTTTTGTGAGATATTTAATCATTTATTTAATAAGAAATTGTTTGGTTGATGTTTCTGAAAAAAATTTCAGAAATTTTCTCTTCAAACAAATTTTAGAAATTTTCTCTACCAAACAAATTTTCTCAAAAAAATTTCTCAAAACACACAAATCAAACAACTTTTCCAAACAAATCTCTCTCACACACACATCAAATCAATCACTTTTTCCAAAACTCTCTCTCAAAACAATTTTCCAAAACAAATTTCCCAAAACACCAAACCAAACATGTTTTCGTACTTTTTTTTTCCAAAACATGTTTCTGAAACACAAACCAAACAAGCCCAATATCTCCATCATTACTCATCTTTTCCTGGCAAATCGGAAAGAATGACACGTGGGAGAGTTATGCCAGCCTAAAATAACTCAATTTTTGGTGCCGACTGTTTTACTTTTTTTTCTTTTCTTTTTTTTCTTTTTGAAGTTTTACGGGAAAAAAAAAAAACAAAAAACAAAATCAAATTTTGACTTTTTAAAAACAGATGCTGCCACGAGTTGAGACACATACGTACCTTCTTTCAACCACCGTCTACAACGACTCAATGACGTGGCGATTATCTGAAAGTGATTAGTACTTGTATATAGCGTTGGTTTGAGATATTTTTAAATAATTGTATTTTTTAATTTTTTATAAAATAATATATAAAAAAATAAAGAGGAAATATTAATTAATGTGACTCAAATAAGTACAGTTATGTAAAAAAAATGCACTTATATAGTTTGACTTTGTTTTAAAATATTTTTTATAAAATTTAATTAAATTATTTATATTTTTGAATATATAAAATATTTAAAATAATTATTAAATTGGAGAAAAAAATAATTTAAATTTAAATAATAATTTAAATTATTTATTTTAAAAACTTTAATTGTATCGTTCTACAAAAGTATTTCTTAAATCAACACATATACTAATTTTAAAGAAATTATTTATGTGTATTTTAATAATTTTAGCTTTATCGTGTTATAAAAATATAACTTATATAATTACATATAATAAATTTCATAAAAATAAATATTTTTAATATTTAATTTTTAAAAAAGTGAAAAAAGTAGAATAAAATTAATTGGTAAAATTTTTTTAGTATGTATAATTATATTAAGTTTTGTTTAGGGGGATGCACTAATAAATTCTAAATTAACAACTTATACACTGTTTAGTCCTAAAAGTTTTCTTATAAAGTGAAAGGTCCTATTACAATGTTTCAAACATCAGATTAATGTTTCGAATATTAGATTTCAAACATTTAATGTTCATCAAATTTCAATAATGTTTGAAATTATAAGATGAATGTTTCAAACATTAGATTTCACACATCTAATGTTTATCAGACTTCAATAAATTTTGAAATTATAGAATGAAACATCAGATTCATTTACATCATGAACATCATGATGATGTATAAATGGGACTAAATGGAGCCTAAGAAAACTTTTAGGACTAAATGGTTCAACTTTTCAGAAACTAAGATTTATGGGTAAATTTTTCTTTTGTTTATGGGTAATTTAGATTAAGTAGAAGTATTTTAAATATTAAATTTTAGAAAAAAATTGATAAGCTTATATTGATCTGAAATTTTAATAAAAAGAAAAAAAAAATGAAGAGAAGCTACATAGGAGAGAGAAAAAAGTTAAAGGTAAATAATATTTTATTTATTTATTTTGATAATCTTACTCCTATTTTTTTATAAAAATATTATTTAAATCAACACATATAATAATTTTAAATAAATTATTTTTATACATTTTAATAATTTTAACTCTATCGTACTATAAAAATATAAATTAAATAAATATATATAATAATTTTAAATTATATTATAATCACAATAAAAGAAACATTCATTTGATAATTTTCACCTTTCATACTTAAAAAATGTAACTTAAATAAATATATATGATATTAAATTATAACTTGATTAGAAATAATTGCAATACAATTAAAAATGATTCGAATTATTTAAAAAATTCATTATAATTAATATTAATATTATAAATAAGATACACATAAAAATAAGAAATAATTTTAATATTTTATTTAAAAAAAGTGAAAAAAAGTATAATAAAATTAATTGGTAAGGTATTTTTAATATATATAATTCTATTAGGTTTTGTTTATGGGTAATTTAGATTAAGTAGACAATTTTTAAATATTAAATTTTTAAAAAAAATTGGTAAAATGATATATTGATGTGACATTTTCATAAAAAAAAGATAGATATGCCACATAGGGGAGAGAGAGAGAGAGAGTTGAAAGTAAACACTACTTTTAATAATACATATGATGATGATATATTTTAAGTATAAATAAATAATGGCAAATATAAAATTGCATGTAAAATCTCTCACTTTCATATTTTTATAATTATTTTTATTGACTATAATTTTTCTAATTATTACTCTTTTAATTCTTTCTTTAAAAAATATATTCTTCGATTTTGATCATGTTTATTTATGCTTTGGCCATTTCGTCAGCTTGAAATCTACACTTTTGATAAAGTAAAAATATAAATCTTGGATCTTATTATACCAAGGTGTTGGACAATAAGATTGTTTCAAATATTAAATTCATAAAAAAAAGAAAAGAAAAAATTGAATGTAACATTAATTTATTTTCATAAATTTATTTATAATTTAAAATTTAAACATAACTTAAATAGCCGATGTTGAAGAAGACCATAAAATGATTTTCTATATATTCTACATATATAACTATTAAAAGGAAGTGATAATTAAAATAGGTTAAGATTTCTCTCAAGTTCAAAATCTGAATATGATCATCATGTTAGGGCTCGTATGATTTACCACGAGTCTCGTTTTGAAAATTTAAATTATTTATTTTATAGAGCCTTCCATATATATCATTCATGAAAAAAATAAATTATATTTAATCATACTTTTTCATTTTATTATATTTATTTCTAAAAAAATGAACAATATGTATGTTTTTGAATAGGTACCATCCATTTTTTTTAGAAAAAAATATAATAAAATAAAAATGTTTGAATTAACAAATAAATTTAATTTTTTTTATGAATAATATATATAAAAAATTTGATAAAATAAATAATTTAAATGATGAAAACAGACCTAGTAGCACGCCCAAAACGTTAATAGTCCAGGGTGGTGGGGTGTGCGTTGGGTGAGGTACCGTTGAGACTCGTGATGAACGAGATTGAGACCCCCGGTTTTTCTCATCATCTTATATTAATATAGTTTTTAAATTTTATTTATTTACATGATATATCATATAATAATGTAATTTTAATAATGAAAAATATCAATTGAAATAGTATATATACATTTTTTTTTTCTCGAGGAAAATCACAGTCAATTTCCGCGTGTACTTTTGAGATAAAAGGAGAGTCACTAAAATTATATTAAAATAAAAAGGACAAAAAAGAAAAGAAAAAGTTAGTGGAGTACTTTTAAGCTCTCCACTATACAAGTAATAAGGTTAAAGCATCTTCAATTGTGAATCAGATTTTTTATCAAATTTGAGTAAAAAAATAACTTATTTCATCAAATTTGATACCATTCGCTCCAACGGTGCATTATCAAATCTCGTGGGTCAACCGGTTGGTTGGACGATCGGTAAGCGTAAATATTTTTTCAAATGATGTAAAATGATGAAAACCCACCAATTGTTACCAATGATGAAAACCCACCAATTGTTAAACAATTTTTCACCAAATCAGCAATTGTTTCTGCACCATCAATTGTTTCTTTACACAATTCATCTCAGATTCATTAAACAATTGTTTCTTTAAACAATTCATTTGCAGCTTTCATTCTCAGATTGATGCAAGGGTCGACCGGTTGGTTAACCGACCGGGCGACTGGCCGGTCAACCGGTAAAGCCAAATATATATATATATATATTTTACCTGTTTGAACCTTTTTTGACCGGTTTGAACCCAACAATTATAAAGGAAATCGGTCGACCGGTTGGTCGACCGGCCGGACAACCGGTTGGTCGACCGGGTGCTCCCTCCAACAGTCCGCAACAGTGTTTTGGTGAATTCAGTATTTCGTCCTCAATCTGATGAAATATTTGATGAAATCTCAATCTGATATCACTTTTGGTGAACCGTTGGAACTGTGAACAGTAGCCTTTTCATCAGAATTTAAATTTAATATCACTTTTGGTGAACCATTGGAGATGGTCTTAGGGACGTTTTGAGGAATCAATAAAAAGTTGATTTTTGACTTTTTATCAAGTTTTTTGACTTTTTTAGAAAGTGATTTGAGAAGTTGGTAAAAAGTTGACTTTTGACTTTTTGGGTTAATATTTGTTTATGACATCAAATCAAAATAAAATGACCAAAATATCTTTGTCAAACTTTGGAATTTTACGTAATTTGTTAACATGGAGGGTATTTACGTAATTTGATAGGGCAGCGTTTTTATCACATCCCAAATGCAATAATTGCATTTTCGGCTAGCTCAGCTTTTTTTTACATCAACAAAAATATTGCGTTTTTGTGCTGTTCCCAAAACGGGACTTGGTAGGTTATTGAGAATTCTTACAAAAATTAGAGAATTTTTATTTTTATTTTTTATGACATACAAAGATTAGAGATTTAAATCTTTTTAGTTGCGGTGAGTTTTCATTTGGCTAAAATTAAAAAGTTGATTTTTTTTTTTTTTTGGACTTATTTAGCTTTTTCCAAACGAATTAAATTTTTTTAAAAAATTAAATTAATTTTGGCAAAATTCCATAAAGACAATAATAAGCCATATTATTTTTAAAAAATACTTATAAGATTGTCTATTTCGGACTAGATGATAATAATATTTTCTGAATTTTTATTTTATTTTATTTTAAAGATTGGCTAGTCCAAATATATCAAAAAAGTAAAAAAAATTAACATAAATTTTTTAAAAAAATCAATAAAGACAAAATGATTTTTCCTCTCTTAATTTGAGAGATTTTATTTTTAAAAATAATAATGATGTAGTTTATTTAACATTCAGTATAATTATTATTTATTTAGTTCTATTGAAATAATATAAAGGGTAAATTACAAACACCCCTTCGAGGTTTAGTAAAAATACAGATTTCCCCCTGAGGTTTGAGAAATTACAAATTCCCCCCTGAGGGTCAAATTTTCATAATAAATTAGGAAAAATTAGGGGGGAATCTGTATGAAAATAAAAACCCTAGGGGGCAATTTGTTATGAAAATGTAAACCTCAGGGGGCGGGATGTAATTTCTCAAACCTCAGGGGGGAATCTGTATTTTCACCAAACCTTGAGGGGGGTGTTTGTAATTTGCCCTAATATAATTATGACAGAAAAAGACCTCTTCAGCATGCAACAATGAGTTTTGATGAATCGATTTTGATTTAATTCATTAATAATTGTCTCAAGTGAGCACTCCCTTCAACTTTAATTAAAAGGAATATTAGCCTTATTTTCAATTCAAATTCTGGATTAGAGAAGGTTATTTGAGCTTTGCTTTCATTGATTCGAACAATTTATTTTATACAAGGTTATACATATATATTAGTTATGAAAAAATTTAAATTAATTTAATAATTATAATTTTTTATTTTATTATATTTATCTAAAAAAATAGTACTCAAGTTCAAAACAGATTAATATTTAGTTAGTAGGTAGGGTCATTATGGGTAATGAAATGTAAGGAAGTAAACTGATTAAAAGTCAATAGTATTGTTTTAATATTTGGAGCCAATTAAACAAAGAGTCAACCAAATGTACTAGGCTGGCATTGGTTGAGCAAGAGACAAATACGACCACGATCAATTCAAAAGATTAAATTGATTTTTCAAACTTCTAGAAAAAAAAGAAAAAAAAAAACAACATTTATTTATTTTTCTTTTGGTGGCAATGTGAATTCTAGGAAAACTTGCAAGAATAATGAGGATGATTGATAGTGAAATATCAATTAAATAAATAAATAAAATTTCAAATCGAGAGAATTATAGTAAATTAATTGGATCAATTTAATTGGACACTCTTTACATTTTTAATTACAAGTTCTTTTTGTCAATTTATAAGAAATAGTACATAAAGGAAAGAAATAAATATTAAAAAAAGTTCATAATTACAATTTCTTTTTGTCAATTTATAAGAAATAGTCTATAAAGGGAGGAAATAAATATTTAAAAAAATTATAATGGAGAGAAAAGAATTAAAAATTTTAAATCTTAAATAGGAGTCTTCAAAAGTGATCTATTGAATTATCCTGATTAATTATGGCTAGGCACTAAATTGTCAACCCGAATTAGAGGTTTAGGAGTTTTTTTTTTTTTTTTTTTGGGTCTCCTGCCAAATGACCAAAAAAAAAAAAAAGAACCAATAGGAAGTTGGTTCAGTGGTAAAACCTTCAAATTTCTCGCTTAAAACTTGGGTTTGAGTTTTCATAATTCTTTGTTTTAAATCTTAAATAGGAGTCTTCAAAAGTGATATATTGAATTATCCTGATTAATTATGGCTAGGCCCTAAATTGTCAACCCGAATTAGAGGTTTAGGGAGTTTTTTTTTTTTGGTCTACTGCCAAATGACAAACAAAAAAAAAAAACCAATAGGGAGTTGGTCCAGTGTTAAAACTTTCAAATTTCTCACTCAAAACTTAGGTTTGAGTTTTCATAATTCTTTGTTAGGATTAAACATACTTCTTAGTATTCAGAACACGAGGGGGTGGGGGCCTTAGCTTCAGCCCCAATGTAAGTGTGATGAAATTCTCTGCAGATGCGCTGTGGGTGCTAAGGAGCAATACTTTCTAGTGGGCATGTAAAGTAGCCTATTTACATATTTATTTTTCAAATAAAAAAAAAAGAAGAAGAAGAAGAAGAGAATTACAAATGGTGACAAGTGGAAATGACAACAATTGGGAGCACAAAATTAAAAAAGAGGAAGTGAAGAATAACTTGAGTTCTATATTTATTTATTTATTTTTGGGAAGGCACTGTTGATTAAAACTAGTTGAGATGTTAATATTATGTTTGGATTTTAAATTTGTAAAAATAAAATGAAATGAAAAAAGTATTGCATTGTGCTATTTCAGCATTGTTAGGCTTTCCACATGGGTCAAGATTCTTTGTTTCTAAACTTTTTTATTTCTTTGTTCTAATACATTTCTAATTATAGGATGATGCGTCATAAGTTACAAAAAATTTGAAACATAATCTAATGATTATGAATGTAATGAGACAGAGAAATTTAAAGTAAAAAGATTACATACCTTTCACATGTATGTATATTTATACCCATAAAATTGGAAATCATACATTCACGGGAGCTTTTTTGATAAATTTACTTTCTAAGAGTTTTATTTCATCCAATTAGCTCACATTATTTTCTTATATTTCAATAAGTCCTATGGGTGACATAATTACCAAAATGCCCCTAATGTGAATTTTCACATAGTCAATGTGAATGTTCATATCGTCAATGTGTAGGGGCCCAACCCATGTCGATCCTCGTGGATGTCCGGAAAAATTCGAGTCGGGCAGGGCGGGCCCGCCCTATTGACTATGTGAATATTCACATTGACATGTTAACATTCACATTAATAGGAGTATAAAATTGGCCCGCGTCCCGTGGTGGCGAGAAACCCGCTGCGGCCCATGGGCGGCCCGGGGCGGGCCCGTTGACAATATAAATATTTACATTGACATGTTAACATTCACAATGATAAGAGTATAAAATTGGCCCGCGGCTCATGGGCGGCTAAAAGCCCGCTCGCGGCCCGGGGCAGGCCCGTTAACAATGTGAATATTCACATTGACATGTTAACATTCACATTGGTAGAAGTGTAAAATTAGTCCACGACTCGTGACTGCCCGAAACCCACCCACGGCGCATGGGCGGGCCGGGGCGAGCCGGGCTCGGCTTGTTGACAATGTGAATATTCAAATTGACATGTTAACATTCACATTAATAAGAGTATAAAATTGGTCAGTGGCCCAGGACGGGCTCGGCCCGGCCCGTTGACAATGTGAATATTCACATTGACATGTTAACATTCACATTGATAAAAGTGAAAAATTTGCCCGTGTCTCGTGGCTGCCTGAAACCCACCCACGGCCCGTAGGCGGCCCGGGGTGAGCCTGGCCATTTTTTTTTAATTCTTTTTAATTTTTTCTACCAAAATTTTATTATTTTCCACAAAAAAAAACACTAGGCCTCTGCGCGGGCCGGGCCTCGGACTGAGCCTTGAATGGGCCTTAACCGGACCGATGGGCCGGGTCGGGCTTCAAAGTGATGGCCCAAGCCCTAGCCTAGGGTCTCGGACTAGGCTCGAGCCTTTCTCGGGCCGGGTCAGGCCGGCCCACTGTCCAAAAAATTAGGCTCAGGCCCTAGCTCTGGCACAAGGGTATTCGGGCTTTGGATGGACCGATGGATCGAGCCTCAGGTCGGGCCGGTGGGCCTAGGCCTAGCCTCGAGCTTAGGTTGGGCTTGGGCGGGCTTGGCCATTTTTTTTTAATTCTTTTTAATTTTTTCTACCAAAATTTTATTATTTTCCACAAAAAAATACATTGCGCCTCGCACGGGCTGGGTTTCGGATTGAGCCTTGAATGGGCTTTAAGCGGGCCGGGCCGGGCCGGGCTTCAAAGTGATGACCTAGGCCCTAACTTAGGGTCTCAGACATGCTCGGGCCCGTACCCAAACGAGCTTGCCCCGGGTCGTGGGCGGGCTTCGGGCAACAGGCCAATTCTACATTTCTATCAATGTGCATTTTTACATGTCAATGTGAATATTCACATTGTCAACGGGCCGGGCCGGGTCTACCCCGGGCCGCGGGCAAGTTTCGGGCAGCGGACAAATTTTATACTCCTATCAATGTTAATGTTAACATGTCAATGTGAATATTCACATTGTCACGAATCGGCCAAGCCGCCTCGAATTGATTGACCGCCGGACAAGGTTCGCGCAATTTTACAATTTTATCAATGTGAATGTTAACATGTCAATGTGAATATTCACATTGTCAACGGGTCAGGTCGGGCCTGCCTTGGGCTGCTGGCCAATTTTATACTCTTATCAATGTGAATGTTAACATGTCAATGTGAATATTCACATTATCAACAGGTCGGGCCGGGGCCGCCCACGGGCCGTGGACGAGTTTCGGGCAGCCACGAGGCGCAGGCTAATTTTACACTTCTATCAATGTGAATGTTAACATGTCAATATGAATATTCACATTGTTAACAGTCGAGCAGGTTCGAATACCGGCGTGGTTCGCGTTTCGGCACCATGGGCGGGCTAATTTTACACTCCTATCAATGTGAATGTTAACATGTCAATGTGAATATTCACATTATCAACGGGACGGGCCGGGCCTACCCTGGGCCGTGGGCGAGCTTTTGGCCGCCCATGGACCGCGGGCCAACTTTATACTCTTATCAATGTGAATGTTAACATGTCAATGTGAATATTCACATTGTTAATGGCTCGCCCCAGGCCGCCCATGGGCCGCGGGCGGGTTTCGTACCGCCACGGGACGCGGGCTAATTTTACACTCCTATTAATGTGAATGTTAACATGTCAATGTGAATATTCACATTGTCAACAATCTGCTCACCCCGGTTCACAAAGGGAGCCAGTCACCACGGGCCAATTTTACATTCCTACCAATGTAAATTTTAAAATATGAATGTTCACATCATAAAATTGCTAACCATTCAAAAAACATTTATAAGGGTGTCAAAATTAAATATAAGGGCATAAGTGTCCAAGAAAATAGTGTAAATCAAGAAAAAGAACTTCACGGAATAAAATTATACATACATGGGACTAAATGGGTTAAAAAATTTCTTCATGGACTTCTTGAATTAAAACACTTCTAAATGAGATTTATCAATAATTTTCCCTACATTCACTACTAAACAAATTCTGAGAAGAACAAGATATATACAATTTTGTGAAACCAAAAACAAAGATACAAAACAGAAAAGGCAATTCAAGATAATTTAATGGGGGTCAATTTCACCTTCTTAGTCTACTCAAGGTTCCAGTCTCTAGGTCATATGGGCTACATATATGACACTAGTAACTACTGCTTAGAGTTCAATTAGCAATACATATAATTGCATTTAGTCTTAAACATGTCATTAAACAATAAAATTAAGGTCATGTGTATGACTTCATTAACTTGGTGTTCAATTTGGAGTCTATATCCTAGGTTTGCTATAAGTAACAATATTGTTCATCTTAAACTAAACTCTCATGGTTTTCAAATATGTTAGGAATGAAGTGAAACTTTTCTTATCTAACTAACATAAGATAGAATGTAATAAATAAATAAATAAATAAATGAATAAAAACTTATAAGTGAAAACAAAGATACATAGTAGACTTAATGCCTTCTTATACTTGAAAAGCGTGCTCAACTATTTTAATAACTCTTCAAACTTTTAAGGTCTCGTTTAAGAACAGGCTAATTTAGTAATTTTTTGACTATTTGGTTAAAATATGAGCTAAAAAAAACTAGTATGTTTGGGATGACTTTTTGACTTTTTACGAAAAGATGTACAAAAAGTAGAGAGAAAAGAGAATCTTTGACTTTTTGGTATGGGTTGTTGGCTTTTTGACTTTTTTAAGTAACTTTTTTGACTTTTTGACTAAACGGGAGGTTCCCAAACGAGGCCTAAGGCTTATAAGAATTTTAGAATCTCTAAAATTTTTCTACTACAAATAGTGAGTCATTTGTCCTCTTGTCTCCCCGAAGCATGTGACGACATGCATTCAAGTGAGTTGGCCTCTAAGGCCATGCAAATTAGCAATATCTTTCCTTTAGCTGGTTAGAGATTTTTGTTCTCCTCCATTGCTGCTTTCTCCACTTCAAGTCTCGCCTTATTTATTTTTGTTTGCATTTATATATATGAACATCCACGTGTCTTCTCTTTCGGCTGAGTTTGCCATACGTGTGATTAGAATGATCCAAGTAGGCTTAAAGGGATTCACATATATAGATGCAAAATGTATTAGAAATTTATAGAGACTTGTGTTTATTCATATCATGTTATTCAATAGCACACAATTACAACATTCTCATAAATCTCAAATTAGTATCTATCATATTTCTTAAAATGCTTTATATCAGCCTACTCACCTCAATCATCTATAATATCCAAAAACACAAATCAATTAAAAAAAAGAAAAAGAAGATAGAAATAAAGAAAAATAATTCAACGACAAGTGGGGATTATTCTTGTGGGGATATATTTTCTGAGTATCAACACGTGGCAATGTGACGCCAACGTATCAGCCGAGGTTCCACGTGTCCTAGTCATAACGCCGAGATGATCTCGGCGTGGCCGAGGTTATCTCCGATGATATCGGAATCCAAGATAAACAGATAAGGGACAAGAGTCCTAGAATGAGGAAAGACTTCAAGATGGATAAGGATAATGTTCTTAGGGAGTCTATCCTTATCTCTTGAGGAGTCCAAAGTAAGCACTGAATGGGAGTCCATAGAAGTCAGGCTTCTATCAGGACTAGGATTGAGTTAACTATAAAAGAGAGGCACCCCCGTGGGTCTAAAGTATGCAATTTATATTTTGAATAGTGAGTTTGGACTATTGATTATCTGTAAAACATATACTGACTTGATTGTCGGAGTGTCCCCGGGTGGACGAACCACCGCCGGAATCTTCTCTTTTTGTTACAGGTTAGAATGGTGTCATCAATTCTGCCAGTGCTCTCTAACTGAATACTAAGTTGGCAGTGTGGTCGGAAAATCACTCACACAATTTGGCGCCGTTTGTGGGAAAGATAGGAGAATAGATGGCCAGCAACGGACAGAAGGAAAAGATTGGGAACGACACTCCTGCTGGGAGTGGGAGACCTATTGACCTTGATATCACAGGAGACGAATGCAACGCAGAAACTCGTGACCAGAATCACGGAGTGAAAGACGTTGGCCAAACTGGCGACGCACCAAAAAAACCAAATCGAAGTGGCTACTACAACGAAGACGACCTCCAGGTATGGAAGGATAGGTGCCTACGGAGGGACGAAGTGGTAAAAGAGATGGCAAACAAATTGGCAGACTTGCAGTCGGTCGTTAATTTTATGATGCAAAATAACGTCATGCAGCCACCGTTCCCATTGCAGAACACGCCGATTCTAGCGGTCAATGCCCAAAAGGGGGTAGCCTCTCAGCACAACGGGAGCGAAAGACACTCTCACCGACCTTCCAGGGAGGTCGGACGAAGGGAGTCGAGAAGAGAAGAATCACGGAGGACGCATCACACAAAGGAGGCAGACCCCAAAGGACATCGGCATGTTTAGGGGCAGGCACTGTGCTTCAACACAACTCATGGAGAGGGGTCAAAGTGGACTCACCACGAAGCTGAAAGTAGTGCACCAAAAAGACTGAAAGCAGGAGATAGCCGAGCTCCTGGGAAGACAAAAGAGGACTTAAGAGATTACCTCAAGAGGAAGCAACAGAATGCCGACGTCGAGGTAACCTCCCCAGATAAGCTGAGGACACCATTCTCGGTGGAATTGGACAGGTTTGAGGCGCCGAAGAGATTCAGTATACCGAGGTTTCAAATATATGATGGTAAGTCAGACCCCAACTTCCACGTCGGATTATATTTGAACTCAATGGCATTGTATAGTGGGAACGAGCCGTTGCTCTACAAAGTGTTCCCCTCATCCTTTGGGGAGATTGCATTAGATTGGTTCCACAAACTACCAAACGGAAGCGTGAAGACTTGGGAAGGCCTGGCCGAGATGTTCATGGCCAGGTTCGTGACAAACAAGTTGTAGTCATTAAGGGTGAACGCATTAATGACTCTGAAGATCAGTAAGGATGAAGGCCTTAGGGCCTATGCAAAAAGATACTATGAGATATTCAACCGAATACCAGAGTGTAATCAAGAAGTGGCAGTCGTGTCATTCAAGAATGGCCTAAAAGACAACTGTCCACTACGGAAGTCTTTGGCAAAGATTTTGCCAAAAAGCATGGAAGAGCTTATGGCGAGAATTGAAAAGTATGCCAGAGCCGAGGAAGACACGATGGGGACTAAGGAAATAAAGCAAGAGAAAGGAAACGACTCGCCGAAGCGAGGCCGAGGTAACAACGGATCGAACAAGCAAGAAGCAGAACTGAGGGTTGTCCACACAGTGACAACTGTGTTCCGAATCCCAATTCACAAAGTCCTGGAACAAATTTGGAATCAACCCTATTTTAGAGCGCCAGAGAGGACTCCAGGAGAGTTCATGGGAAGAAACATTGGCAGGCATTGTGCCTACCACAATGAAGATGGGCATACAACTCAGGGTTGTAGAGCCCTGAAAACACACTTGGAAGACCTGGTGAGACAAGGACATTTGAGAGACCTTGTCAATGAGACCAGGACAAGAGAAGAACGGGCAAGATTGCCCCAGGCACCAGCAGCTCCGTCTTCCCCAGTACAGCAACCTCAGGCAGGAGGACCTCGGATAGTCAATGTGATTCACTTGAAGGTCAACGAGAACGAAATCAGGGGGGAGACCCAGAAGGTGAAGCACTTGCAACATGTCTACCAAGTCAGGGAGAAGAGACATCGGGCAGAGGAGTACTAGGGACCAATGATAACCTTTACTGAAGCCGACCTAGAGATGGTCCAACATCCATATAACGATGCCTTGGTAGTATCCCTCCAGGTTGGGGAGTGCCAAGTAAAACGCATCCTGATTGACCAAGGCAGCTCTTGCGACATCATGTACGTTCGATGTTACAAGGAGCTCGGTCTTCATCTAGACGATATGGAGTAATCCAATAGCCCAATGGTCGGGTTCAATGGAACGCTGACATGGCCACTAGGAACAACCAGCTTGGAGGTGCAGGCAGGCACCAGAAGGATAACAACAGAATTCACCATCATCGACACACCCTCCCCTTACAATATCATCTTGGGAAGGCCATGGTTGCATGCGATTGGGGCAGTTCCCTCAACATTGCATCAACTATTGCGATTTCCAACAAAGCATGGGGTAGAGGAAGTCAGGGGCGATCAGCTGCAGGCGAAGAATTGCTCCATGGCAGCAATGAAATCTACCTCTGACATCGAGAGCGTAAAAGGCAGAAATTGAAGATGAGGACGTGGAAGTCCTAGAAGACGTCGGCAAGGAGCCAGCCGAGAAGAGCGAAGAGGCACTGAAAAAAATCCTTGTCCAGGATGGGGATGAAGAACGCTTCTTTCTTCTCGGCTCAGGCTTAGCTGAAGAAGAGGAAAGAGAGTTGGAAGCCTTTTTTAGAGCAAATATTGAGGTGTTTGCTTGGAGACCTTACGAAATGCCTGGCATTGACCCCGATGTCACTTGCCACAAACTGAATGTTGACAGGTCGGCCAAACCTGTAATTCAACGAGCCAGAAGATCGACGTTGATGCAGGTCGAAGCAGTAGAGGAAGAAGTAGACAAACTTCTGGAGGCTAGGGCCATTAGAGAAGTTCACTACCCGACATGGCTATCCAATACAGTGGTGGTAAAGAAGAAGAACGGTAAATAAAGGGTCTGCGTAGACTTTACCAGCCTCAACAAAGCCTGTCTCAAAGACAGTTTTCCTCTACCCAAGATTGACCAGCTAGTAGATGCTACTTCAGGGCATGGAAGAATGAGCTTTTAGATGCCTACGGGGTACCACCAGATAGCCATGTACCCCCTGCACGAAGAAGACGCGTTTATCACCCCAAAAGGTCTGCATCTTTATTCAGTAATGCCTTCGGGTTGAAAAACGAGGAGCAAATTTTACCAAAGGTTGGTAACCAAAATGTTCAAACACCTGATTGGCCAAACAGTAGAAGTATACATCGACGACATGGTCGTTAAGACCAAGGAGCTTGAGAATCATCTCGCCGATCTAAAAGCAGTCTTTGAAATCCTTAAAACATATCGGCTCCGACTCAATGCATCGAAGTGTGCATTTGGAGTTAGATCTGGTAAGTTTTTAGGATACCTGGTGACCAGAAGGGCATTGAGGCCAGATCAGATCAAGGCCATCCTAGAGTTGAAGAGCCCGACGTCGGCAAAACAGGTACAGATGCTAACTGGAAGGGCTGCAGCCCTGAACAGGTTCATAAGCAGAAGCTCAGACAAGTGCCAACCTTTCTTCAACTTCGTAAAGAAAGCCACGGACTTTCTTTGGACAGAAGAGTGCGAAGAAGCATTAGCCGATCTGAAGAAGTGCGACCCTGACTCCAGTTCTTCGAATCTAAAACTTGGGAGGAGCTGTTCGCATTTCGGTTTCAGAACATGCGATAAGTGCAATACTAATCTGAGAAAAAAAATGGGAGCAAAAGGCTGTTTACTATGTAAGCAAAACCCTAGCCGATGTAGAAACGAGGTATCTACCCTTAGAGAAATTGGCACTGGCTTTAGTAATGGCTTCAAAGAAGTTGAACCATTACTTCCAGACCCATAAAATTGTGGTACTGACAGAACATCCATTGAAGTCCCTATTGCAGCAGGGAGACTTAACAGAAAGAATAACTAGATGGGCAATCGCCCTAGGCCAGTATGATCTGGAGTACAGGCCCAGAACAGCAATCGAAGGCCAGGTTTTGGCCGACTTCGTGGCCGAGTTCACGCCAGAATCCATCGAACATCGGGCTCCGTTGAGCCAACATAAACGATGTCCAAACAAACAAGGAGAAGCCCAGCCAAAGACAAAAGAACAAAGGAAAGAGAACAAACTCAGACCGTGCAGCATTTACATCGGCGACTCATTTCGACTGTTTGTTGACGGGAGTTCAAACCGACAAGGAGCAGGGGTAGGAGTAGTACTGATATCCCCAGATGGGCAGGTACTAGAACAATCAATTCGTTTGGGGTTCAAGGCCTCAAACAATGAAGCAAAATATGAAGCACTCATTGCAGGACTGAAGCTGGCAGCAGCAGTACAAGCAGATGAGGTAATAGTTTTTTGTGACTCACAATTGATAGTTAACCAGACAACGGGTGAGTTTGCAGCCCGAGATGAAAGAATGTCGGCATATACAAAAAAGGTCATCAGGTTGGCGGCCTTATTCCAGAACTGCCGACTACTCCAGGTAAACCGAGATGATAACAGCTACGCCGATGCGTTGGCCAACCTAGCTAGTGCAGTACAACCTGGAAAAGCAAGGACAATAATGATCGACTACTTGTCAAGCCCGAGCATTGAACCAGTAACCACAGAGCGCAAAGCAATGTGCGTAGACATGGGACCAACCTGGATGGCCGCAATTATTGTGTTCCTAAAAGAAGGAAAGCTGCAAGATGACCGCAAGGAGGCACACAAGATCAGATTAAAGTCGGCAAGATTCAGTCTGACAGCAGAAGGACATCTCTACAGAAGGTCCTTCACTGGACCCCTTTTAAGGTGCGTACACCCTTTACAAGTCGAAGATTTTTTATATGAAATACATGAAGGAATTTGTGGAAGCCACGCTGGGGGCAGATCACTTGCTGATAGGGCCATCACCCAGGGGTATTGGTGGCCTTACATGTAGAAAGATGCAGAAGCCTATGTAAAGAAGTGTGAACAATGCCAAAGGTTTGCACCTCTAATACTCCACCCAACAGACTGAACCTCAGATTCAGCCCTGGCCATTTGCCCAATGGGGCATGGATCTCGTCGGGCAACTGCCCCAAGCAACTGGACAAAGGAATTACTTGCTGGTAGCAACAGATTACTTCACTAAATGGATAGAAGCTGAACCTCTTGTCAAGATCCGAGATGTGGACATGAAGAACTTCATTTGGAAGAACATTATCACCAGGTTTGGGATTCCAAGAGCAATTGTTGCAGACAATGGAACTCAATTTGACAGTAAGCTGATCAAGAACTTCTGTGCAAAGTTCAAGATCAAGAACTACTTTTCAACCCCAAGCTTTCCACAAAGTAATGAACAAGCAGAAGCATCCAACAAAGTAATTTTGGATGGGATAAAGAAGAGGCTGCAGGCAGCAAAAGGAAAGTGGGTAGACGAATTGTCCAATGTACTCTGGGCATATTGGACTACGCCGAGAAGATCAACAGGGGAATCCCCCTTTGCTATGACTTATGGCACAGAAGCAGTCATTCCGCTGAAGGTCGGCATTCCTCGGATCAGAACCCGGGGGGTAGAGAACGAGACTAATAATGTACTCTTAGCCCGAGATGTAGATCTTCTAGAAAAACGAAGGGAGAAAGTCGCATTATTTCAAAGATGACATACCGACAACAGCTTGCGTAGCTTACAACAAGAAGGTTAACCAAAGGGAATTTCAGATTAGTGACCTCGTCTTAAGAAAAGTTGTCGGCAGCAAAAAGGATCCCAAAGAGGGCAAGCTTGGCCCAAATTGGGAAGGACCCTACAGAATCATCTCGGTATTGGGCAATAGGGCATATCGGCTTGAAGATAATGAGGGCAAAGAGTTGCCAAGGCCTTGGAATACTTATAATTTGAAATTTTTCTATCATTAGAATTTCTTTGTTCCTTTGCCATTTGCCATTTGCCGAAGTAAATAAATAAAGATTCAGCTGGTTCTCTTTTCAAGATACTTGACATTGTCTCTAGAATACATGCATAATGAGAACCAAAGTGGAACTCAGGTTCACATTAGGGGGCAGAGAGAAGAAGAATATGTTTAACACTTGTTGAAATTTGTGGACAATTTACAAGTTGAAGTTAAACCGAGATTATTGTTTAACAGTTGTTGAAATTTGTGGACAATTTATAAATTGAAGTTAAACCGAGAATATATTTAACACTTGTTGAAATTTGTGGACAATTTACAAGTTGAAGTTAAACCGAAATCATTGTTTAACACTTGTTGAAATTTGTGGACAATTTACAAGTTAAAGTTAAACCGAAATCATTGTTTAACACTTGTTAAAATTTGTGGACAATTTACAAGCTGAACTTAAACCAAGATAATGTCTAGCACTTGTTGAAATTTGTAGACAATTTACAAGATTGAAGACTAAGGTTAAGCACTTGTTGAAATTTTATGAAAAATTTACAAGGTGAAACCAAGCTTACGCCGAGAAAGATATTTGGGTATTTGCCGAGGTAAAATCATCAGTTGTATAACTGAGGTGTGTCACCCCGAGAAAATCGTACAAAGATTAAAGTATATATTGAAGATATATTCTAAGTATGGAATCATACAAGAGTAATACAGAGAAGGCAAGCATACAAACATTCAAAGAAAGAAGGAAGCTGTATTCATTAAAAGGCACGTCGGCTAAAAACTTACAATTGTTCCCAAAAAAAAGAAAAGCAAAAGTACAAAGTAAAGAAGGAAAAAACATAAGGCTAAGACTTCTCAAAGAGTAGCTTGGTTGAGTTTGAAGATCAGACGATTGTTGGGAAGACATCTCAGCAGCCTTATCCGCCGCGAGCTCAACATTAATCTCTTGAAGGGTCTGGTCAAGGCTCTTGTCAGCAGGAAGCACGTCGGCCAATGCCTTCTCAGCTACAGCATCTTCAAGAACCTCCTCAACCTCCTCATCTTGAGTCAAGTCTAGGACTTGCTCATTTTGAGAAGAAGACTTGGCCGCAGCAGCCTCCTTGGGCTTCCTCACCAGAACCTCCTCCTCAAATTCAGAATCGTCAGCAGATTGAGGTGGAGTTGGAGGGAATGGCATCGGCATTCTTAAAAGGGGAGTCCTCAGGGACATCAAGTTTCTTCAGCAAGGTCATCTAATCAAGGGTGAAACCCTTGTTGCATGCTTGCTTGACTCGCTTTTCGTAGGCCTCCGTAACATCGGCCATGCCTTGAGCATACGCCTTCTCGTCGGCATCTTTGATTTCGGCCTCTTTGGTGGCCAAGGCATCTTGAAACTCCTTCTGGGCCTAGGCTACTTTGTCCTCGGCCTCTTTCAGCTGGGCTTGAAGAACTTTGTTTATTGCCTCAACGGCACCGACCTTTTCCCCAAGATCGCCCTTCTTTGATAACGACCTCGGCCTGATCCTCCAGGGTCTTCATCTTTGACTGCAAATTTTTATTAATTTTCTGAAGACTGGAGATCTCTCTCTTCTTCTCGGCTAGCTTCTCACGGTTCTCAAAAGATTGTATTGAGAAAGAATAGGCATGCTGGATGGCCTGAAAGAAAACAGAAGTATTAGAAAATATTCTAAGTATGAAATGAAGAGAAATAAAGAAAAAGTACCAAGCAAAAACACTTACCTGAACAGAGCGCTGAAGCATCAAAGCGTAGTTCTCGTACTCACTGAACTCGGCGTTTCGCTCTAGATCGCCTGGAAGAAGCAGAGCAGTACTGAGGGCAACGCCGACATTAATATCATCGGCGCTATCACTGGCCATAACAGGCTTATCTTCCAGGGTAATCTTGGGGGCCCAAGGGGCATCAAGCTTTTTAGACCCCGAGGTCATTGCAGAAGATGACCTCGGCCTTTTGGATTTGGTAAATTCCGATGGAAGTGTTTCAGCAGACCTCTTCGCGAGAACAGAGGCAGTCTTCTCACTCGGAGCCAGTTTGGAAATTGGAAAAGTATCCTTAGAATTGATCTGAGTCACCTTTGCCTTGGGCTAAGCCTTTTTAATTCGTTTTTGCTTTGGTGAAAGTTGGGTTTGTGTTGGTTGTGCATCAACGTCAGAAGGAATGCTGGGACCTCGGCAAACACTTAGGTAAATGCAGGTTTCAGTTTTTTCCTAAATTGTGGGTTCTACAGACAAATCCCAAACCTAAGTCTATGGAAATGAAGATTGAAGGCACAAATCTGGGAAAGACACAAAAAACAGAAAACAAGAACAAGTTTTAGAATCAAGAACAAGGGTAAACTTCCAAGAACACTGTGACAGAGTGTGTGGAAGGGTATAAGGTCAAGAGCAGTTACAAAATTGCAGAGGAATTGTGAGCAGTACGAGTATTCAAGGCATGGAAAAAGAGCAAAATCATGAAATAAACACACTCAGATGCAAGATTCATAAATCCAATACTTGAGTAAAACAGTAATAGCGACTAAATGATGAAAAACTCCATGAAGAGCAACAAGAGATAAAGGCAGAAGAAACAGTGGCTTACTAGAAAAAGTGAAGCCGGTATGAAGATCGCCGAAGTCAGGCGACAGTTACAGAAGTAACAGAACGGCGAAAGCTTCACCAAAAAAGAGTAATAAAGGCAGTTGCAGAGCTTGAAGTCTGGAATAATGGCGGATTCGAGAGGAAAAAGTAAGAGAGAAAAAGCAAGAGTATCGAATGAAAAGTGAAGAAATGAAAGGAGAAGGAAAAGTTTTTGTTAAAACTTGAAACAGCGGCAAAAGAGGGCAGTTAATGTGCCTAGAACAGCTAATTCGTCAGACGGCACACGCAAGCGCAAGATGGCTTACAGGTGTGTCACATGCACGATCCAATGGGGATAAGACACGTGAATGAAGCGATTAAATAGTGATGCATGACAGCTCATACGAGTGAAGGAATTCACTGGAATTCTTGTTCTTTTAAAAAAGACATGTCGGCCTTAAACAATGATCTCGGCTAAAATGATTTAAGCCAACATACTGGGAGGAGGTACCGATATAGGTTCCATCACTTCAGAATGCCGAGGTAATAGAACCTAGGGGGCAGTTGTGGGGATATATTTTCTGAGTAACAACACGTGGCAAGGTGACGCCGACGTATCAGCCGAGGTTCCACGTGTCCTGGTTGTAACGCCGAGATGATCTCGGCGTGGCCGAGATGATCTCCGAAGATATCGAAATCCGAGATAAGCAGATAAGGGACAAGAGTCCTAGAATGAGGAAAGACTTCAAGATGGATAAGGATAATGTTCTTAAGGGGTCTATCCTTATCTCTTGAGGAGTCCAAAGTAAACACTGAATGAGAGTCCATAGAAGCCAGTTAACTATAAAAGAGAGACATCTCATGGGTTTAAGGTACGCAATTTATATTCTGAATAGTGAGTTTGCACTATTGATTATTTGTGAGAGATATACTGACTTGATCGTCGGAGTGCCCCCGGGTGGACGAACCACCACCGGAATCTTCTCTTTCTGTTGCAGGTTAAACAGGTGTCATCTATTCTGCCAGTGCTCTCCAACTGAATACTAAGTTGGCAGTGTAGTCGGAAAATCACTCACACAATTCTAAACATATCTAAGGCCTTGTTTAGGAAGACTAAGGCCAAGTTTGGCATAATTTATATAATACAAAAAGTCAAAAAGTCACTATCTTATTTAAGTCACATCATCTTATTTAAATCACATCATCTCTCTAATACATCACATCAAACCTAACCCAAACCCAACCCATATAAGCCAATAAGTCAAAAAGTGCACTTTTTTAGAATATCCCAAACCAACCCTAAATAAGTTCATAAATTTTATCTTTTTATCTTTTTAGGATCACATCAATCAATATCTCCTCTTTATTTTTTTATATATCTTTTTATAAAAAGTCAAAAAATACACTTATTTAGAACATTCTAAATAACCCCTAAAACTATATATTTGTATAAAGGGCAAATTACAAACACCCCCCTCGAGGTTTGGTGAAAATACAAATTCCTCCCTGAGGTTTGAGAAATTACATCCCGCCCCCTGAGGTTTATATTTCCATAACAAATTGCCCCCTGAGGTTTTTATTTTCATACAGATTTCCTCTTAATTTTTCCTAATTTGTTATGAAAATTTAACCTTCAAGGAACAATATATAATTTCTCAAATCTCAAGAGAAAATTTATATTTTTATCAAATCTCGAGGTGATATTTGTAATTTGCCCCTGTATAAATCTAATCAAATGACATTGAACAATTGCTAACAAATGTACCAAAAAAAGTGATTGTATCCGATGAAAAAGTACCCACTTTGACATTGACAAGGGTTGTGTACTGGTTAGCTGGCCTCCATTTATAGCTAAAATAGAGTATAATATTTTTCATTTATTTATTTATAATTTTTTCTATGGGTTGATAATGTTCATTGCCTAGTTGGACTTCATTTCTTCTCACTCGGTTTCCACTTTTCTCTTTCTTTTTCTTCCTTTATTTATTTATAGAAAATGAGTTGGATCCCTCAACGAAACACCTTTTTTACCACTTTTCTTTTTGATTGGTCAATTTTTTTTTTTTTTTCTCCTCCAATCACCACCCACCACGTATGTGTGGAGAGTGATAGAAATAATAATTGAAAGGGTCTCAATCACATCCCTTTATTTATTTATAATGTGTTTTTGGTCTACCCCTTTGTATGACTTGTAGCTAGATAGGTCATTGGATAAGACTTTTTGAACAAGAAACTGAACTCCAATTAACAGACAACAAACCCTATATCTTGTTATGAGTTATTAATAAAATAAAAACTTATATAAATGATAGGGTGTTTGGTAAAAGTTATTTTTCGATTTTTTTGGATGAAAATTTATAAAAAAGATAAAATAGGATAAAATAATTAATAAAACAAAATATCACCTCAAATTTATAATCATTTCACTTCTTTTTTTTTATCAACTTTGATTTGTGCACACAATTTTTGTGGCACTAATAGCACTAATTTCCATATAAGGCAAGAAAAGAAGAAAAAAAAAAAAAACAGTTACCAGAATAGGAAATTAGTGCCATTAGTGCCACAAAAATTGTGTGCACAAATCATTTTTCTTTTTTTATAAGCATCACATTCAATTACAAAAAATTTAACTATCTTCTCAAATATAAAAAATTTAACCTACTAAAATAGCTAAAAACTAAGATAGCATACTAAAATAGCAACTTTTCAAACACCCACATAATTTACTTTGAAAGACAATTTCATTAATTCTAAATTGATATCTTAAGAAACTAATACAAGTAGGCATACAAAAAACAATTACAGATATAAATGCATAAACTTTTTTAAAAAGTGCACAATACGACATTCATTTTAAATATAGAGTCCACCTTTATTAAAATTTCAAAGCGCTTCTACTTGATCCTCCTGCCATCCTTTAAATTAAAAATAAATAAATAAATAATGCTAACAAAAATACCTTAAAACATGTTTAAAATTTAAAATGTGTGGAAATTTATTTTTGGTGCGATCCACACCGTACAAAAGTTTAAATTTTGGCACAGCTTGCCTTCGGTCCAAAATTAGATTGGAGCATGTTGTTGGGCTCCGTAAGCCCATCACGTAATCTACATCAATAATTTGAACCGTGAATATTTAGGAATCGTCGAATACTTCATCTCTACAAAAAATCATATTGATTGAATATTGATAGTCACTTGATCAGATCAAATTTGTGTCAACGGTAACTACGATTTAAAAAATAAATTGTTAAAACAAATGTAATATAATCAAGTAGCTATTGATATCCAATCAACATGATTTTTTATAGGGATCAAGTACTCAATAAGTTCTACACAATGAACAGTTCGAATAATTGATGTGGGCTAAGTGGGGCCCACAACGGCTCAATAATGCGCTTTAGTTGGGAGCTAATCCCTAAATTTATATAATAGATTCAAAATATGGATACTTTTCTGAATACATAGCATTTCCTTAAAAAATTGCAACAATTTTATTTCTTAAATCTGAAATTTTAATCCTTTTTAGGGCCAGTAAATTTCGATAACTTGAGGGATGACAAAAGAGAAAGGGATGGTGCAATTTCATTTTCTTTTTGTCAAATTAATAAATATGGTATCTTGATGAGCAGGTCTACATATAGGAGAAATTATTGGATAAATTATTAAAAATACACATGCCATGAGACATGATGGCACCACCAAAGATATCCTCATTCACTAAGTATCCGTGTTATTAATCCTATATATCATTGAATCAATTTTACTTATTTTTTTAATTTTTTATGTAAATTCATACAATAAATATATATATATATATATGTAAAACTTATCAAATAATAATTGATTTGTTTTTTAAATATGTCGGGTCGTATACGTGTATACATGACATTATTTTCTAAGTTCATACGAAAGAAAGTGAAATGAGTGATAAAATTCATGAGATGTATCATTTTCTTAGGAAGAAAATTAGATTTTAGGAATGCAAGTTATGGGAAGGAAGGAATCCAGGGGCACGAGGCCATCACTTGAATTGGTCATATGACTAAACTTAGAAAGATTAGGGTGATGACAAAATTAAATAACAAGACTTCTTTGTATTCATAGGAATCTAAAATTAAGAACTATTTGACCATTTCAAGAACATATGATGAGTTCATGCATGACTGGGCCTCATCCAAATGCATTTTATTTTCTTTAAAAAAAAAAAATTAATAACAAGGTTTAGAAAAGTCTAACAAATTTATTATCATTTTACTTGTCTAATTTTTAGTAAAGTGACGAGAATTATTGAATATGGTGTGAATAAGAATAAACAAAATAAAAATAAATCTTAATATAAAAATATAAGAATATTTTTTATTTTTTATCCAAATAATTAACGTATTACTGATGAAAATAAGGTTAAGTATGAAATGAGTTAAATTAGGATAGGACAGTTGATCCAATGGTTTATTTAAACCTTGTGAAAGTCAAAGTTTTAAGATTTGAGTCGATGGGGCTATTGTGGTTCTTTCATTGTAATCTAACTTAAGTAGTGTTTAACAAAGCCGAAAATTCAAGACTAGAAACTAAGTATTGAAAATTGAATGTTGAATTTTTTGAGTTGAAAAACTATTTGATAAAAATTTAAGTATTGAACTAAAAATAAGTTGTTTGATATGTATAAGATTAAATTTGAAATTTATTATTTTCAAATTGTATATTTCAATTTTAATATCATGATACTAGTAGTAGTGGTGGTGTGGTAGTGGTGGTAGTAGCGATGGTAGTGGTAATAAAATGATGATGGTGGCTATGGTAACAATGACAATAGTGATGAAAGTGGTGCTAGTAGTAGTGGTGGTGGTGGTGGTGTAGCAGTAGTGATAGTGATGGTAGTGATAGCAATGATGGTAGTAGTAGTGGTGGTGGTATGATGGTTATGGTTGTGGTGGTAGTGGTAGTGATAGCGACAATGCTAGTGCTAGTAATGGTAGTAGTAGTGGTAGTGATAGTGATGGTTGTAGTAGAAGTGACGATAATGGCACCGGCGGCAGTGGTGGTAGTAGTAGCGGTGGCATAATCAAGGTGGTTGTGGTGGTAGTAGGCCCATAAATTGATCGAATTCAGATCAAATCTGTCAAAATCCAAATCCGATTCGATTAAGACAAACCCGAATCCGATCCAAATCCGTTTAGCCCATATCAGATTATAGATCACGGATTTGAATCCGATGATTTTGGATATCCAATCCGATCTATTTATTTATTTATTGAGTTACAATTTTATATATATATATATATATATATTTTTATTTTGTGTTTTCTTCATTCAAATTGAGAATAATTAGATTGGATTATAAGATTATCGGATCGGATTTTTGCATATTCGATCCGTTTAATGAACGAATTGAATGAATTTGGATTATCGGATTACCATATCGAATTTTTTGTAAATGGATTCGGATTTTCGAATCAGATTCGGGTCGGATTCGGATTAAATCCGACCAATTGACAGCCCTAGATGGTGGTAGTGATGGTGGCAACGACGACGACGACGACGGTGGTGCTAGTTGTGGTGGTGGTGGTGGTAAAAGTAGCGATAATGGTGGTGGTGGTAATGGTGGCGGTGACATGATGGTGATGGTAATAGTAGCGGTTGTGATAGTGAATTTATAATAGTGTATATCGATTTGTATGACTTAATTTTTTTTAAGTTTTAGCCTATTTTAAGAGATATTTATAATTTTAAGTTATATTCATTGTTTGTTATCAAATAGATTTAATTTATTATCTCTCAATAGTTCAATTTTAAATACTGAATAAAGTTATCAAATACTCCCTCACTAATCCACTAACATGCTATTACAAAAAATAATAATAATAATAAGGGGAAACTTATTGTAATTATACTTTGAGGACTTTAATTTATTTTCCCTGAACCTTCAAGAGGGCTATTTTTGCCTGGAACAGACTTCCATATTACTTCCAGAGAGTCATGCAACAGACCCAAATTATACTTACCCAAAAAAATAGACCCATATTAAATTCCTTATTAGTTTATCAACATGTCTTTTTCCTTTTCGGAGAATTTTACAATACACACCCAATATTATATATACCTTTAATTACGTTTTTTTTTTTAGCTATAATTAATTTTTTCTTTAGTTATGACATTATTTTAAGATGTTTGGTTATGTTTTTTTTTTTTTTTTTTTTTTTCAGTCATAACTCAAAAAGTACAAAATTATATCATTTTTTAATTATAAAATACATATAATACACACCATTTGAAGAATATGTACCATAATCTTTCCCTGCCTTTTAAGCTACAGTGAATTTGGTTTCTAATGAGTATGACCACGTTTGGAGTATTATTTTTTTATTACACAAATGATTTGTGCACACAAATTGTGTGCACACAATGCCCCGAATTGCCTTTTCAGGTAAATTTTTTTTTTATTTTTTTTTTTTTGCCTTCTGTTTTTTTTTTTTTTTGCCTTTTTAGGAAGGGAAATGTTTGGTAGCTCTAAAATACCCTCCCCTAATCCCCCTAATTTCCTTTTTAGGAAACTATTTTTTTTTTTTGAAGTTTTTTCTTACTTGAAATGGAAATTAGGGGGATTAGGGGGGGGGGGTGTTTTTAGGGGATGTAGCAAGACCCTTTTAGGAAATTGTGTGCAATAGGGGCACACAATTTCGAGCTCCCAACCGGAGCTCTTTTTATTAATTTCTTAATTTTTTTATGAGATAAAGAAATTTAATATATTTAAAAACATTTATTTTAGTTATATGAAATTTTTTGAATAGTTAGTGTGTTGACTTGCTTTTTTTTGTGACTTTTTAGTATTTTTTGACTTTTTTTAATGAAAAAATTACTTGTCAGTAGGAAGTTGGGAAAATTATTACATATTTATGAAAAAATTTATACCTTAATTATTAATATTGATAAAATTTACCACCAATTTGTAATTATTTTTCAATATTTACATTGAACTAAAATTCCTCTTTTTTTATAGTCAAAAAGTCAAATTCCTAATCGAGCCTAAAATGTATAATCATTTTAAAATAGCTATGTTATTGGCTATTTAAGTCAAATAAGATAAAATGTTACATCCAAATCATAATCATTTCATTTTTCTCTTACATAAGTCAAAAAAGTCAAAAAATTTATCCCAAACGAGATTTTTTAGTTCCAGACTAAAATAGTCAAAAAATTAAAAAGCTAACCCACATTTTAAATGAAGGCATAATATTAACTAGCCGAAATATTTACTTATTAAAAACATAAACCACAAATATTGTTATTATTACAAAGTCGTTTCATGTTCTTCATCTTTTTTCTTAATTTTTATTTCTTATTTTGTGTTTTTAAAAACAAAAACAATAGAAGGATCAAAAATTGCAAATTATGTTTATCTTTGTGTGAAAATAATTTTTAAAAAATTGAAATATCATTTTGTTGTTTCGTGAAAAGTTAAATGCTTTTAAGAAATTCTTCTCCAAAACATCTTTCAAAAGTAGAAAACATAAAACAACGTTCATTTTTGGATTCAGAGGGTCTGTTTGGAAGGTTTCTATTGATCATGGTACAAGTTCCAAACTTCCAAAGGTTTATGAAGAGAAAAGGGTGGCGTTTTAACACATGGGAGTCCTGTCCGAGCCCTCATGTTGTAGCATTATCTGTACTCTTTTTTTTTCGATCGGCAAATGTTAATTGTTAGATTAACACCAATGAAAGTGGTATCATATCTGTACTTTCTATAAATTAAAATGATAGTATTAGTTTTGAATAAAAAATTATTTAATATTAAATGGGTCCATCTTTAGATAAAATTTAAAATTTTAATTTTAAAAATTATCAATTTGACATAATATGGGAGCTCAAACTAGACTCCTAGTCCGAGTGTACCTTAAAAATCAAAATTTTAAATTTAAGACATAGTATGGTATATTAAACAAGAAGTTCATTAAAAAGAATACCCAATTAAAAAATTTGGTGTTACTCACACTACTAATTATGCAACCTGTAATATTTTAGTTTCTAATTTTTTTAAAAAAAATTATTTTGGTTCCCAACAGAATTTATTATACTTACTGCATATTAAAATCAATAATGGAATAACAATATTTTAAAAACTTCAAAAAAAACAAAAAACAAAAAGCAACAAAATTAAAAATTGGAGACCAAAATGTATCTGTGGTCTTATTGATTTTGTTAAGGTTTTGTATAAAATTTTGCTGAGTACCCCTCTTGCCAATGTCAACGCCAAAACAACCAAAAAAAAAAAAAAGAGAATTTTCATGACAAAGGTATTTGCAAAAATTAATTACAAATACATGAAAAAGTTTATGATTTTACTCTTTAATATTTGTAAAGTTTAACACTGATCTAAAAAATATTTTTCTAAATATACACTGATTTGAAATTACCCAAAAAAAAGAAAACATATTGCATACTTTAGAAACTCTTCTAACTAACCCAAAAGATTAATATCACGATCATTTGCTAAACAATGGTTAACTAGTCCAAACATAGACCCCTTCCAAAGTGGAATGGAAGAGAATGCCACATTAGATCAAGCTGTTCTCTTCACAAAATCAACGTGTGATTTTCTCCCCCGCTAATTAAGCAGCTCCTCCTGGGATAAACACTCTGTAAACAGTAAATTTTGACTCAAAGTCAAAGAGGTTTGACTTCTGTCAAATTGGTCATTTCAAGCGTTTCGACTTGGTAAGCTCATTTTGGGACCGATTTCAGTGATTCGAACCATTCACCATTTGAAATTCATTTAGTAGAATGTTTATATAAAAATTACGATAATCGGACATTGGTAAACCCAAGTCGAAAAAAGTTAAGACCAGACAAAAATGAGGCTAAAAAGTAACAGAATTTATTAACCGCAGACAAAAGAAGGTAATAGGAATCGACAAGCTAAAATTTTAACAAAACTGCTTCCAAACATGCATAGGAAGAATCACCTTTTGGGAAGCAAATCATGCAGCCAACGCGATCACAAAAACTTGGACCTGCAAGAAAACCAGCAACAAGAAGATTCAGTCACTGGAACTGTCCGAGAATGGAGAAGTTACAACTGGAAAAGATACAATTTCACTGGGATAAAAAGCACTAATTTTCCTTTTTAAGCAAAATATATGTTGCCTTTTGACTTAGAAGACAAAAAAACACTTTTTCTAACTGCAACCCGAAAGTAGTTGGGTAAACTTAATCCCTATTTCCTTCTTTTTGTGTGTCAGCATGAAGTGTTTCAAGGAAGAAGCAACCAGTATTCCGGGCAAGGTAGGAAAAACCTGTGAACAGTTTTTACACTGAGTTTGAAAGAGTTCAAATTAATTTTGGGAAAGTTGCATGGAAGCTTTAGTTGAATATACATTGTACTTTACAACACAAGAAAGCAAAATTACAAAGCCATAATAACATGGTTTGGTGTAACTTTTCTCAAGTTAAAAGTTGATAAACAGAAAGCAGAAGAAAAAAACCCCTCTCCCTTAGCTTTTGCTAAAAGTTTCTTACCATAACAGAAACAAAACATTGTTTGGAATGTTCTAAATAAACGTACTTTTTGACTTTTTATGAAATATGGATTGGGTTTGAAGTGATGTGATAGAGAGGTGATTTGACTTAAATAAGATGATATGACTTAAATAGGATAGTGACTTTTTGACTTTTTTACGAAATGACAAACGAGGTGAAAATAGGACACAAACACTCACAAGCCTGTGGACTCTGTTTTCTTCCCATTTTGTTCACCTTCCTTGTGTTTTTAATGACAGAGAAATAATTTCAGTAACTCCTGAGTGAAAGTCATCCTCACTATACGAGAATAAATCCCCGATATGTAAACCACAGATTTTAGTATCAATTCATGTCCCACAGGAGGCGTCTCATCTTCATCAAAAATTTAAGCACATAAAACAAGGGCCATTCAACCTTTAAAGTTTGTGATGCCCATCAAATTGTGTATGAGGATAGTATTGGTAGCTTAGCTGCCTTCCCATCTTAGTTGACAAAGTTCTGTTTTTTCCAGTCTGCAGACACAAACATATAGGATGAGTTAACTGTCACAAATTTAAAGCCCAAAGAAAACTCATTTATAAAAAAGTTATCACATTCTGAAAGTAAAAAGTCATAATATCGGTATATGTTTGTGCAACCTCTAACATTAGGTTTATAAAATGTGCTGCTGATAGAGCCACAAGTTGAGTTGGGTGCCCCGCACTTGGCCTTTCTGTCAACAACCAAAGCAGGCTGCACCATGACTCGTGAGGCAAGGCTAAGCTTGGCTCAGATTTCAGGCCCAAAATTGAGTTCATGCTGAGTTGGCCCAGCTCTATCTGGACCTGAAAACCCAAGATTTTTGTTTCAGCTTTCAACTCTAACTATTACCAAATACCTTTGTGCATTAAATAACTAACAGATTCAATAAGCTGGCAATTGAGGTTGTTCTAGCTCAACTACCTGACCTTTATTCATTCAAGACAGACTGATGCTAAATCAGATTCTGGTTGAACTTAGTCCCGTTAAAACCGCAAAGCGAAGTTCAAAAACAAGTGTTCCTTGTTCTGATGAGTTACAGGCACATAAAGAGTATTTCACACTTGTAATTTTCTTTTTTTGCAATGCACTCTCCTGTGGTTTATCATGCATAAACACAGCAACATTTGGAAACAGAATAAACACAACATCATCTGAAACAACAATGTCCCAGATTTACAGTAAACCCAAAATAACTAACTTAAATTTCCAAATCCTCAGAGTTTTGTTAACAATCTAATATGATAAGAAATATGCAGACCGTTCACCCCTGCTCATGATCATTCAAGGCGCCTCAAGTGATGGCAAGTTCTTTCCTTAAAAAAATGCTTTTAATCTCATGGAAAGAAGGGTTTTGGCCAAGTCCGTTATCTACCTATAACCTCAACCACTATTGTAATGGCCTGTTTGATTAGCAGGATTAATAGTAAGGCCCTATTTGATTAGGTGGATTGTTAGCGATGGGATTAACAATCCCATGAGATTAATAATCTCACAGGATAATTATGCGAAGGATTGTTAATACCTACCCTCCTTTGATATTAAATATACTACAATTTTGTAGGATTAAGAGTCTTACTTATTACTAAGTCAAATGCTATTCGTGTGATCCACATGCAGGAATATGAATTTGATAGGATTAATAGTCCAATCCTATGTAGTTATCCTGGAATCAAACAGGCCTTAGGCCATGTTTGTTTGAGCGGACTGAATTAGGTTGGATTAGCATTCTCATGATTAATAGTCCTCGGACTACGAATCCTTTTAGATTGTGTATCTTATCCTATATTTGGATTGAATTAGGATTATAAGGATGGACTAATAATCTAGACTTTGGCTTAATACTCCAATTTATATCTCACTCCTTTCTAGGATTGAATAGTCCATCATATGTGGGATATCATATCCGGATGAATTGTTAGTCCGTACTTCAATTATTTAACCAAACATCGGATTAATAATTTTATTGGACTATTAGTCCAATCCCAAGCTCATGTCCTAATTTTTTCCCTTGTCCATGTTTGTTTTGCAACATAAATGAAAATACAATATCAATTATAGGTATGTTTTGCATTATTACTTGTAAGCTTAAAAAAATTCGTCAATTTTGTTGAATAGAATATCTATGATTATAGAATCTAAATAACAAAAATTACAACCAATGGATTGTGAATCTCATAGATTAATAATCCCAATCCGCCCAATCAAACAAACCCTGAAATATTGAATTGGCTTGATTTACGCTGTGTTTGGTTGGAGGATTTGAGGAGGGATTTGGAAAGGGAAAAGAAAAAATTAGGTGAAATGTGAATAAAATATACTTACATTTCACTTAGTTTTACACACATTTTTCCTTTCCCTTTCCAAATCCCTCCCTAAATCCCCCAACCAAACACAGCATTAAAGATACTTCATTAACCAACCAATTCCTCAAAAAACATAATTCCTTTTTGTAAACTCTTGGCAAACGATCATATTTATTCAATTGGTTCAACAATTCAACAGCATATACTTGCACTTATTTTCCAAGAAATAACCATTTATCAATAGAATAAACATGTTAGTGTTTGGCTCAACACCAAGTTTAATCACATCATTAAATTGAAAACCAAGTGTGAAGACCAGTAGTTTATTTACCAATGAATTGATAAGCGTATTGCAAAGGGAAGCCGCTTCGTCTTCGCTTTGATTGAGCGATCGGCGGAGGAGATGTAACCGACCAGAAGCGACTTGGTGGCGTTGTGGTCCATCTCCCGCAAATAAAAAATCTCATCCCCTCATTTATAAAATATTAATTTTAATTTTTATATCATTTAACTAGCTTATCACCCGTGCTATGCACGGGATAATTATAGATATTTATATTTATTTTTATTTTTTTTAATATATAAATTAAATACATGGGGTTTGACCGAGGAGTTTGAAAGAATTTAATAAGTATTTATTTATTTATTTAAGAGGCATTTACACAATAATTACATGGGTCTCTTGGAGATACAAAAAGTAAGGAAATTAGGATTTCATTTATTGCGTTATTCATTTAATAAGTGTAATTATTATAAAGTAAGCATTTATTGTAATCAATAGTGTAATTAAGTGTTTATTGTAATCAATAGTGTAATTATTACAATCTTTGAATCAATCACCAATCACCAAGTCAATTTTTTTTTAAATTTTTTTAAAAAATCAGGAAATTAGGATTGACATGTTGGAGCTTCCACAAGCTTTGAGTTTTAAAAGACCATTTTCCTTAATATATAGATTCGATGCCGGCAATTAGGATTTAAAATTATTTTATCACTTCTCGTGCTATGCACGGAATAATTATAGATATTTATATTTGTTTTCATTTTTCTTAATATATAAATTAAATATATAAATTAAATACATGGGGTTTGACCGAAGAGTTTGAAAGAATTTAATAAGTCTTTATTTATTTATTTAAGAGGCATTTACACAATAATTACATAATATATAAATTAAATACATGGGGTTTGACCAAGGAATTTGAAAGAATTTAATAAGTGTTTATTTATTTATTTAAGAGGCATTTACATAATAATTACATGGGTCTCTTGGGGATGCAAAAAGTAAGGAAATTAGGATTTCATTTATTGCGTTATTCATTTAATAAGTGTAATTATTATAAATTAAGTGTTTATTGTAATCAATAGTGTAATTATTACAATCTTTGAATTTATTGTAATCAATAGTGTAATTATTACAATCTTTGAACCAATCACCAATCACCAAGTCAATTTTTTTTTAAAAAAATATTAAAAAATCAAGAAATTAGGATTGACATGTTGGAGGTTCCACAAGCCATGGGTTTTAAAAGACCCTTTTGCTTAATATATAGAATAGTAATATATATATATTTTTTAAATTATCTATAAATCCCATTTTTAGAAATAATTCATTTAGTTCTAAGAATTTTTTTATAAATCAATTAGTCTTATTGATTCTGAAAATGTAAATTTAATATATTTTTTAGAAATTAGATTTACGGTTATACTCTTATTTATATTATATTTCCTTCTTTTTTTCTTTTTTTTTTCTTTTGTGTTAGAAAGGTAAGATAAACAACTTATGATAATCAAATTTGGGATAAATTTTTATATGAAAATATTTTTTATTTGGAATGACTTGAAATGTGAGATTCTTAAAACATTTCAAAAGGAATACAAAAATTACTTGAAATATGAGATTCTTCTAACATTTCAAAAGGATGTGAGATTCTTCAAACATTTTAAAAGGAGTACAAAAACTCCTTAGTATATTTTGGGCAAATGTATAATTTCAAAATGTAACTATGAGAACTCACATTTAATTATTCTTAAAAGAAAATAAATGAATAAATGAATAAATTAATTTTATCCAAAGTCTATCTAAAATATATATTAGTGCATAAATTAATTTTAAATTAATCCAATTTAATCACTAACAAAGACATTATTAAGAATAATAATTTTGTGGATGTTCAATATTTGTTATTTATAAATTATTGTGGAGATATAATTTTTGAATGACAACACGTGGTCGAGGTGTCACCGAAGTGCCGGCCGAGATGTCACGTGTCTTGGTTATGACGCCGAGATCATCTCGGCTAGGCCGAGGTTATCTGCGAAGAAACTGGAATCCGAAATAAACGGATAAGGGATAAAAGTCCTAGAATGGGAAAACAATGCAGTTTGGGTAAAGATAAGACTCTTAGAGAGTTTATCTCAATCCTACTAGGAGTCCAAGATTAGCAGTAATCCTAAGTCCATTGAAGCTAGGCTTCTATTGGGACTAGGTTCGTGTTGGCTATAAAAGAGAAGCACCCTCATAGGTCTAAGGTATACTTTTTATGCTCTGAATAGTAAGTTAAGCACTTTTACTATCTTTGAGAGATAATTGACTTGATCGTCGGAGTGCCCCCGGGTGGACGAACCACCGCCGGAATCTCTTCTTTTTGTGACAGGTCGTTCGGGCTTAATCTATTCTGCCAGTGTTCTCCAGCTGAGTGCTTGATTGGCAGTGTGGTCGGAAATTGACACACACAATTATTTTAATAAGGATTCAATATGATAATTATCCTTGCTAAATACTTTAGTTAAAAACCTTAGTTTATCAATTTTAAAAAACCCACACAAATATAAAAATCAAATTTTTAGATTTTCTGTGACAGTGAATGCCACTTGTTCTCATGCATGTCATTTTTAGGTTGTAGGCTCAAATCATATTCCTTGGATTTGAAAAAAAAAAATGTTTCATACCACTAATTCAACACCACTAATACACCACTAATGATATGATATCATGTGGACCCCACTATTGATGTGATATTTTTTTTTTTTTTTTTTTTTTTTTTGGCACTTGCCAACTCATTAATAGTATTTTTAGAGCTACTGATTTAGTGCTCTAAATTGAAACTATTTGAAAAATTGGATTATGCTCCACATAATGATTGGAAAAGAGAGAGAGAGAGAGTGCCTCAGGTGAGAAGCCTATTAATATGCCTGCTTACAATGCACATTTCTTACTCAAAACTGATTAGAGAGAAATTCTGTGAGCAACGAAGCTTAGTAGAAGAAGAGGAGTAGATTAAGGAAGCTAAAATTTTCTACCATTTCATCATCCTATTTCAATCCTATTATTGAATAAGAAAACCTCTTAACCTACTCATTTTTTCAAAAGTTCAAAATTCAGATTGTGTTCATAGCAATAATTATAGAAAGAATTTTATTTATAGTTGCATATAAATTTTGTGATTTATATATATCAAATATTTGAAGATATTTGTAGTCTTAAAATCATGGTATCATTGTGGAATTAAACTTGTATGCGTAGTTTATATCATTAAAGAGATGATTGAAGATTATATTTGGTCCTTAAATCTACTAAACAGTTGTATGAATTTTTAGACAATTTTATATTCAAAATTTTGAGATGATTTTTTCTACAAAGTTGTTGAGAATGATGTCTAATTCATCCAGCAATGTTTGCAACAATTATTGAATTTTGTATGAATTTATATAAATTTTTAACCAAATCTGGAACTATAAACAGATTTTACTATACGTTTGAAAATTCATTAAAATTTTATATTAAACCAAATCTGGTAATTTTTTAATTAAAAAATAAAATTTGAGTAGTCTAGTTTTATAATAAATTTTTAGATTATGGAATTGATTTATAAATTTAAGTATGGAATTAATCTAAAAAATGTAATAAATCTGTGTCATAAATTTTTTGGAAATTTTTTAGAAGAAAAATGCCTCATACACCCACTGGGGGTCGACCCCCAGTGAGGTGGCACTTCATAATTGGACAAAAAAAAAGATTTTTTTTTTTTGGACTTCAGCCAGTGGGGGCGCGACACCTCACTGGAGGTGCGACTTCAATGAATTCCCACTTGAGGTATCTGGCAGTTGTTGTTTTTAGAATTATTTATAATTTATTTTGGAAAATGCTTTCTGAAAAATGACCATAACATATTTATTGAGTATTGTATAGATTTTTACAAATTTTAGAATTGCAAAAGTAATTTATTTATAATTTTAATTACGAAATATACATTTTGAAAATTTCTACCAGATTGAGAAAGAACCAAAATTATCACTTCAATTATTTATTTGGATTAATATTGTGCTAGTCTAGGGGTGTACTTTTGGCCCCTGGCTTGCGGCGCGGCCCGAGATGGGCCTGGCCGATTTAGGTCCGAACCCAAGCCCAAGCCCCAGCCAGAGGCCTTGGGCCTGGGCTTGGGCCATCGTTTCGAAGCCCAGCTCGGCCTGTGGCCCGCTCAAGGGCCGCCCAAAAGCCTGGTCCGCCCGAGGCCTAGTGTTATTTTTAATATAAAATAATAAAATTTTGGTAAAAAAAATAAAAAAAAAATTGATTAGGCCTCCCAAAGTCCGAGCCCAGGCCCAAGCCTAGGGGCCCCACTATCACGTCCCAAACTCGCCCTTAAAAGTTTTGGGCATGACCTATTCAGAAACGGACACTTAACCTGATATACATAACATATGGGACCTGAGCGGAAGTATTATCAATATAAAATAACAAAAAATATCATCCATTGAGCTACCACTATCATGCTAGGACCGCACACATTACATTAGGTACATAATATATATAGAAACATACACCCGAACTTCGGTTACACACTTATACATTCATACTTAGACCCACAATTGGGCGGGTAACGAAAATATTAATGAAAGACAACCAAGGTATAAATCAATATCCTCACAACACTTTACAAAATGCACGGCTTCAGGTGGTGCCTGGACGCATCAAAGTTGACAAGAGAAAGGCGAGCCTTAAGGGTTAGGACTGAACTCCCAGTTGATTACCTACAGAAATAGACAAACAAAATACAGAATGAGCGAACTCAGTGAATAATAGTACATAAATAATGTAATGTCTAACCTGAATAATCAAACATATAACCGCAGATGCATATGATTAACTACATTCCATAATTATTTCCAAAACGGCCATGGGTCTAATTTCCATAACAGAATGGCTTCAAGCCCAGTATATATCTGACGTACCATAGGCCTACAGACATGTAATGACCATGGATCGTAAATATCGTAATACCATCGGCCAAATAACAGAACGCATAAACGTGGGGTAACAGAACGCATAAGCGTAAGGTAACAGAACGCATAAGCGTGGAGTAACAGAAATAACAGAAATAACAGAAATAATAAATGTATGGACTCAAGAGGTGGCTCCCACCAAGGTGTAGCACTTAGTTCCGTACAGCACTTTGTTCCATACCAGAGAACATCAGAACAAATTACCTTTAGAAGCATACAGAAAATGCATACATTCTTCCCTTTATTCACATACATTACCATAGATAATATAAGTTTAACAGAATGTTGCTGATATTTGTTAGCAAAAGGTGAACACATTTCATAGACTGAACGCTTTCAAAAATACGTAGATATCATAGTTCCATACCATAAATTAATAGATCTCGAGACAAACCACAAGGCAGAATAACTTCAGATGTCATCAGAATTGACTAGTCCCAAGTTAGACGGAGGCACACAGATTCTTTCAATCATTTACATGAGTTAGCGTACTTAGTTTACGTTTAGTGACAATCGTCAGCAATAAGTATAGCATATTCCACAAAGAGTACATGTATCATCACACTACTATTTGTAAGGACAAAAATAATTTATCTCACACTAGTCTTGATTCATCATGAACAAAACAGAATGATTTGCAACACCCCAAGCATCAATATTCCATTACATTATCGTGCGTCCTTAAGATTAATTTATGGATAACAAAACATTAATACTGGCCTTTAATCTCTTTAGACGGATATCTATGTCACAAAACATACATTAAATCAAACAGAAGTTAATACCAAGTTCTCGGTAAACGGGTTCACTTCCATGAGTACAATTCTTATGTGAAATCACAGATAATTTATAAGTTATGGCACATTACCGATAAACGATAAACGTAGTCGGAATGCAGAATGGTTTCAGAGTCATGTTGTTGTGTGCTAATTCTTTCAATGCTCACATCGATTCCCATCCAACACACATGTTAACATAATTACTCAGGGAGAAGAAAATGTCAATAACAATAATGATTAACGGTAAATAACGTACATTTGAGGTACTATTACTCACAGTGTTTAGATGCTTGGTCCGCCCCTGTAGCTAAACCTACACAATTTACAATACACATAAAAATCGGGTCACATATAACTTATTCCGTGCTTAACTTGTTTAATTCTCTTTATACCAAAGTACACATCAATTTGCAATTCACATCATTAACTCAACATACTTCTCCATACATATCTCAACACAATTCAACATAAGCTACACTATTTGGCATGATTCAACTTATCACCCCTAAATATAATTCAACATCTTTCAAGGTGAAGTCTTAAATCCCATTTCATCAGTTCTTCCCAAGGCTCTTATCATCCATAACATCAATAATCTTGTTCCTCAATTTTCATCTCACATAATAGCATGGTTCACAATGTCCATAATTGAGGTTCATACATAAATTTTAAACACCATTTTCAAACATCTCTAAAATTCAATTAAATTTGTACATGTATAATTCAATACCTCAATTTCATAATTCTACTTCCAACTTGGGCCAATCTTTGCTTAACATCATAAATCAACCTAGGGTTTTCAAGAAAATAAAGGGTTTCAAGAAAAAATCCAAATTTCCCAAACCATTACTTCTTGTTCCAATTTTCTCATTGATTACAAGTTTAAAGTTTATAATCCATCACCTAAACCAAGCAATTGCATCCCCCAACATTTCAAACCCTAAACCCCCAAATATCAAGTTTGACACAATATGCTCAACACCATAGATTTTGTATTTATATACTCAAAATACCACAAATCCATCCATGAATGCAAGTATTGAAAGAGAACAAGGACCACCTACCTCAAGAATCAAGCAAGGAGCAAAGCTTTGAGAAGAATCCTCCAAAATCTCGAAATTCCAATCGGTTGAAAATGTTCATCTTCTTGCCTTCTTCACTTCTTGGTGGAAGATCTTGCTCAAACCTAAGGGAAATGGAAATATTTGGGGATCAAAACCCTAGGGTTTTCGGACCTAGGGCAAGAGGGATCAAGAGAGGGGAGGAAAATATAAGAAATGATCTCAAAATCCCGTTTTTAAGCTGTTGTACCCGCTATTCCCGCTCGAGCGGACTTGCTCTCAACACAGATTTCAAAACTTCAAACAGGTATAACTCTCCCATCCGGACTCCGTTTTAGGTCGTTCTTGTGTCCAAATTGAAGCCCCGAAAATAAGCTTTCCAATGGTTCTAACCTCACATCCAGATTCAAAGTGTGGAAAAAGAAAAGGGCAAAAGAGTGACGGCTGATCGTAAAATAACTATCCGAATTAAATTCTTTGGTCCAATCATACTTTACCATCATAGTATCATCTCAATCAATACCCCAAAATAAGGTAAGAACATTCTAAACACACTAAGAAGAACATCAAAAATGAGCCCACATGCCTCAGAATCAAACTTAACCAGGCAATTCGCTCGAGCGCCCAACTTTGCGCTCGAGCGCGAAGACCAACAAAGCCGTCCGCTCGAGCGACCAATTCTACGCTCGAGCAGAAGATCACCACTCCCAGAATTTTAGTCCACCTGCAAAATTACTAGAAACCCCAAAAGTACGCTCAAGCGCCAACTACTCCGCTCGAGCGGAGGGAAAAATTTCAGATTGTTTGGTAAAGGTTACCAATTCCAGTTTCAAAGGCATAACCAACAGATAGCTCTTCAATTCCAATAGCAAACACATTAACCCCTAATTAAATAAGGATAACTTTCTATACGCACTTTGGGGTCATTACATTCTCCCCACCTTAAGAAGTTTGGTCCTCTAAACTTGATTTGCCTTGTTATAAGTTTAGTTCCGTCTTGGACATATAACATTTCTTAACTATTTCATCAACTATCAAACATAATTCAAACTTTTTAAGTTCATAAATAACCCCCATTATCACAATTCCACAAAGGTATATGCTTCTGACAAGAATTAGACCCATAATAGCAATTAAGTGTTAACTCAACAACTTCGGGGTTCTTTGCTCGTTATCTGTATTAGACTTATCAGTTTAAATCAAATCTCTAACAGGCTTCAAATACCAACTTAAATCTCATATCAACGAATTACATGTTCAGAGGAGAGTATTAGGAAAAATCAAATACAGATCGAACCTTAATGATCATACCTCCCAAATTTACAGTAAGGTAATCATTTAAGATCCATATTGGCTTAGAAGATCTCAAAGTTAACATTATGATATACATAATACATTTACCATAAAGTCCTTATATTCTTGTTCTAAATGTAGTAAATGTTCCTATCATGGACAAAAACATTTTCCAATGATATGTAATACATAAAGTTCTTCAAACCCTTCATAATTACATACAATTCGTCGTTCAGAGATATTATTCAGGAACTTATCAGACCTTTTAAAGATATCCGATAATGGGAAAATTGCCAGTAGCATTAAACTTATTTAAACTTTGACAGAACAATCTCCGATTCAACTTATAATAGATAAGACAGAATAACTTGAAGCTCAACATAGAGCCACTCATTCATGCATAGCAAAATATCTCTTTCTTTTTCTTTTTTTTTTAGGTCTCCCCAGGGTATCCCCGCCGATCATGAGACTAATCCTTCATTTGGTTTGTAGGCACCTCGAAGGGAGCAAAATATCTCTTTCAGAATCCCAATCAATATCATTACTTCTTCATAGTACTACTTCTACATACAGTAACGCAAGGAGAACCATATTCCAAATCCAATAGTTACAGCAATATCAAAACTAGCATTATATACGTTGCAATTTCCTGTAAATATGCCATGACGGGCACTTAAGTAGAATATCAGAAGTTCGTTTCTGTGCAATAGAAACATATCAGATAATTATCTTTTCACGTATAGAGAGCCATCCAAAAATAAAACCAAAAGCACATTCAAAATCACGCTCAGTTCATCAGTCATTATTCCACTATGTATAGGGTTATAATTCCAGTAAACATACCGTAATCACATCCATTTGGATTCCATAATATCTAGAAATTCAACAGTATAACGATAAAGTGCTTTAATAAACTAATATCAGAGTTAGAATTCTTGGCAAGATTAGTTCATCACGATAGTAAATCAATTCCGAACCATGTAGTGCGCATTGTACAAATCTGTATAACGTGCAAGAGGAGGTGCATACCCCGTACGTATTGTGAGCCCTTTATCATTAGGGATTATCCTCTATAACTGTTTGTTTCTACCAAAATGCACAGTGCCACGCAAATCAGCTTACTTTATAGCCTTTAAATCCGAAGTAGAAATTAGTGAATAAGTTACAAGATTTACACAGAATTATATCACGGAAAAGATTTCGCAATCTTAAATTCTTAATACACAGAGGCAGGATTCTAATTCTTGCAGTAACTTATTAGATTACCACTCATTCTGGTTTGATGTCAAATTAGTCAGTAATTATCTATTGTTTTGCAAGTGTCATATGGACAAACACGTATTATAGGCGGAATTCCTCATGTCATTCGACTATTACTTAGAGAAAGTCCCAATTACAGATTGCAGATCATCCATAAACAGAACATATTACAAATTACGGACTTCAAATTTCAAATTACAGATTACAGAGGTCAGAATACGGAGTACAGTACAGAGTACAGATTCCCACAATCAAATCCCAATTACGCATAAACCATACTCATTAGGCACCATCAATAATTTCTTATCAGAAGTTGTCGGTAATTAAAATAACTTATATGTCATTCCCTTGGTGTTGAAATTAAACAAATGCTAAAAGCCCAACCGTATTATCATTATTTCTACAGATAACCATGAACCAACAATACAAATCTCATTTAATTCTTACCGATCAGCTCAAATCCTTACCACGCTTCCGCAGTGCAATATTCACATTGCATGTCTTGCATTCTTCACCAGCCTATATAAGATAAACAGAGGCAATAAAAGGACGTACAAAAGATATAGATTGTAGTCATCAGAGTTAGCAGGTAGAACATTTAACGTTGCTACCAAGTTCTTTCATATGCACTAAGGATGTCATGCATGATGCCTAAGTCTTTTCTAGACATCCTAAAGCTCAATGGATTCGTGTGTGAGGTAGCAACTCATGCTCTGATACCACCTGTCACGCCCCAAACTCGCCCCTAAAAGTTTTGGGCATGACCTATACAGAAACGGACACTTAACCTGATATACATAACATATGGGGCCTGAGCGGAAGTCTTATCAATATAAAATAACAAAAAACATCATCCATTGAGCTACCACTACCATGCCAGGACCGCACACATTGCATTAGGTACATAATATATATAGAAACATACACCCGAACTTCGGTTACACACTTATACATTCATACTTAGACCCACAATTGGGCGGGTAACGAAAATATTAATGAAAGACAACCAAAGTATAAATCAATATCCTCACAACACTTTACAAAATGCACGGCTTCAGGTGGTGCCTGGACGCATCAAAGTTGACAAGAGAAAGGCGAGCCTTAAGGGTTAGGATTGAACTCCCAGTTGATTACCTACAGAAATAGACAAACAAAATACAGAATGAGCGAACTCAGTGAATAATAGTACATAAATAATGTAATGTCTAACCTGAATAATCAAACATATAACCGCAGATGCATATGATTAACTACATTCCATAATTATTTCCAAAACGGCCATGGGTCCAATTTCCATAACAGAATGGCTTTAAGCCCAGTATATACAGAACAGCCATAGGCCTACAGATACAGAACGACCATGGCTTTAGAAATATCAGAACAGCCATCGGCCCAGAAATAACAGAACGCATAAACGTGGGGTAACAGAACGTATAAGCATAAGGTAACAGAACGCATAAGCGTAAGGTAACAGAACGCATAAGCGTGGAGTAACAGAAATAACAGAAATAACAGAAATAATAAATGTATGGACTCAAGAGGTAGTTCGTATGGATTCTAGAGGTGGCTCCCACCAAGGTGTAGCACTTAGTTCCGTACAGCACTTTGTTTCATACCAGAAAACATCAGAACAGATTACCTTTAGAAGCATACAGAAAATGCATACATTCTTCCCTTTATTCACATACATTACCATAGATAATATAAGTTTAACAGAATGTTGCTGATATTTGTTAGCAAAAGGTGAACACATTTCACAGACTGAACGCTTTCAGAAATACGTAGATATCATAGTTCCGTACCATAAATTAATAGATCTCGAGACAAACCACAAGGCAGAATAACTTCAGATGTCATCAGAATTGACTAGTCCCAAGTTAGACGGAGGCACACAGATTCTTTCAATCATTTACATGAGTTAACGTACTTAGTTTACGTTTAGTGACAATCGTCAGCAATAAGTATAGCATATTCCACAAAGAGTACATGTATCATCACACTACTATTTGTAAGGACAAAAATAATTTATCTCACACTAGTCTTGATTCATCATGGACAAAACAGAATAATTCGCAACACCCCAAGCATCAATATTCCATTACATTATCGTGCGTCCTTAAGATTAATTTATGTATAACAAAACATTAATACTGGCCTTTAATCTCTTTAGACGGATATCTATTTCACAAAACATACATTAAATCAAACAGAAGTTAATATCAAGTTCTCGGTAAACGGGTTCACTTCCATGAGTACAATTCTTATGTGAAATCACAGATAATTTATAAGTTATGGCACATTACCGATAAACGATAAACGTAGTCGGAATGCAGAATGGTTTCAGAGTCATGTTGTTGTGTGCTAATTCTTTCAATGCTCACATCGATTCCCATCCAACACACATGTTAACATAATTACTCAGGGAGAAGAAGATGTCAATAACAATAATGATTAACGGTAAATAACGTATGTTTGAGGTACTATTACTCACAGTGTTTAGATGCTTGGTCCGCCCCTATAGCTAACCCTACACAATTCACAATACACATAAAAATCGAGTCACATATAACTTATTCCATGCTTAACTTGTTTAATTCTCTTTATACCAAAGTACACATCAATTTGCAATTCACGTCATTAATTTAACATACTTCTCCATACATATCTCAACACAATTCAACATAAGCTACACTATTTGGCATGATTCAACTTATCACCCCTAAATATAATTCAACATCTTTCAAGGTGAAGTCTTAAATCCCATTTCATCAGTTCTTCCCAAGGCTCTTATCATCCATAACATCAATAATCTTGTTCCTCAATTTTCATCTCACATAATAGCATGGTTCACAATGTCCATAATTGAGGTTCATACGTAAATTTTAAACATCATTTTAAAATTCAATTAAATTTGTACATGTATAATTCAATACCTCAATTTCATAATTCTACTTCCAATTTGGGCCAATCTTTGCTTAACATCATAAATCAACCTAGGGTTTTCAAGAAAATAAAAGGTTTCAAGAAAAAATCCAAATTTCCCAAACCATTACTTATTGTTCCAATTTTCTCATTGATTACAAATTTAAAGTTCCTAATCCATCACCTAAACCAAGCAATTGCATCCCCCAACATTTCAAACCCTAAACCCCCAAATAGCAAGTTTGACACAATATGCTCAACACCATAGATTTTGTATTTATATACTCAAAATACCACAAATCCATCCATGAATGCAAGTATTGAAAGAGAACAAGGACCTCTACCTCAAGAATCAAGCAAGGAGCAAAGTTTTGAGAAGAATCCTCCAAAATCTTGAAATTTCAATCGGTTGAAAATGTTCATCTTCTTGCCTTCTTCACTTCTTGGTGGAAGATCTTGCTTAAACCTAAGGGAAATGGAAGTATTTGGGGATCAAAACCCTAAAGTTTTCGGACCTAGGGCAAGAGGGATCAAGAGAGGGGAGGAAAATATAAGAAATGATCTCAAAATCCCATTTTTAAGCTGCTGTACCTGCTATTCCCGCTCGAACGGACCTGCTCCCAACACAGATTTCAAAACTTCAAACAGGTATAACTCTCCCATCCGGACTCTGTTTTAGGTCGTTCTTGTGTCCAAATTGAAGCCCCAGAAATAAGCTTTCCAATGGTTCTAACCTCACATCTAGATTCAAAGTGTGGAAAAAGAAAAGGGCAAAAGAGTGATGGCTGATCGTAAAATAACTATCCGAATTAAATTCTTTGATCCAATCATACTTTACCATCTGTAGACACCCCATTTTTGACCGACCTTAAGACTCAGACGCGTCACCGGTGATTGGCATACGCGCCTCCAAGCTTCAGAACTCTCTTTTCGTGCCTTGTCTCGGTTTGCGAACTCTTTCGGTTTTCTCTGTTTTCTTTCCCGAGGGGAGGGAGTGGTCCCGTAGACTATCTCTCAGTGGCCGTGGGCTACTTTTCGTGACCGTAGGCCATTTTTCCCATTTCGGATCCGGTTCGGTTTGAGCCGTTAAGTAGTGCCTCGTTCGACCGCCAACCATCTCCGTTTTCTCGGTTTTTGGCATGCATCTCATTTACTCCCATTTAAGGGACACTGGGGCTCGAAACCCACTTTCATGAACACCACTTCCAAGGTTGCGGCCCATTTTCGGATCCGAACCGCGCAGCTTTGGCCCCGAGCATTCATTTTGCATCGATGTATGTTCAGTTTTGGCGACATTTGGTCCTTCCGAGGGACACCGGGGTCTCTGAGACCCACTTCGCAATACACCACTTAGGTGCGTGACCCATTTTCGAGATCCCGAACCGCGCGGTTTTGGCCCCGAGCATTCATTTTGCATCGATGTCTGTTCATTTTTGGCAGACACCTCTGTTTGGTCCTTCCGAAGGACACTGGGGTCTCTGAGACCCACTTCGCAGCCGAACACCACTTCCGGTGTCCGGCAGCCCATTTTCGGGATCCCGAACCGCGCGGTTTTGGCCCCGAGCATTCATTTTGCATCGATGTCTGTTCATTTTTGGCAGACACCTCTGTTTGGTCCTTCCGAAGGACACTGGGGTCTCTGAGACCCACTTCGCAGCCGAACACCACTTCCGGTGCCCGGCAGCCCATTTTCGGGACCCCAAACTGCGCGGTTTTGGTCCCGAGCATTCATTTCGCATCCGTTTTCTCCGGTTTTTGGCAGAGACCTCTATTTTAGCATTCCGAGGAACACTGGGGTCTCAGAAACCCACTTCGACCGAACACCACTTAGGTGCCGGGCCATTTCATTTTCGACCCCGGTTTTGGTCCCCGAGCTTTCGTTTTGCATTAGTTTTTGTTCAATTTTGGCAGGTCCCTCTATTTCATCATTCCGAGGAACACTGCTGTCTCAGATGCCCACTTCGTGGCTGAACAAAATCTTTTGTTTTTGCCCTCAAAATATCTAGATATTTTGCCCTCAAAATATCTAGATATTTGAGGAAAGATATTTTCACTCTTTTTGGCCATAAAACCAGCAGCTTCCAGCTGGTGAGGAGGTTAGAGAAACCTTTTGGGAGCTCCATACACACGGCTCATCTCTCTCTCCATTTCCAAGCTTCAAACATCCAAGGTTCTAGGCCATTTCTTCATCATCTTCAAGCACAACCACCACCAATCCATTTCCAGCAGCTAAGGGAGCTTTCTAGCAGCTAGGAGGCACCACTTCTCAAGCAAAGAAGCAGCCAAGACTTGTCTACAAGGGTGAGTGGTCATTTCCCTCTTTTCTAGCTCATTCTTGCACCAATTTCTTAGCCCACTTGCTCACTGTTTTGAGCTCCGGACCTAACTGAAAGGGGCCTTATTTTGAGCTATTCTACATGTTTGATTAAGGGCTCAACCCCATTTGAGAGCCCCATTTGGTACTTGTTTCAATATCATCTTATATGTCAATATTTTGCATTGAATATTTGGCCTATGTGTGATCTGTGTTCGAGCCTGCAATAAACTGATTTTTGGGCCTATTTTGAGCCCTCTTCAACATTGAAGAAGGGCTCAACCATGTTTGGTGACTCTATCATGCATCTCCTTTGTAAATCCTCCAAATTACCGTAAACTTGCATGCTTTTTTTTTAGCTTATGTGCATTTATTTTTGGAGCATGCTATAAACTGATTTTGAGCCTATTTTGTGTCCTCTACAACATTGTAGAAGGGACCAATCTTGTTTGGTGTCTCCATGAATGGCCTCTCTTTGTATCTCTCTTTGGTCATGTTTTGCATGCTTTGTTAGACTTATTTGGCTCCGGATTTCAGCCTTCATCAGGCTTAGAAAGAGCCTTATTTTTGTCTCCTTGTCTTGCTTTGTTAAGGGCCTTAAGCCATTTGGTGTTTGGTTTTGGTACTTCATGTTGTATCCATCAAATTTTCCGTAAATTTGCATGTTTGTTTAGGCCATTCTAGCTTCTGTTTCTGGCCTTCATCAGGCTTAGGAAGTATCTTTTTTTGGCCTATTATTTGTATTTTATTAAGGGTCTTAGGCCATTTGATGTTTTCTTATGGTACCTTATGTTATAGCCCCTTTTGGTCCATATTTTGCATGCTATGCTTGCCATGTCTACACACTGAATTTAGGGATCTCATCTTCTGTAAAAATGCATATTTTTAGTCCCTCTCTAATGTTGTAGAACTGAGTTTTTGGGTTTGAGCATTGTAGATATCACTTGCTTTGTAAATCCTCTCTTTTTCCGTATTTTTGCAAGCTATTGTTGTCATATCTATGCTTACAATTTGGCCTAGTTTTGTACTGAGAAAATGTCATTTTTGGGACTGCCTTGCTACTGTTTTTGCTGTCATGTGTCAATTTTGCATGTATAGCATGGCCGTAGGCCATTTCGGGCACTTAGAATTGCATTTCGGGATGATTTCGTGCGTTGATTCTCATTCCGTATCATTTCGGGGTTGTTTTCCCCTTCATTTAGCCGCTGAAATTTGTTTCGCATGCTTGCATATCATTTCCATGTCATTTTATGCCTTAATGCATTGTTTCGGTTTGCGTGCGAGCACGCACGCCGAGGCACTCGCTTTCATTCATCGGCATCCCATGTGAGTGAGGCCCTCTCATGTTGGTATAAGCCCAATTTGCATTTCGCATGTCATTTCCGATCGCCTCGGTTTTGCGTGCCGATTTCGAGGCGTTTTTTTATCCGATGGCAGCTTATGTGAGTGCGGCTGAGGCTCTCTCATGTTAGTGTAAGCCCAATTTGCATTTTACATCTCATTTCCATGTCATTTCATGCCTTAGTGCATTTCCTCGGTTTGCGTGCAGTACGATTTCGAGGCATCTCCTTCTATCATTATGGCAGCCTATGTGAGTGCGGCCGAGGTTCTCTCATGTTGGCGTAAGCCCATCACTGCATTCCATATGCTATTTTATGCATTCCTCGATTTGCGTGTCCGCGGGCACGCATTTCGAGGCAGCTTTATTTTCATCCGACGGCAGCTTATGTGAGTGTGGCTGAGGCCCTCTCATGTTGGCATAAGCCCATCATTGCATTCCGTATGCCATTTCATATATTCCTCGGTTTGTGTGTCCGTGTGCACGCATTTCGAGGCAGCTCTTTTTATCCGACGGCCTCCTATGTGAGTGAGCTGAGGCTCTCCCATGTTGGTGTAAGCCCATCGTGGCATTCCGTATGCCATTTCATTCCATTTCATCATCGCCTCGGTTTGCGTGCCTATGGGCGCGCATTTCGAGGCACTTCGATTTTATCCGACTATCTCATTTCATCATCGCCTTGGGTTGCGTGCTGTGGCGGCGCGGCGCCGAGGCACTTCGGTTTTATCCGATTTGTACTTCATATCGCCGCCTCGGTTTGCGTGCACGTAACGCATTTCGAGGCACTTCGGTTTTATCCGATTTGCACTTCATATCATCGCCTCGATTTGCGTGCCCGTGTGCACGCATTTCGAGGCACTTCAGTTTTATCCGATTTGCACTTCATATCATCGCCTCGGTTTGCGTGCCCGTGTGCACGCATTTCGAGGCACTTCAATTTCACCCGATTTGCATTTCATATCATCGCCTCGATTTGCGTGCCCGTGTGCACGCTTTTCGAGGCGTCTCATTTTCATCTCATTTTCATAGCATTGAGCATGCTAGGTTGTATATTAGTTGCATTTCACGCATATCATGCATATCGCACGGGAAACGAGGTACATTCCGTACTCCGAGTGACGGAGTGTGTCTCAATTCCCGATTCCATCGGCACTCCGGATTACCCATGATGGAGTTAGGTTTTTGTTGTAGCATTCATCTGCATTCATCTGATATTGAGTTGTGCAATTCGGCTCCTCGGCCATCATGCATCGATATGCGTGATTGGTGGCACGAGGATCGAGGCATGCATATATTCGTGAAATACATTGCTATGCCCTTTTTCTGCTCTCTGTTGCAGCAAACCGAGGATCAACAACTTTCCGGAGTCCGGCACGCATTTCGAGAAACAGTGCAAACAGAGGCTAATTGGGGCATCCCAGTGGATTTCCGCGCCAGAGCAGCCCGGCATACATCATTCATCAGAAGCAAAGGCCACGGCTTGCATCGCCATTTCTGACTTTCTTAGTTTAATCTGTACATTAATTAGAAATCTGTAATATTCTTTTATTCGGACTGTATATTTATTCGGACCCTCTGCGCGAGAGCACAACTGTAATAAGGGTGGGTGAGTGTGATGTATGTCTTCCAACCCCCATTTCTTTCTCCCTTTTATTTATCCGCTTTGGATGGTTAGATATAGGGCATATTTCAATTAGCATAACAAGATGACAAAGATGTTTGCATCATTCATCTGCTTTTTATGCATACTAAGATCATACAACCGCATCAGATTTCAATTCCAAGTTGAATATATGATAGCTGTTGCATCTCACATGCCATCTTTAGAATAGCCGAGCCTGCTATAGTTGCATTTTGCATGTGTTGCATTAGGCATTTCAGCATACTTAGGATCATGCATGATTTCTAATCGTTTTTCTGTTTTGGCTTGGAGTACTCGGTAAGTGGTTATGCTTTAGCATCCTTGCATGCGTGTGAGTGTTGCCATGATAGCATGCTTGCCATGAGGCTAACTGCTTATGTGATATAACTGCCTTGAATGCCTGTGGGTGGAGGTTGAGTTATCTGAATTGGAACAATTCATCAATTGTTTGTTAAGCCCACTAGATTGTGGCAAAATCTGCATTTTAAGCCTACCTGCGGGTAGCAAACCATCTTTCACAAACAAACATGAGATGTTTATTTCCAATACAGACGACCCAGTCTATACTTGTTTGCTGCGAGCATCACATAGTAATCTAGGCTAATAACCGGAATAAGAACTCACAAAGTTTTCAAAAACAGATATCATGGTTAGTAAAGGCCGGTCTTTGACCGGGCGAGAGGGGGTGCTCACGATGTGACCTTCCCTAATCGTACCCAAGTTCCCGAGCCAACTTTGGTGATGACGGACACGTGGCCTTCCCAAGACCGAGTCGGTTTCCTAAATTTCCCATTTTAAAATATTTAGGTGGCGACTATATCCGCAAAGCAGTCCATGTTTGGCACTTCTTTCAAAAAATCTGTTTTCCTTCAAAACGATTTGCCGGATTTGGACTCTTTGGTTCGAGATTTGGAACCGCAACAAAAATCGAGTTCGAACTGTAGCGAGGTCCCCCGCGGGCGTTGTTACACCATCATAGTATCATCTCAATCAATACCCCAAAATAAGGTAAGAACATTCTAAACACACTAAGAAGAACATCAAAAATGAGCCCACATGCCTCAGAATCAAACTTAACCAGGCGACCTGTTCAAGCGCCCAACCTTGCGCTCGAGCGCAAAGACCAACAAAGCCGTCCGCTCGAGCGACCAATTCTATGGTCGAGCGGAAAATCACCACTCCCAGAATTTCAGTTCGCCTGCAAAATTATTGGAAACCCCAAAAGTACGCTCAAGCGCCAACTACTCCGCTCGAGCGGAGGGAAAAATTTCAAATTGTTTGGTAAAGGTTATCAATTCCAGTTTCAAAGGTATAACCAACGGATAGCTCTTCAATTCCAATAGCAAACACCTTAACCCCTAATTAAATAAGCATAACTTCCTATACGCACTTTGGGGTCGTTACACCCACCCACTGGCCCGTCCAAAGCACGAATACCCCCTGGGCCTAGGCCTAGTTTTCTTGCCTGTGGGCCGGTCCGAACCAGCTTGATTTTTTGGCGAGAGCTCGCAAGGCCCGACATGGGCCCGGCCCGAGCCCGGATGGGCCAGGCCTGGACAAAATTACACCCCTATGCTAGTCTAATCTTGTAAATTAAAAATCTATGCATGTTTGTGGTTGTGGTTTATTTTCTTTGTATCTAAATTATCATTTCATACCATGGTGTAAATTAACTATTTACTTAAATTTTGTACATTGATTTATTATTGTGTGACACGTGTAATATTTTATGTTAGGGATTTTAATGAGTTGGTATAACATTATTGGTGATAAAAATTTGAATTATTTGTGATTGATATAAAAACTAACTGAAATGGTTAACGGCTTATACGAAGTTAACAATTGAGGGTTAATACCGGTTGTTTATGGTGAGCCCTGGTTTTTAATAATTTTTATATAATTGTGTCGCGAAATCCTAAGATGGCACGTGACTTATTTGGACCCTTATTGGTATTTGGTTTTGGGATAAGAGTAAATGTATGGGTGGTACACAGGGAGGTTACATACCCCTGACAGACTGTTCCCTTAGGGCAGACCACGGATACCACGGCTTGGGTATAGAACTCTGGGTGTGGGCATCTTTGGTAGTTCTTGAATATTTGACCAATGGGGGTTTTCAAATTAACCATGGGCATAGCGTAGTGGTTGGTAAGAAAATCTCTTTAGTGAGATTTTGAGTGTCACTTAAACTAATAAAATTGATGAAATTATTTTAATTGTTGTAATATTATCATGCTATTAATTTCGTCAATTTCTCTTAATTGTCATGATTATTATCTTATTATTTTCTCTTAAAAAGAATGGTACATCGGTTATATTTTCTTACTGTGTTACAAAACTCATGGAATATATTTTGTGGCGCTGGCGTTTTATGCCATATTTTGACAAGTAAGGAATAGAAGCTATCAAAATTTTATCAAAATAAAATTTTATTATCTCTTGTATTAGTAATTAAAAATGTTGTAATATTGTATGTGGACTTGTAATTTTTTTGTATTGTTAAACTTTAACTATGTGAGAATTTAAATTTTCCTAAGTAGATGTTAAAATTTTTATTTAGCAAGTTATTTTGTTATTTAAATTTTATGATGTTCCAAAAATTTGGGGCGTCAGAGTAATATTCCAATGTAACACTCAAATGTAATACTCCAATATAATACTAAAAAAAATCTTTAGTACACTTTTTCCAAACGTCACACTCCAAAAAAAATTCTTAGTATAACACTCTAATGTAACACATAAAAAAATTTCTTAGTGTATTTTTTTCCAAATGTAACACTCCAATGTAGCATTAAAAAAAAAAACAAGAAAAAGATGTGGAATTCATCAAATCATTCTAAAAGGGGGTAGGATTCTTCAAACCATTCCAAAATGAGTACAAAAATAATTTAGTAAGTTTTGGACAAATGTATAATTTCAAACTATGAGTGTTATGTTTGGAAAAAAAATACACTAAGGAGATTTTTAATGTTTTTGTGTATGTTACATTGGAGTGTTACGTTTGGAATTACATTTGATTGGAGTGTAACATTTGGCAAAAGTACATTAAGGAATTTTGTGTGTGTATGTGTGTTACATTGGAATGTTACATATAGGAAAAGTACACTGAGGAGTTTTTTACTGTGTTATATTGAAGTATTACATTATTGGATGTGTTATATTAGAGTGTTATGTTCTTATTCGTAATATGAGATTTGTTCAAGAAAAAGGAAAAATCGAAAGCCTCTATAGTGCGGATTGCCTAAATGTGTAATTTTAGATTTGGAGAACCCCACTTTTATCTCTCAAAAATTAAACTCAAGTGTGTAAGTAATTACATTTTATGTAATTTCCACTTTAATGGAACCTTTTGATTCGTAAGAAAAAAAAAAGACTGAACAATTTATAAGATCACATTTTAAGATTTATTGATGTTTTACCAAAAAAATAAAATAAAAAATACACATATATAACCATTTTTTTTTAGATTAAATGATTTTTTTTTTAAAAAAAAAACATATATATTTTATTATTAAACTTGGTTAATATTTTAAATTTAAATTAAATAATTTAATAGTTATCCAAAACAAAAAAAAAAAAATAAAATTAATATCTATTGGTTTAGTGGATAGACTTGAATTAAATGGATAGATTAGGTACCTTACGTTGGATATTGGGCCAAGTTAGAATCAGGCCTAGTTGATTGGACTCAAAATTTTGGACATTCACCAATCAAATCGATTAATTAGACTTATTTATTTATAGGTTTTAACTGATAAATTTATCATTATAAAAATAAAAGATTAATAAATTATTACTATAAATTTTTGTGTAAAAACAAAGAGACTGATAAATATATCACTATAAATTTATTTATAAAAATAAAAAATTGATAAATTTATTGTTGGCTTTTTAGCTTTCGAAGGTTATTACAGTAATTTTGAGCGTGTCAGCAAGGATCAATCAGTCCTTACAGAAATTTAATTGCCAACCAATTATTAGACGATTGTGTTTTAGTTCTTTCAGCCTCAATGAACAGGACTTTTACTGGTGACTTTGTTTAGGAGGAATAAACTGACAATGATTAAATGAAGAACAATTGTAATATTTCATTAAGTAAAATGAAAGACTTACACTGATCCAATTTAGCCTCGTAGAGGTTTACAGCAACAATCTACTTGAAACTACTCCTATGAACGAAATGCAGTACAGGAATCTGAAGTACAGAAATATGAATGACAAGAAATGTAAGAACTGGAAATAAAGTAAAGTAGATATAAACTAATTTTCTAGATCTGAGTCTGGGGCGCTTTTTGGGGCCTTCTCTGCTATTTATATTTCTCAATGGCAACTGTCAAACTGCATTTCTAACCGTCGAATCATGCTTCCATGATTGCTGATCATGTTGCCTTATAGTTAGCTCCACTATGCCATCTCTGCAGTTAGGTTTCTCTCTCGATTTTGAATTTAAATATGAATAACCGTTGAAGTCACGTCAACTTGCATTTCTTTACTGATTCAGTGCTACGCAGATCTACACAAACCAATACTAACTGCCGCATGTGTGATTACGATTGAAGACATGAATAGTCTTCCCGTATTGCCCTTATTTTGCCACGTGTCGAACTGTGATTGGCCCATACAAACTATATAGCCAACATTACCCCCCGTACTAATATAACCAATACTTGGTGATATTAGTGGATCAAAGCATTTTCCCACGTCTCAGAACGTGCATGGGTTTTGCATTTTTAGAAACACAATCGTTATTCATTGATGAACATTTGCATTAACTCCTTGAACATGCTCACTATCTCAGCATTCGAAAAGACCCATTCAGTTCTCCTAGCTAAACAGACTTTTTCTTATCTCAATCAAGCATATGAAGAGTTGTTTGATAATACCGTTCGTCCTCAAAAGAATCTTCATGCATTGATTAGCCATCTTTACCCACCTTCCTATATTCAAGTCATGGAAGCTTTTGCAAATTATCAACCTCTGGATTACGAACATATTATCCACAATCCTTTGATTCAGAAATTTGGAAATATGGACATTGGAAGCTCTTCTTCTAACCCAAAGCCTTCTGGGTAGGATGAAGCTGTAACTTCTTCCTCTTCTGGGGTTTCTGATTGGGGAAACTGGCCGGAATTAAGAGAGCGAGTTAACCATCATTTTGTCGAGTTCATTGATCCTCTAGAATTCCCTTTTGGTGCTTGGAGTTCGGTGGTTTATCCCTACGTACCCATCGACCACCGACGTTGTTTGGAAGACAACCTACTTGTAGCGTGGTACACATCTTCCACGCCTATGAAAATAGTACATACCACTCATTGCCTGGAAGAGGCACAAGGGTATAACCTTTCATTCTTAGCTCAAAAGGCTAAACTTTGCTCTTCTGACTGGCTTGACATCGTCAATAGTCCCCGATTTCCCCCTACTTTCGAGATAGAAACTCCTGCACCTCCTCTTCCACAAGACCCTCACTGGATGGAGAAATTGAGGCATACTCTCTTTGAAGACTAGTTCCTCCCTTCCTATCACCCTCTATCTCCTCCTACTAAAGATCAACGGAAGCAAGCCCAACTTCTGCTTACGGCCTTTTCCTATTTACCCTTCAATGTTCTTGAGGACGATGTTACTCTCAAGAACTTTCAATGGCTTGTGATATTATGACCCGGGGTCATATTCTCAATCCTATTGCTCAAATAGAACTTCAAATGTTCTTGGACCAACTCCCACTACTCCTTTATTGGCATCACAATTCTGTCGCCACTACTCAATCCTTGGATCAAATTTCAACCAATCGAGTTCATACCCGGTATGAAACAGAGAACCTTATTGATGAATACAATGATTTCAGGAATAAAGATTCTGCATACTAGGATGACCTGGATATGGACAAGACTGAACAAGGGCTAAAAGAAACGAGTTCAGATCCTCTCCTTGCAAGGATATCGTCCGAGCGTCCTTGCAACGGCTGAGATCAGCCGTTGCACATCCAACGGCTGAGATAAAAAAAAAAAAATTCGATTTTTCACTCAAAATCGCGCCCTTTTGAAATTTATATCACTCACCTATATTTCAAGAAGCCTCGCACGAAGCCGTCGTCCTCCACCGAACCAAGCCTCCCAAGCAGCCCCGTGAAGCACCGGCATTACCGATCCCCAGACCAAGACCGCCGAAATGGCGAAGAAATTTATTCCCCAGGTTTGTATTCGAAACTCCTGCACTGTGAATTGGTGCTTAGGGCTTTCACTGTATTGGTTCTGTGAATTGGTTCTTAGGGCTTTCACTGTATTCGAAAAATTAGGGCTTTCACTGTCGGAAAAATGAGAGGGGTTTGCTCGATTTAGGAGATTTGAATTTAAATTTGAATTTGATATATATAATTTGAATTTGAAAATCATACACGGACGAACAATGCATTGATATATATAATTTGAAATTTATGAATTATAAATTTCAAATGATTGATACATAAATTTATAATTTTAGATTTGAACAATTCTGTATAGTTTTAGATTTGATATTTCAAATGATTTGAACAATGCGTGTATAATTTATGTATATAATCTTACAGGGAGCTAGAGGGGTTTGCTCGATTTGATATATATAATTTCTTAAGATCATCTTGAATGTTGATCATATATATAGTTCATAATTCATGATGCTGTAAAAAATAGTTGCTGGTTTGGAGCATTGGTAAACAGTGATCAACTCATCTTGAATGTTGATAAATATTAGAACAATGTTTTTCCTTGATAATAAAGCCCACGAAAACCCTATTCATCTAAGCAGACTATGACAGCTATGAATCCATCTCAGCCTGTTAATCTCCAAGGGAACATGGGGTACTCTCCTCTAAACTATCATTTGAATTCCCACTATAAGAACTCTCAGAGCTCAAATGTCCTTCACTAGAACTTTCAGAGGCTGAGTGTTGCCTTCACCTAGAGCCAAATGTTATACCTCCTGGGTTTAATTATTTTCAAAAATGGAAACTACATGGGCTTAATTACCAAGTTGAAACTATTACATAACAACAATGATTTTAATTAAGCAATGCTATACATCCAAATGATGTAATCATTTTTAACTAATCAGATGGCTATCTGTCAATTATTTTATGAAATATCTTGCAGCTGTTTAACATTAAAAATTGATTAGTGTATGTGCATCTTATGAAAATTGATTAATCCCATTATATTATGTTCTATATCAGATGAGTCCATTATTGTGTCTAATTCCATCTAGATAAGTCTACAAACCCCTTGGGTAGAACCCCTTCAGTCCACTGAGTAGCAATCCATGTTGACAGTGATTTGAAGCCTTTTTTCTCCAGCTCAAAATAACTCAAACATGCAGATTTTGAGTTGATGCTCAAAATAACTCAATATGTGTGTGTTGTTTTGTTATACTTTGTATGCAGATTTTGAGAAATGGCTTCTTCTTCTAACATTAGCGACGTTAGATTACAACCGAGGCTATGTTATTGTGGAAGAACCGCTATCCTACGTATTGTACAAACCAATGAAAATGGGAATGAAGGGCGTATGTACTTTGTTTGCCCATCAAGATATGTAAGTTTGTAATTCTAACTATTTTCTTCGTGGAGTGCTCACATTGATATTTGTCTTCTTCGACTAACTTATTATCATGCATTGCAGAGTAAACCTCCCCTGCCCCATTGCATTTACTTCAAGTTTGTCGATGAAGATGATGAAGCCGTTACATCCAGAATCCGTTCGAACTCTACAGCTTCTGATGGTATAACAGTACAAGACTTTGACGATGTCAGGACGAGGGTTCATTTCATGGAAACGAACTATGGTCAAAGGCTTGAAAGGATGGAAAGGAATATGAAAGCGATTGTGTACTTCATTGTATTTGCTACCATTTTCTACTTTACCATGTAACTTGGGATGAATGTACATGAACTTGTTATGTAATATCTTAGCTTTGGAATGCAATGACTTATGGAATGACTTATGGATTGAATTTTGGAATGTAGTATGCCACATTTTCGAATGAATGAATCAATTTTGGAATGAATGAATGAATCAATTATCTATTATCTGTTGAATGGAGTATGACACACTTTGGGATGAATGAATGCATGGAATTTTGGCATGAATGAATTGTGAGTATGCTAGTTGCTATTGGACTGATATTGTCAATGAATGATGGAATATCTGTTATCTGATGGATCTGATGGAAATCTGAAGGAATATCTGCTGGATCTGATGGAGTCATGAATGCATGTATTGTGAATGAAATTCTGCTGGAATATCTGCTATTGGACTGATATTGTCAATGAATGCAATGACTTATGGAATGAATGAATGAATGAATTCTGAATGAAATTAATTCTGAATGAAGCTGAATGGAATGCATGAATATTCTGCTGGAATATCTGCTATTTGACTGATATTGTCAATGAATGCAATGACTTATGGAATGAATGAATGAATTCTGAATGCATGTATTCTGAATGAAGCTGAATGGAATGCATGAATATTCTGCTGGAATATCTGCTATTGGACTGATATTGTCAATGAATGAATGATGGAATATCTGTGTTCTGTTATCAGTTATCAGATCCAGCATTGATATGAAATGAAATCTGTTGGTAACATTATCTGTTATTGTAGCAGAAGCAAAACAGATTTAGACCATCACATGGCACAACAACCAGCCATACTAACCATGGCACAGCAAATCTGCTGAATTTTGGAATGAATGAAAATGAAATGCTATAACAGAGTCATTCACAAAAACCAGAAAATCTGCTGAATTCACAAAAATCTGAACATCACAAACATCTGCTGAATTAACACAAAACTGCTGAATTCACACATAGCATTGAATTTTGGAATGAATGAAAATGAAATGCTATCACATTGTCATTCACAAAAACCAGAAAATCTGCTGCAGACACAAAAATCTGAACATCACAAACATCTGCTGAATTCACACATTGCATTGAATTTTGGAATGAATGAAAATGAAATGCTATCACAGAGTCATTCACAAAAACCCGAAAATCTGCTGAATTCACAAAAATCTGAACATCAAGAAAATGTGCTAAATTCACACATTGCAGCCATCAATGTCAACATCAATTTCCAGCCATCAATTTGAACATCACTTCACTTCTCACCAACATCAGAATTTGTGCATCCATCCAGCATGAGGTTGCTTCAGAATTTGAGATGGTATGACTTCACTTTCCATGCCATTTTCATCTTCAGGTTGCTTGTCTTTGTGCTTGTCTGTAGCCTGAAATGGACACACACAGAATTTAATTGCTACACAACTGAAAATCCAGAATTTTAAGCATCTACAAATTCAAAAGGCAACAAAGGACAAGATAAGATTAATTTCTGATTAAATAGATGTTGAAACTGATTAAAATCTTAAAATACAGATAATGTATATATATATCTTCAAATGCTGAAACTGATTCAATTCTTCAAATACAGATAAGATTTTGAAGATATTTGAACTGATAATGTATATATATATATATCTTCATATACATTAATTTCTGCATTTGGCAAACCTCTGATTTACAGAGAAACAGGGAATCGAGCAGGCTGTGGTCGTCGTTGGTCGTTGGTCCTGCAACGGCGTGAGATCGTTAGACTGGTCGCCACGCAGATTGGGTCGCCGTCTACGGTGGGTTCGCACAATGACTGTGTTGAATGAGTGTGTTTTTTTGTGTTTCCCCGATTGAAAATCTGAAACCAACTACTGACTGTGTTGTTTTGTTTTGGGCGGGAAGCATCGAAAAATCGAATTTTTTTTTTTTTTTTTTTTTTTATCTCAGCCGTTGGATGTGCAACGGCTGATCTCAGCCGTTGCAAGGACGCTCGGACGATATCCTTGCAAGGAGAGGATCTGAACTCAAAAGAAACAGAGTTCGAAATAAAAACTGAAAAACTTTTTTACCAAGTAAGAGCATGTCAACTTCAGCAGCCTAGCCTGGAGAAGATAGAAGACAAAATAAAGAAAGAATAGAAGCTTATTGACCATAGCTGGAACAAGTTCCATGATCTTGTTATTTATTATATTCCTTACTTTTATGAACTTGAATATGTGCCTAGGCAAGGCTTCTGATGTAATCATATTTATCTTAATAAAGCAGAGAAATTATTTTATTTTATTTTATTTTATTTGGTATAGTCTGATTTTACCCCATTTGACAAAGTCAAACAAGCTCAGGGCTTCAAAACCACCAATTTCATCCTTCAAATCTCAACTCGATCATACTTGATAAAATACTGAAAATCCAATTTGAATTTTTCCAACTTATAGAGTGTAATTAACAACTTTCGCTAGTCTCCTTTTAGAATCAGAGCTTCGAATTTATCAATTCTACCCTTCGAACCTTGATTTGATCATATCCAGTTCTCCAACATATGGTTAATACAATCAAGTGATTTCAAATCAACTAATTTTGTTTTAACCAAACAGTCTACATTTTTCAAAATATGGAAACCTCTTTTAAGAACCGCACTGTTCTATTCTAGAAAAAGTGTTTTATTCTGTGTGTCATCAAACCAACTATTGGTTCTGGCACTTAGAACAACAATTTCTAACTCTAAAGCATTTCAAATTTTGCTTTGAAGAATTTTATTGTCACTAACAAATCCTGAAACAGGCTCTCAATCCTTTTGAAGTGGACGAATACTTGAACATTCTTCCATCTTTAGGCATAAAATGTGCTTCGAAGTCGGCTCCTTGCCTTCGAAGCTATTTGTTATCGGATCTCGGCGCCAAAATTTGGCTTCGAAGCCAAATATTTTATTTCAAAGCTGATATCAATATTTGAGATATGTTTCCTTAAAAATTATCAATATTGAGGGAAACCTTTCGTATCCGTATTTTTAGTGCTTTTTGTGAATTTCGTCCGTGTCAAACGACCGGGTATATTTTCAAACACAAAAGTTTTAAAACCCTTTTATTTTGTGCTCGGAATTCACCTATTTGTCTATCGGATAAACTTTTTATCTCTACCGACCTTCCACTTATCTCTACTCTCTTTCCCAACTTCGTCTTCTGAGAAAGCTTTCTATCAATGGCTTCGTCTTCCTTGAAAATACCAATTGTAAAGCGTGCGAGCCCGTCTGTAACCTTGAAAATGATTATTGACGCAGAATGTGAGAAGTACAAGGTTGGTGAGAAAAGCGCCATTGATGGACGCATCTTTATTCCTCGCCATCATGAGCAGCAAGATTATGTGATTGGGCCCATCTTTAGGGAGATTCCTATTGAGCTTCCAGCCTTATATCCACGTCTAGAAGACCATTGCCTCCTTTATGAAGGTGGCCTTGACTGGAGAAGCTGGAGGATGAACCGCCCCCATCGCTGCTGGCCCATGGTGAGACCAGAGTGACAAGAATGGTATGATCGAGTTGTCCCTGATAGGACTCTGGACCTTCAAGAGCTCTGTCTTTTCACTGCCCTCCAATTATCCAGGTTCACTATTCAAGAGGACCCTTTCTTAATACCTGTTGCCCTTTACTTTTGGAATTCCGCTTTTAATTTCTTTCAATTCAGATGTGGAATGATGGCCCATACTGTTCTTGATATCCGTTATTTGTTAGGATTATCCCCTACTGGAACCCCCATTGGTCCAGATTATCTTGACCTACAAACCCCTTTTTCCCTCCCATCTCTTAACTCATCCTATAGTGACTTTGTCAAGGTTGAGAATAGAAAAGAGGGTCTTGTGACTGACAGGGAATTCTTTCCTTTCATATTATATTGGCTTTGCAAATTCCTTTTCTGCACCTCTTCTCAGAGGATCATGCCTAAATTCGCTCCTCTTGCTAAAGCCCTTGTCTTACAAAAAAAGGTAGCCTTAGCTCCGTATGTTCTAGGTCATGTATATAGAACTTGTTCTCTTTTTTGTGAGAAACCCTTGGATGCCAATCAAGGGGGTCCATTTTGGATACTTCAGCTTTGGCTTTTTGCATATTTTACTGAGCTACAATCTAAATGCCTTAAATTTTTTGAGCCAAACCCTACTACTCATGGCATGAGGCTAGCCAACGCTTCACTCTATCCTTCTACCTTTGCTTTTTACTTCTCTTTCTTCCACCAACTCCCAGCTTCCCTTCGAACTTACCAACATTGGCCCATCTTGGTTAAGGACCTTTCTAAGTGATAGGCTCTGCTCTTCTCTCCAACACAAGAATATATGGGCCTCTATTCTGATCCCTAGAGAGTTGTTTCTTGGGACTCTAAACCCCAGAGCCTACAAATGTATTGCTGAGCCCCATTGCCCCGCCTAATTTGCTAGGTAGTTTGGTTTCTCACAAGGGGTCCCAATACCTCTCTATAGTTAGACCAATTTAAGCCTTACCAGCAGGGACTTGAAGGTTCGAAGATCCAGATTAGAAGAAGCAACTTCTAAATTTATCCAGGACTTTATTGACTTTGAGTATTTCCCCTTCATCCCTCAAAGTAACATATTGAAGAGATGTCGGAACTGGTGGATGGCCAACATGGAAGTACACTTAGCCATTCCTTCTCAAGACCTGCTAATGGTACTGGATGTGCCCCAAGCTAAGCCCAAAGGAGCTGGAGTTGTCACCTCTTCCACTGCTCCTACCACTTCAGTTCTTGTGCTTGCCACCACACAGTCTATTCCTACTGCCTCAACTCCTCCTAGAGTTACTCGAGCTGCCTCGAAGAAGGGTATGTATCCTTGTTTCTTTTCTCTTCTTCTCCTCTATAATGCTCTTACCCTTATTTATATTTTTTTCTTTGGTGCAGGTGGTGCGGGTGCCTCACAGGGAGATTCTTCTCAAAAGGCCCAAGCTTTAAACCTTCTTAGGAGCAAACAGCTACAACAAAAGAAAAGAAAGCTTTTACTTGATCCTGAAGAGGAGGCACCTGTGGTTCATACAGCAGAAGAAGAAGAAGTAGAAAGAGAAGAGGTAGAACAAGAGCAAGAGACACCTTTAAAAAGAAGGAAGAAAATGACTGTATCTCTTGCTGATTTCACTGGGGATCCCATCCACGAAGCATCTGTTAAGGCAGTGCAAACAGAGCACTCCAAAGAACTTATTGTGTTTCAAAGGGCTGAGAAGAGGAGACAACAGCAAATGCTCAGGGTTGAAGTTGCTGCCGCTGATGCACTCTAAAAAGAAGTCGCAAGAAGACAACAAGCTGCTAGACACTACACTCTTCGCAGCTCTCCAATTATAGCCACTACCTTTGAAACCAGTAAGTTCCCTCGCACTTCTATACATCTTTCTCAAGTTTTCAATACTGAGGTTTGACATTCTATATTTCTTCTTTTGCAGCAACAATTACTTTGCCTATTCTTCCAATAAGGATTCCCTCAGTTTCAGTTTCAGTTGAACAGCCTCAAAACATAGAACCCATTCAAATAATACTCCCACTTTCTGGCCCTATATTTTCCATACCCTTTCTGAAGCCAAGTATTCCTACATCTCTTTCTTTTAGCTTAACTCCATACCTCCCTCATTTGTCTTTTGATTTTACTCAATTTGATTCTCTTTCGAGCCTTGCTTCTCCTCACTCTCCTAAGGAAATTCCAACTGTCACTTCATCTTTGATGGTAACTGATTCTTGTAGAGAAGGTACTGGTAGCTCTCCAATCCATCATCCATTATCTTTATATAGCTCCAGTTCTTCTTCTCTTAACCAACTGGTAGCCAAAAACTATAGAGATTGCTAAGGATACTCCACATTCTTCTTCTATTCCTATGCAGTCATTTCTTCCTTCTACCAGGGCTCTTTTTGCACCTTCCATGTCAATGGATGAGGTGGATATCTTTGAGGCTAGATTAGCTAGTCTTTTTGACATACTTTCTACCTCTCCAATGACTAGCAATGAGACTGAGCCATTAATTCTAGCTGATTATCTGCTAGAAATTTTTGAGAGCTCTTCTTCCAATGGTAAGACTTCCTTGCATTCGATAGACTTGGATAGCTATTTGGAGCTGCTGACAACCTTTTCGAGGATTTCTTTTGAAGCCTTACAAAGACCTACAATAAAAAATGGCTTTTTGCAGTGCTGCAAGATTATTGAATAATCCGGCATAACTATTTCAAGTCATTTATCTCAGGCAGCAGCTACCATAGATTTTTACATCAACATCTGTCATGCTGCTAAGGCTGCAGAGAAGAAGTTGCTGAGGGATTAGAGTTTTGTTTCTAAAGTTCATGCTGAAATGTCAGAATTGAAAGAACAACATTCCCCTGTCTCCTAATTTCAAGCTCAACTGTTGGAAAAGAAGGCTTAACTTGAGGAAGAATTATCAGTAGTTAACCAAGCTTTGGATCGGACTACTACCAAGCTGCAAATCACTAACCAAGAGCTAGCTGATCAAAAGCAAGAGATGACTACAGCCATTCAATTGTTTCCATCCCTCAAGAATAGAGCATCTATTGTAAAAGAACAATTTAAACACTGTACTGACTTTTGGGCCAATCTATGGCTACATGTATTTGACTCTTTATGAAATAAATTCTTATTTATCATTGAAGTGTTCTCATGTTCTTTTATTTAGCACTTATTCTATTCCTTGTGTTTCCCACATGGTTGGATAATAAGGCTTCAAATATCTGCCATTAATCTTTTTGGAATGTACATATCCATTCAAATTTCTCAAATAGTATGCTCCAAAAGACAAGACTCTATGAGCTTGATATGGTCCTTCCTAGTTAGGTGACCATTTGCCAAACTTATGGCTTTTAATCCCTATTGGGAGTATTGTCTTCCATACCAAATCACCTTCATCAAAGCCAATGTGCTTGACTTTCTTATTATAGTTTTTTACTGCTTTCTTCTTTTGGAAGAGAATGCTATTTAATGCCAGGATTCTAGCTTCATCTATACTTTCTAATTCCAAGCACATACTCTGATGGTATTGCTCAAGGTCTAACTGATCCTGGCATCTTACCCTCAAGGACTTAACATTGATTTCGACAGGTAACACTGCATCATGCCCATATACTAAAGCATGAGGAGTGATTCCTGTGCTTGATCTTGGTGAAGTCCTATAAGCCCACAATACATTCAACAGTAAGTTATGTCAATCCTTGGGATTATTTTTCACAACTTTCTGAATTCCTTTTTTCAAAAACTTATTAGATGATTCGGCTTGCCATTGGCTTGTGCATAATAAGAGGTAGAATTCACAAGATTAATTCCAAACTCTGCCGCAAAAGACTTCACCATTTTCCCATCAAATACAGTCCCATTATCAACAGTTATAGTCTGTGGGATACCAAATCTGTGGATCAAATCTTTAATGAATCCAATGACTTCAGTCTGGTCCACAGCTTTATATGGCTTAGCCTCGACCCACTTAGTGAAGTAATCTGTGGCCACTAAGATGAAACAATGATGCTTCAAAGAGAGTGGGTGTATTTTCCCTATCATATCCATAGCTCAACCTCTAAATGGCCAAGGCTTCACAACCGTATGCAGATCAGCTATGGGTACATTGTCACGACCCAAACCCAGCCCTATGGGTTTAGCATCAGAATCGCAGCGATGTCAGATTATCAAGGCCCGCAACAAAGAATACGCTTTGAGCGATGTCTGATTAAGCGAGTCTGAGAAATAACTAGTGTCCATTGAGTTGTGAAAATCTATATGCCAAAAACATTTTTCATGCATTCAAACAGTTTAGAACAGTACAGTCTATACAATCATATACAACATTCAAGATGCGGGACCTAATCCTCGATACTTGATGCTGAGAAGACGGAGATGTCTATACTGAGTACAAAATAGTGAGGAGACAGGTGGGGACAATAAAAACACCCCAAGCCATCGCATGGCAACTCGAAACCTCACAGTGAGGTACATAGGCTGGCTTGACAAAACTGGGGACCAACCCACGCTCCTAGCTCCGGTCTGGCTGCTGAGAACCTACATATATATATAAACAGTGAGCTAAAGCCCAACGAATAACATAATGCGTAAAGAGGTTATGAATGAATGTCCTTACAGTAATGAAAATCAGTTCATTAAGCAGTATTTCAGTCTTTCAGTATTTCAATCAATCAGTCATATGTGGTACATCCATTAGCCTATAAACAGTAGGTCCAAACGGACCGGGTCTTAGACTACCAAAGAATGATGGCCATCAATCAAGAAATGAGTATGGTTCCACAAGGAAACCGACAGAGCTCTAGAATAAGAATGAAAGAAGTGCTAAGGATGCCTGTCTGATTCGAGAATACTGAGGACATACATTTATTCAAGAATAATATCGATTAAATAAGCTTCAGATTCGAGATTCAAAAGATAACCATTTTGAACATATCTTTACACAATCGTTACTCACAGAGATTGGGCTAATAGCAACTAGAGCGCGTCCCCGAGAGCCAACCCTAAACAGTTAACAAATAGAACACACACTAAGTTTCACAGTCGGGAAGGATGATAATTAAATCCCTAAATTTCCTCAGTGTGGTTCTATGTCTAAATCCTCATTAAGATGTCTAAAACTAGGCCTAAGAATGCCTAGGATGGGATGAGGATACAAAAATAAAGTTGAAAGGCATTTTTCAAAAGTTGCTGAAAACATGGGTCTCACTCGAGCGAGCATTCCTTCGCTCGAGCGAGGTTGCAAAATCAAAGGCTTCGCTCGAGCGAACAATCCTTCGCTCGAGCGGTCTAATGAAACAGTAAAAGTACTGGATGCTCGATTTTTACGCTCGAGCCTCCAATCCTTCGCTCGAGCGTGGCTCAGAGAAAACGTTGGTCGCTCGAGCGAGGAATCCTTCGCTCGAGCGAAGAAGCCAAATCTGGAATTTCCAGATTTGCCTTCCGAGCTCAAACCAAGCATTCTCAACTCAATTCTCGACCTCTTGGGCCCAAATTCTGGAAAACACATCCCAAAACAAGGTATAACAAGTTTCAAAAGCCAATTTATGAATTCAAGCCCCAAAGGTGAGTCAATTAAATCCAAAATTCAAACCCATTTTCAAGAACAATTTCAAAACATACAATGCATGAGTTTTTAACCAAATTCAAGGTTCAAATCTTGCTCTAATGAGCTCAATAGTTGGAAAACAAAATGAAAACATGGATTTTGATAGAAACATGAGCATGCATGTACCTTCTTCACATGAACTCAACTCAAAATGCACCAATTCAAGCATGCATGCAACAATTCAAGCATAATCCAACCTATTTGCACTAAATCATGGCCTAGCTCTCTAATTGGGCATGAATCATGCAAGATTAAGCTCAAACACTAAAATAAGAAGATGGAATGCTACCTTAGACCTTGAATTATAAGATGACAAGCTCAATTATACAATCTATGCCTCAAATCTTCAAGTTCTTCTAGCAATTTCAACAATTTGAGTCCAATTCTCTCCCTTCTCTCTCACTCTCTAGCCGGTTGTGAGGCAACAAAATGGGCTGATGAAAGCTTTGTTTGAGTATATAATAAAGGCTCAAGTATAATATAATAAAGGCCCACTACCAATGGCAAAATCGTAAATAGGCCTAAGTCTTCAATTAGCTCAATTTTTAGTCTAAGTTAATCAATTTAATCATACCTAATCACAATTCAGATAGTTATACCATTAAATCACAAATATTTTACTGATTTCAAAACACGAAACGATTCCTAATTCGGCTGCCGATAAGGCCTTCAATTAGCAGTTTAAACACACCAACTCAAACAGATACAATATGCAATTCAATAAATAAACTTATTCAATTTCAGTTTTGATTTCAATCACCCATTCAAGATTCCATTAATCCAATTATCAGTTATTATCAGTTCAGTTTAACAGTAACCAGTAGCTAATTCTGTAGGTTATCGATAATCAGTACGAGGGTTGTTACATACATGCCTTATTATGCCATGCCTTTGGCATGCCTGGCAACCTCTAGCATATTCTATGCAGTCCTTAAGGATAGTTGGCCAATAGTAGGAATGTCTTCGAAGTAGCCATCTCATCTTCACACCAGGCTGATGAGCACCACAAATGCCTTCATAAACCTTAGCCATGGCTGTTAGTGCTTCCCTTGGACCTAGACATTCCAATAATAAACCATCTGTTCCCCTTTTGTAGAGAGCATTACCATATATTATGTATTATATAGTTTGCAATTTGATTTTCCTGCTGGTTTTCGAAGATGGGCCAACTAGATACTGCATTATTGGATGTCTCCAATCTTGTTCTTGTAAATCATTATGATTAACTTCCAGGACCATATCTCTTTTATTTAAATGTGGTATTACTTTCTGATATGTTGTTTGGTTTATGTTACCTTGTGTATTATCCCTTATCTTGAAATTCGAAGCTTCCTGAACCACATTGTTAGCTCTATTATTCAAGAATCTTGGGATATAAGTTACATTCGCTATCTGAAACTAAGAAAGTAAATAATGCAACCACATAGTATGGCAACATGCTCACACTTTGACATTTGAAAATCCCTTTCACCTGGTTAACTACCAATTGAGAATCTCCAAATATATCAACTGCATGAGCCTGTAATCCAATAAGTATTTCCAATCCTATTATTAAGGCTTCATATTTAGCTTGATTATTGGAACAAGTAATTTCATCCACTCTGAAACCATGTGTGGTTTTTACTCCTTGTGGTGACTTAATTACTATACCAATTCCAGTTAAACCATTGGCTTTTGATCCATCAAACCACATTTGCCATGGTTCAACACTAGCTATACCAAGTTCCATTATCTCTTGCCTTTCTGTTTGAGATGGATGGCTTGCCAAAAAATTAGCTAAAACTTGTCCTTTTATTGCATTTTGGGGAACATATTCTAAATGAAATTTTGATAAGGCTAGTATCCATTTGCCAATTTTCCCTCTCAACATGGGTCTAAAAAATATATAATTAACCATATTTGTGGTTGCAATTACCAAGACAGTTGTAGGCAAAAGATAATATCTTAATTTCATTGCAGCAAAATACAATGCAAGGCACAACTTTTTTACAGCTGAGTATTTACATTCACAAGAATTTAGAAACCAACTAAGGTAATAAACAGCTTGCTCTTTGCCTTCTTCATTGTCTTGGGCTAAGAAAACTCCCAATGGATCCTCTGCTGCAGCTATGTACAACTTCAAGGGCTTATCACCTTTAGGTGGCATCAGCACTAGAGGGTTGGCCAAGTAGGCTTTGATTGCTTCGAAAGCAGTTTGATGCTCTGCTATCCACACAAACGCCTCTTCATCCTTCAGCCTTAATAAGGAAGAAAAAAACTTTAGTTTTCCCTACAGTATTAGAAATGAATCTTTGAAGAAAAGTAACATGTCCAAGGAATTTTTGTAATTCTTTCTTACTTGATGGAGGTCTGGCTTCAATGATAGCTTTGGCTTTATTCTGATCAATCTGTATTCTTTTCTTGTGTACTACATAGCCCCAGAAGTTTCCAACTGATACGCCAAAAGCACATTTGAGAGGATTAAGTTTCAACTTGAACCTTCTCATTCTTTCAAAGGTTGCCTCCAAGTGAAACAAATGTTCTTTCATGGATTGAGACTTTACTACAATATCATCAATATAACACTCTAAATATCCTCCAATGAGGTCATGAAAAATAGTGTTCATAGCCCTTTGATATGTAGCCCAGCATTCTTCAAACCAAATGGCATTTTAACCTATTCAAATGTGCCAATATTCCCAGGACATCTGAATGCTGTCTTGTGGATATCCTCCTTTGCAATACAGATTTGGTTATAACCAGAATGCCCATCCATCATTGATAAAACTTGATGCCCTGCTGAACTGTCTACCAACAAATCCACTATAGGCATATGATACTCATCTTTTAGGGTTGCTAAATTCAAGTTTCTAAAATCGATGCATACCCTCATTTTACCATTCTTCTTAACCACGGGTACAATATTGGATAGCCATTCAACGTGCCTGGTTGTCCTAATAAAGCCTGCCTTGAGGAGCCTGAGAATTTCCTCCTTGACCTTCTGAATCACCTCAGGGCTCATGCTTCTTGGTTTTTGCTTGTATGGCTTGAAATTAGGTCTCATAGGGAGCCTATATTCCACTAATGATCTATCCAATCCTGGTAGCTCATTATAAGACCATGCAAAACAATCTTTGTATCTCTTTAAGACCACCAATAACTGGTCCCTGTCAAGAGCATTCAAACAAGCACTTATATAGGTGGGCTGCTGTATGGAACCTTCCCCTTAGTCCACTTCTTCCAAGGGGTCTTGTACTTGATAACTCACTGATACTTTTTCTTTGATTCCTTCTGACTTCGAAGTAATTTCCTTGGTTTGTCCTGTTCCTACTTTCTTTAGTTCGACATCCTTACGCTCCTCCTCATAGACAAAGTCTGTCCACAAGGCATCCTCCTCCTATATCTCTTGGACTTTTATTTCAATATCCAAAGCACAGTATTTATCCAAGGCCAAACATCTAACCTGTTGCTGTTCTTACTTCCAACCAATTATTATGGCTTCTTTCTCTTGTTCTTGCACTTTCTGAACTATTGACTGTATGTCCAATACTGAAAACTTAATTAAAGCCAGAGATTTGGCCTCCTGGGTTCCATCTCTTTGCCTACAACTAGGCATCATTGTCATCTTTAACGACAAACTCTTCATCAACACTTTCTTGGACTAAGTGCTTCAGGTGTGCTAATTCCTCATTAGCCGTCACTTCGGCTGATCCATCAGGCTTTCTCAGTATACTGAGTGATGCTACTCCTTCAGTATACAATTTGGCCTCAGCAAAATCTGCACAAGTTATGAAGGGTTGAAGATCTGTATTGATCTCCTCTGTCTCTCTACTGCCCAAAACCATCATTATTTTCTGATGTAGAGAGGAAGGCACACACTTGTTGGTGTGAATCCAATCCCTACCAAGTAAAGCATTGTACTTAGCATTGCTGTCGATAACGAAGAATGCAGTCGTACAGTCCTTGGTTCCCACACTCAGGTTGATGGGCAAAATACCTTGAGCCATCTGTTTATCTTCAGCGAAACCAGCAATGGTTGTACTGGTTGGGATCAGTCTGGGGTTCTTCTTCCCTAATTTCTTCAAAGACGATTTTGGAAGCATGTTTACTGCTACCCCATTATCCACCAATACCCGATTCATCTGTGCTCCATCAAAGTAGGCCTTGATATACAAGGGCTTGATATGCTATGTCATGGACGTTGTAGGATATTCGAAAGGGTATGAGAGATTAATACTGACCTCTTCCTCACTCTCACATTCAGTTTCCATTGGTGTGGCCACTTCGGATTCGTCTTGTACCATACTCACTTGTGAGTCTTCACTGGAAACTAGGATGAGGTCAATCTCCTGACCTTGGTTGTCATCTTCACCTTGAAACTCCTATGGTAATATGAGCACCATATTCACTGACACCGGAGGAAAATGAGCCAAATTGGACGACTGGCTGTACCTGCTTTCTTTTCTAGCCGACTTGTTCAACTACTTCAGAAGCATCTTCCATGCTGCATTCTGGCACTTCAGTACGAATAGCTTTCTTCGAATGGTCTGTTTCTGCTGTTTTTTTAACCAAAAATGTTTGTTCAGCCATGTAGGCTTCAAACATCTCTTCTTCAACCACTTCCTTCCTTTGGCCTAGGCCTACTTCTTCTTTTATCTCACTATCACTTTCCATCAGAGCCTTTTCTAATCCTGCCAAACTGGACCTTTCTTTGGCTTTTAGCTTAGAGTGAACTTTGGCCAATTGTTCTCTGCTGCAACTCTTTTTGTCTTGAAGAGTCGACTTTGGATCATGATTTGACTTTGAATTTTCTTCTCTTTCTGCTTGGCTCTTTGGCTGGACCAATGAAGAGCTTTCTTCACCTTCTTTCAGGTCCTTCTGGTACTGAGTGTACTTTCGTTGGATCTTCCTTCTTTGGGACCTCGAAATTACCAGGACCATATTTGGTTTCTTTGTTTTTGGATGCTTAAGTAACACCCAATTGTTTGGAACCACTAAAGGAGGTTTAACCATCCTACCTTGGTTTCCAACGACATTCCTTTGGGTAGACATCTCCTTGGGTTTGTTCTGCATGACAAACCAATTTGGGACTTCAAGTACCTATGAACCCACTGGCCTAGTTGTTGAACTGTCTTTTTCATCCTTCGAATCCATCTTCGAAACTGGCTGTGAAGGCCACTGCTTGGCCCTGACTTCCTGTTTTGGGCCCAATTTAGGCCTTCGATGAAGATGGCCACCTTCTGTCCTGTATGAGATTGGTCTAGGTTGCCAATCCTTGGCTTTGATCCCGTAACTTGAACCCCTTCAGATCTTCTTTCAAGATGATTGCCCTATATTCTGTAATAGTTAGGTGACCTAGATTCATGTAGAGGTCTCTTGCCTTTAGAGTGCATCCTAGTGACTGTTGGCTCAGGCATTAATGGCTGCTGCTTCGTACCAATTGGATATGGCCTTTTGTTATAAGCACTGGTTGGTTTAGGACGCCTCTGCACATCCTTATAATACTGCTTCCCATCAATCGGAAGTCCTTTCAACCACTTGTAGCTCAGCCTGCATCTGGGACACATTCTTTGCACAACAGCTACTTCTAAAGAATCATCATCCAATGCTTCTTCATCAGAATCTTCCCTCTGGTCTGAGAAACCTTGTCCAATTGTTGGTAGATTTCCAGTGTCTTTTTTGACAATTGTCTGACTGGCAATATGCATTTGTACATTGACTTTTTCCAATTCTTTCAGGGATAAGTTCTGGAAGTTTGGCATAATAACATTGGCTGCCACTTCTCCAATTTTTGGGAACGGATTAGTGTCAATCCCTATGGCCTTCTCTATTTTAGCTGGGAATTTTAGACTTCCCTTTCGAATCTGCTCTTGGATCCTGTCTCAAAAAATAATGCAGTTTTTAGTTGAGTGAGACTAAGAATTATGCCATTTACAATACATTTTTCCCTTAAGTTCCTCTGAAGACAGGATTTTGACTCCTTTTGGTAACTTTAGGAAGTTTGCAACAAGCAAACGATCAAAAATATCATCTGCCTTTGTTAAATTGAAAGAGTATTTCTTATGAAGGTCTTTCTTTTTAAACTGCTGGTCAATTGTTGTGTCTTTATGAATTAATGCTTCACAGATCACAGATTCTTTCCTTACAATCTCTACTGCATCAATCTCATAATTAGGATCTCTATAATACGTCTTGTATGATACATTACTTCGATCTTGTTCTTCTTCTCTTAATGCTTCATACCTAGATACCTTATAGGTTAATTTCACTAAGTCTCTAAACTCAGTTGAGTCAAACTTCTTTCGAAGCCTAAACTCTAGACCCTTTTGAGCCAATCTCACAAATTCAAGCTCTAGTAAGATAATCCTACATTTATTTCGTGCTATTTTAAATCTGGCAATAAACTGAGTAGCCTTCTCATCAGGCCTTTGACAAAATCTTGCCAAGTCTACCATGGAAACCTCTGGCTCTGTTTGGAAGAATTGAGCATGAAATGCCTCTTCCATTTGTTGCCAAGTTTGGATAGAGCTAGGTGTAAGGTTAATATACCATACAAAGGCTACCCCAGTTAGAGAATTTGGGAACAATCTTAACTTCATATAGTCATTGTTAATAAATTCACTACACTGAGCAGCGAACCTAGCAATATGTTTAACCGTTGACTGGTTTCTATTTCCATAAAAAAAAGCGAAGTCAGGTATCCTAAACCCCCTTGGGTATTCATGTACCCTATTTACCTATTCTGGATATGGCTTCCTATACACAGGAGTTTGAACCCCCCAAGCCATTGGTCTACACATCTCTCTAATAATATCAACAATTTGGTCCCTATGGACCATATTTTGTGCTTGTTGAACTACTACCGGAGGAACAAACACAGGATTTGGTAGGCAACCTTGTGCCTAGGGTCCTCTTGGTCCATAGGGTAGTATGTTTGGGACTGGTTGTTCCTGTGGTACTGGCTGCTGTTAGGGATATGGGTGGCCCCTTTGAGCTTGTCCTACAGAAGGACCTGCGAAAGGTGCAGGAACATGTGTTGTGTCTCTTCCAGTTGTAGGAAAACCTTCCAACCCCTCTGGTATAAATTTGAACAAAGGATTAATGAACCCCCTTGTGCCAGGTATGGCTTTGAACATGGGATTTGGAACCATCCTTACACCATTATCTTGTGTTGGGCCAAATCCACCAATTTACATGGCTTCACTGTTAAGTAATAAAGCATTTTGATTTGCCATAGGTCTCGAAAGAGGCTCATACCAAGACTGAAGTGGTGGTTTTTCATGGTTTTGGTTACTAGTTTGACCATTAGTATGCCCATTACTCTGCATAGGCTGTTTATCTCTAGCCAATCTTTGCTAAAAGGCATTTGAATTTTCCTCTATATGCCTTGCATTAGTTGGTTGATGAGTATTCATTCGATCCAAAATGGATGCTGCCCATGTTTCCATTGTGTTCATTAAATGCTGTCCCATGGCATCTACTAGGCTTCCTCATGGATTCATTGGTTGAGTAGATGGATCAGTGGACGGTCCAACTCCTTGGCCTCGTCCAATACTTTGCACATGTGGTATTTGTTCCGAAGTGTTGGTCTGTTTGACCATAGGTTCTGACACACCAGATGCCTCTATAGGATGTGTCATCACATTTTCCTCTAGATTAGGCATTTCTACCTCTCCTTTCACGCCTTCTTCCAAGCGTTCATTTTCTCCTTGTCTCTTACGTCTAGCCATTTTAATTCGAGTCCCACTGGGCGTGCCAAAAATATATGTTGGCCTTTTGGCTTTCGAAGGTTATTACAGTAATTTTGAGCATGCCAGTAAGGATCAATCAGTCTTTACAGAAATTTAATTGCCAACCAATTATCAAACGATTGTGTTTTAGTTCTTTCAGCCTCAATAAAGAGGACTTTTACTGGTAGCTTTGCTTAGGAGAAATAAACTGACAATGATTAAATGAAGAACAATTGCAGTATTTCATTAAGTAAAACGAAAGACTTACAATGATCCAATTCAGCTTTGTAGAGGTTTACAGCAACAATCTACTTGAAACTACTTCTATAAACGAAATACAGTACAGGAATCTGAAGTACAGAAATATGAAGGACAAGAAATGTAAGAACTGGAAATAAAGTAAAGTAGATATAAACTGGTTTTCTGGATCTGAGTCTGGGGCGCTTTCTGGGGCCTTCTCTGTTATTTATATTTCTCAATGGCAACTGTCGAACTACATTTCTAATTGTCGAATCATGCTTCCATGATTGCTGATCATGTTGCCTTATAGTTAGCCCCACTATGCCATCTCTGTAGTTAGGTTTCTCTCTTGATTTTGAATTTAAATATAAATAACCGTTGAAGCCACGTCAACTTGCATTTCTTTGCTGATTCAGTGCTACGCAGATTTGCACAAACTAATACTAACTGCCACGTATGTGATTACGATTGAAGACTTGAATAGCCTTCCCGTATTGCCCTTATTTTGTCACGCGTTGAACTGTGATTGGCCCGTACAAAATATATAGCCAACATTTATCAATAGAATTTAATAGATAATAAATCTTAAAAGTAAGATCTATTGATAGTTTATCTCAAAATTTTACCATATATTGTCAGTCAGTCAAAACTTGAGCATATTTGTCCAGTTACTATTGGTGGCTTTTTTAATCATAAAAAAATAAAATTAAAATATTAATAAGATGAAATATTATATTTAAATTATAATTATTTTATTTTTTCTTTCATAAAAATTTAAAACAATAATAAAAAATCAAAATTTTGAATCCTAAACTAAAATAATTAAAGAAATAAAAAACTCAACCCACTAGTCAAAAAATCCTATGAGAGGGAAAGAGAAGAATGAAAAAACAGATGAACATGGTCATTTAAACAATTTAATCCAGATTTAGTGGGTGTTTGATATGTATTAAAAGAGTATATTTATTTGGATCACATTAACAATATTTATTAAGTATCTCCTTTTTATTTTTTTACTCATTTTCTTTATTTTTTTATATATTTTTTTAATAAAAAATCAAAAAATACACTTATTTAACACATTTCAAACCATCCCTAAATCACAACCGTCCACTTTCTTACCCAGTCACACCAAAACCTACGGCCAGAAATCCTCCAACAACAGTCCAATCTTATACAATTTGCGCGGGAGGGAATCGGTTCAATAATATATACACACACAAATATCTCAATACCATATTGGAGTGAACAGTAATTTTATTCACAAATATTCTATTTTCTTTCTCATCAAAGATGGAAAATCCCGGCCAATCAACGCTGCCGCCGGCGATGGTGAAGTTGAAACCAATCGAAGCAACACCGGAGACGTTCAAAGAGTTCGGTCAGGTGATCGAGGCGTCGCCGGACGGTGAAGAGTTCGGTCCTCAGGACGCTCAATTAGACCTCAGTCGAGGAATTCCAAGGTCTTCGTCATCTCTCTCTCTCTCTCCTAGGGCTTTTGTTTGATTTGAAGTTATCACAAGCTCTCATAGCCGTGTTGTAATAATAACCATAGTGGATTGGTTCTAGGGGTAGTTTCTGAATTCACTTGCTCTGGATGACCTAATTTTTGCAAAATTTGTGTTATTAATTGGTGTGTCCCATAATGATTATTTCATTGATTTTTCAAGCAGGGTATCCTGAGTTATAGTTATACTAAATCTTACAATTCTCGATTTGATTGGATCCACGATTCGCAAAATTAGGGTTTCGATTCATGATGAACGTCCACATAAACATTCGTTGTTATGCTGTGTAGGCATCCATGCTAGTAGGTCTTCTTATCATAGATGTAATTTCATCATCTTGTCACTTATAAGTTGCACCTAATGCAGTCAAATTATTTTTGTTCGATTTGTTTAAGGAGCTCATATTAATGAATTCGTCATATTATTAGGTTCTACATTATGCATCTCGAAGAACGACCACTGAAGTTTTCTACAATTACACATCATGCAAGTGTCACTCAGTGCCTTGGTTCAATTGGTGGCAATGTTTGGTATATTGGGGTTGCTAAGCCCTCCATCGTTGATTCAAGTGAAATTAAGGCCGATAAGGGCTTGAATGTTGTGCAATCACACTGCGGTCATTTCTATGTGCCACCTGCTGTTGATGATGTGCGTGTTTTCAGAATTGCAGGTGCAAAGTTTTTGAAGATGAATCGTGGTACATGGCATGCTGGCCCTTTGTTTAAAGCAGATGTGATGGACTTCTATAATTTAGAACTCAGCAATACTAATGTGAGCTCTTCCATCCCTAACTCTTCACTGAAGTTTTAAACCTTATATTCCTTTGGTACATTCGTGTTATTTTTGTATTCGTTCATTTTATCTATTGACTTGACATGCGTGGATTTCTACTCCACCTTGAAGATTTTCAAGGTTTTTCATTTTTTTTTATTAAAGGTAGAAGATGTTCATTCTACACCCTTTATATATCTAGTTGCAATGGAAGCGGATTATTGAGCATGCCTCACGCAACCCAAATGACAAATAGCCATATGACATTTCCAATATAGGACTCAACACATGCCATCATGGATTAGGGTTGTTACCTAATGTCTTCCGTATTTTATGTTACTCTTCAAAATTTGCCATTTTGGAGATGGTGCTTGGATTATTAGTTCTTGGTTCTACCATGTTGTTTTCCCCTTTTCTCTCTTATTAGTTCTTACTTCTTGTGATTTCTTTTTCTTTTTTTGTTAAGCAGGGCATTATTAAAGAAAGAAGACTTTTGATTTAAATAACTCATCCATCTCTCTCTCTCTCTCTCTCTCTCTCTCTCTCTTCACTGAAGTTTTAAACCTTATATTCCTTTGGTACATTCGTGTTATTTTTGTATTCGTTCATTTTATCTATTGACTTGACATGCGTGGATTTCTACTCCACCTTGAAGATTTTCAAGGTTTTTCATTTTTTTTTATTAAAGGTAGAAGATGTTCATTCTACACCCTTTATATATCTAGTTGCAATGGAAGCGGATTATTGAGCATGCCTCACGCAACCCAAATGACAAATAGCCATATGACATTTCCAATATAGGACTCAACACATGCCATCATGGATTAGGGTTGTTACCTAATGTCTTCCGTATTTTATGTTACTCTTCAAAATTTGCCATTTTGGAGATGGTGCTTGGATTATTAGTTCTTGGTTCTACCATGTTGTTTTCCCCTTTTCTCTCTTATTAGTTCTTACTTCTTGTGATTTCTTTTTCTTTTTTTGTTAAGCAGGGCATTATTAAAGAAAGAAGACTTTTGATTTAAATAACTCATCCATCTCTCTCTCTCTCTCTCTCTCTCTCTCTCTGTAGGACAAAAGTGCTCCTTTTTTAGAATAATACATATAGATGTGGAACACACTGGATAAGTATCTAGGTTGTTGTAACCTACAGGGAATTACGATTTAGTGACAGTCAAGCCACAGAAACCATGACACAGACGGAGAGGAGGTCATTTCCCTCAAATAATTCAAAGCTACAAGTAAAATGATATTTGGTTTTGAATTATTTGAGGGAAATAGTTATTTCTCATTTGGGTTGTGAGAGGCGCACACGATTCATTTCGGCACCTCCATGACATTGAAAAAATAGAAGAGCAAGCTAAACGAAAAGCTTGAAGCGTGATGATTCAGAGGGCCTTAATTGTAAAAATTGTCTGAAATTGTTCTCTTTGTGCAATTTGCTTGAACTTTTTTCCGCTGCTAATCTTATATACAGGTAGCATTTTGAAAGTACTTATCATTATTATTATCTCAGGTATACTTTGTGATATGGCTTGCATTTTTGTGTAGGTTGTGGATCACACAACGCATAATTTTGTCAAGAAAGATAAGTTGGTCTTTCTGATCGATGACTAGTTTATTTTCTATAATTATGGTTTACTTTTTTTTTTTTATTTTTTTTTTTTTTTTTTTGGGGGGGGGGGGGGGGGGTGTTATATCCTCCAATAAATGATTGTTAACTACATCATGTGAACAATTACTGTTCATGATCATTTGCTGATTTGAGCAGCCTGTGATGTATAAATCTCAATACCAATGTTCAACAATGCTGTGGTTAAATTATTGCTGAACTAATTTTCATTGTTGCTTTTGGAGATGCATACACTTGGGGTTGCTGGCCCTCTTGATAGGGCCTATTCCAGGCCCACCTAAGTGATCTGCCCCATTCATTTTATAAGACTTGCCGAGCTGATTGTCCATGCAAAAAAATTCAAGTGGATTGAATATCAACAGCCACATAATCAGATTGTATGTCTTCAAAAAAATTGATGATAGGTATGATATTGAAAACAAACTATCTATTTTTTAAAGGCGAATATAATTCATTCATGTAATTAATATTCGATCAACTTGATTTTTTCTAATGTATTTGATGGACCTTGCAAAATGAACAACTTGGATTAAGGTGAGCCCAAAATGAACAACCAGTACATCACGCCTGTTTTTTTTTTTTTTTGGTTCGTTCCTAAAGTTGATTCCATTGTCTTTTAAACTCTAGGAATTGGAGTCCGGTGTGTGATTTGTAGGTGGTGACTTTGATATGTTCATTTATTTCTTATTCCTCTTTTCTTTTGATCCTTTCTTGGAGGACTCCTTGTTCCCCACATTCTTATACTCCTTTTCATTATATATATTTTGGAATGATTCTTTGATCGAGCTTTCCCAACAATTATAAAGATTTAAGCCACCTCAGCAAATAACTTGGTCCAAGTAGAATTTAATTTTTTATAAGGGATGTTAGATTAGGTTGTAAAATGCTTGATTCCTAGAATCGTACAAGAAAACACGAGATATACATTTTACATAAATCAGATACCTATCTATAACCTTTGATAAGGTTATATGAACGAATAAATTTTATCTGCTTTTTTTAAAAAAAAAAAAAAAAAAAAAAACTCGCATTAGTTGTCCTTATCATATTATTTTTGTGGATCTCATTTTAGGCTTCATGTTCCATCATGCCATCTGAGTAAAATATAATAATAATAAATTATAAATTTAAAGCACAAAATATTACATAAGATGACCAAGCCATTTCACGTCTTTTGTCCAAGTATTCACATCATCTAGGGCACAAACACATTTAAGAGATTATATATAATTGCATAATAAATATAATGAAAATTTTTCAACAATTAGATGTTCTCAAAGCGAAGAAAAATTGATGCACTGGTCCTTCGTTCAGACAAAAACTGTCGGATAAGGTTTCAGTTTGCATCGAAGGAACGTTGGCAACAAAAATAAACTAATAAACTGCAGATTGTCTTATAATACAAGCACAAATTGAAGGCTTTATTACTGTTACAGTTCTCTTCATGTATTGCACCGCTCTCCCCAGTCGACAGATCAAATTAGAGCCTTCGGAAAACACTTTCTGAAAAGTTTGTATGGAAGCGCTGATCTTACAGGACATTGGAAGCATCGTTGCATCATTCAAAGTACTAAACGATTGAACTGGTCTGTCACATTCCATCACCTCCCATCATCTGCAAAATAGGGTGGATAGATATTTCAAGAATTTCAGTAGCAATAATTATTTCTTTTCTGATTGTTTGGGAGAAAAAAATTTAAAAATTTATTCATGTTATTTGATGACTATACTAACGGGTGGCAAAAAGAATTGAATCAGCACTAGTAATGAAGGAACACAAAATAATTAATACCTTAAAGAAATCTCCAAACATCCCTTGCATGGGATTTCTACGCTGTACTCCATAAAAAATCCCCGCAATTTCCTCTAGCAACTAAAAAAACCAATCAGATTTGATAAAACAAAGGAAATGAATTATAGACATCACCCGCACAAGTTCAAGCATTTTTTATTTATTAAAATACTGTTGTGGAGAACTCTTTGTTTATATATCAAGAAGGGTAAAAGATTGCACCATATGCAACATAAAAGAATTATAATCCATTGTAAAACATCTACATTGGAGCTATAACCACACACCTCATAGAATACAGGTTCTCGGTCAATGGCAGATTTGTAAGTCTGAGTCAACACATTAAACAGAGGCAGAGCATCTCTCTGCAACCTGCATTGGAAATAACATTTAAAACTTGGTATCTCATGATCGACATCCGTTATAATCTGAAGAACAAGCCAATAAAATTCATACTGAATAGATGTGAAATGAGAAATGTAAATAAAACTTACGTCGGCAAAAGATAATTGATGAACTGCATCAAATCTGATCTGGGGAGGTTAAGCTCCTTGTCTCTCACTTGATTTTTTAGTTCATCCATAAGATAATTAGCATCTCTCAGATTGCCAAGAGATAAATACCTATTAGGGAAAAAGATGCCATCGCTACTTCACTTCTAATGTGATAGCGAAAATAACAAGAAACAGTGGAAAAGCTGAATGGGTAATTCTAATATAATAATATCAAGCATGTTAGATATGATAATGCAGTGCCTACATGTTTATCGTCCAATGTTTCCCAAAATCAAAGTGTCATCTTTTATTTGTTGGGTTAATTTCTTGGAAACGCAAAGCAGATATTCATAATTTTTTCGACTAATGCAACACACAGATGCCAATTATTTGCCACTATTTTGACAATCCTATGTCTCCATCACGCAAAAAGGGAGGGGGGTAGTGAGAGGAATGTATGTTTCTATAATCCTGGGTTTCCATCAGTTCATTGAGAATCACAGGGTTACAATCTGGATATGGTGTTTAAATACTATCATAATCTCAAACCTAGAAGCAAGGATCCAGTTTCCAATTGTACTTACATCAAAATGGCCCGCGCAATGGCTAAATCGTCCTCACCTGGATAACACTGCATGATTGAAAAGCGTATGAGTTAAACGCATTTAACAATAATCAAATTAAAAGCAACCATTATGTTGAAACTGATTGTGATGGACTTGGTAAAACAACCGAACTACTGAATAAAATTGCAGTATATTATGTGCATCTAGAATATAACATGGGTTACACCATACATCGTCTTTGAGAATAAACAGAATGAAACCAAGCAGTATTACCTAATCACCACTAGAGGGTGGTGGCTGGTGGTAAAGTCCCACCTGTGGTCATTTTGTGGGCCCATCTAGGCCTCTCTTGTCTCACTCCCCTACGGGTAAGGGCTATTACGGTCACACTCAAGGAGGGTTCACACCATCTGCTCCTACCCATTTGCAGGGCCAAATAAAAAATTGCATAATTAAACAGTAGACTGACTAAATAGTTTTAGATTTTCAAAATTTGTCCTCCCAACAAAATTAGCAGTGGAGAGTACAGTTTTTTTTTTTTATAAGTAAAATAATTGTATTAAAAGAACATCAAGGGGGTGCAACCCATACACATCAGCCCAAAAATCCTAAACTAAAGTCTCAAAGGACGCCATAAAAGTGTATACATTTTACAAATCTAAAGTATCCACAAAGTGAGAGTACATCTGAATGTATGCTAGAACTTCGTCTAAACAAAACTGAATAAACTTACAAGGAAGTTGCACTTTGTTTCCACAAAGAAAGGTTGGGGGAGAAAAGGTCATGTACCTCTAGCATCTTCATGATCGAATTTAAGAAATAGATGATATTATTGTAAATAAGAAGCCTAACCTTGCCCATAAAATTAACAAGAGTTGATGCAAACGTTTTAGGGTGTTTCCCTCGAACAAAATGATAAGATACTCTTGCCATGTCCTGAAAAGCAGCAGTATATTGGTGTTCACAGATCATAAGACCAAGGGAATGAACAAAAAGCAACATGAAAAAAATTGAAACTTGGTTCACCATTAATCTGTTTAATAGTCGTAGTAAATTGCAACGTAGTAAAATTTAATAATGTCAAGTTCATGTTTGGAAGGCCAGGGACAAAATTGCTAAATCCATCTACCAGAGCTTTTTCAAGGCACAAATATATCACCTTTAATTTAGCTATAATAACTATTAAAAAAACTACAAAAGGAAAAAACATAACACTTTGGGCAAGTATATTAAACACCAGGGAAAAGTTGGTAATTATACGAAAATTTCTAATGTTCTCCATTTACATAACAAAATATAGAGAAAAGAAAATGAGATAACTGAATACAAGGAGCATAGAATTCTGTTGGCACACCTACCACCTCTGGGGATTCAGAATATATGTATTCAGCTAGCATATCGTGTAGTTCAAGAGATCCATTCCTATGAGCCCCAAATTCTGCAGACCACCTACAGACAGAAGAATACAGTTACCGCGCATTTGCAGTACCAAATAACACTTGTAATATCAGCTCAGAGAAAGTGCAGATATACATTTACATATATACAAAAAAAAAATGATGTCAAAAATATATATATTACTAATACAGAAAAAAAATAGAAGAAGATTTTTTTGAAAGAGATGTTATAGTCTTTTCTTTTCTGTTTTTGGATAAGTGTGATTATAATCTTATGTGTAGTAGAGACATGCTAACAGTGAGGAAATAGCAACTATTAAGGCATTAACAAAGATTCAAGATACATGTATTTCAGGATTTCATGACATAAGAAACCCAGTGTAGTGAATTGCTGGATGCAGCAAGACACTAGTCTGTTACAGTATCTCCACTCTGAGATTACCATTTTCCTAATACTTCCCAACACATTCTAGGCACACCCCAACTGTGTAAAAATAATCTAGTCAAACCTCCATTGGCTACTAAATTCAATCAATGCCACGTGTCAGATAACCCATGCGAGGAAGCCCAAACAACTTCTATAGAAAACATTACTTGGCACTAGTTTTCTAGAAGAATGTTTAACTTCTACAATTACACATGCACCAAGCTTTAATATGCAATAATCTCATACCTAAATTGACCCCAAGCAGCCACCAGAATCACTCAAATATCATCGTGTTACAATCTAGCAATGCTATAAGCAGACAAACTGTGACCCATTTATACTACTTTTGCATGTTTGGAGTGTTATTTTAGCAATTTTCAATTTACAGCACCAAAAAACCTTTTAATCAACTAGATATTGTACAACAACAAAAGTTGTCTAACTTTGCACTACACAATAAGCTCCATCGGGACAATGCGACAACCTAGATACAAAAGCAACTAGCAGATACATCAAAATCCAAGACATATACAGCACAGCAACTTAATCAAATGGACCGAATATAATTGAGCAAATGATTATTAAATTGCACAAAATGATTGCAACACCAAAGAGATCCTTGGGATGAGTGATTTTCTCAGCATCACCAAGTCCTCCTTGCAATACAAGTAGCACAGCTATGGATTAGTAACCATGTTTTTACTTAACAACAAAAACAAGATATGCAGAAAGTCTCACTTAATAGCAGCTTTTAAAAATGATGAGCAACCCTCCACACGTATTTTTGCTTCCCCAAGAGCTTCTGAAAGCTTCTGCATGTCATCATCATCCGTCAAGTCCAAGTGTTGTGGCACGGGAATTTGGGGAAATTTCTTGTAGACTTTCCTGACACGGTCTAACAATGATCTTTTGTCACAATTACAAAGAAAGAAAATATTGGAAAAGTAGGATAAATATGACAAAAATGACTAATAAGAAACTGTAAGTTCTATAAGTCCAGTCAACTTAAGGGAGAGGGTATCTATGCAGCCATTGATTTGGTTAAATGCTGATTCTATAAGATATAGACAGGACCAGATTCTAGAAGCTGATATCAAAAAACAAAGCACAGAGTTGAACGATATTGGTTAAATGTCCATTCTCAGTTCCATACTTCCATGGGGAAAATCTTTGGCAGCTCAAGGGTCTTCTTCTTCGCTTGTAAAATTCATATATAATTACATATTTATCATTCATGTGTCCTCCTCATTGTGTCCATGAATTTTTCCTTCTAAAATTTAGTGCTATGATGCACGGACACGGACACAGGACACGACACGGACACGTAAATACGCAAATTTTCAAAAAATATGGGACACAACACGTTGGAGACACGTTTAATATATATAATTTTATTTATTTATTTTATATCTAAAATTTTAAAAAATATTAATTCTTATAAAATTACAATAATAATAAAATTAACAAATATATTATCTAAATTTTTTAAAATAAAAATTGATTTTTTTAAAATAAAAATAATTTATTTTATATATTTGAATAAAAACATAGATATAAATAATAAAACAAAAGAAAAAAAAAGAAAAAAAGAGAGAGAGAATAAAAAGAAAAGGGTGGAGTGGAGAGAAATGAAATCAGATGAGGAAAGAGAAGAAAGAGAAAGAGACAGAACGAGAGACAGAAGATAGAAGACGGAAGACGAAGACAAAGGAAGAAGAAGACGATGTGAAGACGAAGATGAAAATGAAGCAACGAAGACGAAGCGAAGACGAAGGCAGAAGACGAAGACGAAGACGAAGACGAAGACGAAACAGGTTAGGGCTTGTTCTCTCTGTCCTCGATCTGTCTCTCTCTTCCCTCGATCTATCTCCCTCTCTCTCCCCTCGATCTGTCTCGACTCTGGCTCTCTCCTTTCTCCTCTCCAACAATTCTAGGGTTTCTTCGATCCACCTGCGTGTCTAAATCGTGTCTTCGTGTGTCCAACCTCGTGTCCGACTCTGAAAAATTCTGAAAAAAGGGGGACACGTAGGGGAGAGTGTCGGACACGTGTCAACAGCGTGTCGTATGCGTGTCTGTGTCCGACACGTGTCAGACACTCATACGCCAGCCTCAGGGACGTGTCCGTGCTTCATAGATTTAGTGAGTTGATGTCAGATTGTGTTAAAGAAGCGTGGACACTTCTAAGACGGTGGTGTGTCCGTGTTGGACATCGACACTTCCTGACACATGTTGGACTCATGTCGAAACGTGTGTTATCATTTCTTTTTCTTTTTTTAAATAATAACACAGTACGAACACTTAGGGGACACACGTCCATCATTTAGACACATATGAACACATTACAAGTTCAAACAAAAAAATTTAGGATCCAATGATGAAAAAAAAATAACTATTAATCCATTCTCCTTTAAATTTTATAAATTAGTGTCATGTTGTATTTTTTTATTATCATTGAATGAAATATGACATGTAAAAATAATATAAACTATCTACTTTGTGTGTGTCCCCCAACATGTCATATCTTACATTTTTTTTTTTTGTAAAATTGTCATGTCTGTGCATCTGTGTCATATCGCATGCATGTTTTGTGTCAAAATGAATTATGTAATATGCATCCACGCGGCATACAAACATGAACAGAAATGTATGTCTATGTCTATAGAAAGACATAAAATCTAGAAAATAAAAATTTACACCACTAGTGTAGACGTGGAACTGACCAAGAGTATCGTCATCATAAGGAAATTTCCCTTTAACAAGTGTTTCCACAAACAGAACAGAAAGCTCAGCCCCACAAGTAACCTGAAAATGTTATAGAATAAATCAATGTAAAGAATTCAATGATGATGATGCAAATATGGATTGTAAATAGTTTAATACTTCTTAAATGATGGGAAATTCATCATTTAAAAAGTAGAAAATTTAGATGGTAAGATTAATGGGAACACTTTTTAAATGATGATGCATATATGGATTGTCAGTGGTTTAACACATAAAATCAATCCAAAAAGGCTACGTTGTTGTTTATTCTGCTATGCAATATCTAAATACTATCTGATATTCCAACTTTAGAGACAACCAAATCCAATCAACTTTGGGAGGAATAATCATTACAACCATGCCTAGTCGTCCTTTAAGTTCATTACCAGGTATTATTATAAATCTTGACTTTGACACCCGTTGATACACAAAAAGTGGACACATGTCTGCTATAAAATTTTAGCTCAACTTTTTAACTAACTTCAATGAAACTGTACAGATATAGGAACACCAGACTACAAGAGAGTATCACCTGTCCATGTTCCAACTGAAGGCAAGCACCTGAGTGAAGAAGATCTAGGGCCTCAGAGTACCTCTCAGCTGATATGTATCTACAATTAAGCATGCATGTTTTTTTACTTTGTAAATAAATTTTATACAAGAAAGAGGTGTTAACCAAGAGAAAGAATAAAGCAGACATCTGATCATCTATCCAAAATCCAAAAAAGAAAAATAGTAATTTAAATAAAAGAATGTTTTTAAAATTATTAGCTACCGCATTGCACCCTCATGCAAATATAATTTGGAGTGTGGATGAGTGGGTTGTGCACATGCATGTGAGGGCCTTCATATCCAGTTTTCAACTTTAAAATATCATAAATTCATAATGGAAACAATCAATGATTCTGAATATAAAAGCCATTTTAACTGACCATATGTCTAAAAAATTAAAGACTAGTACCTTAAACAATTCCAGGAAACAAACTGTTACCCAAAAAATATTTCTTAAAGTAAGAAAATAAAAAAATAAACAAGAAAACAAAACAAAACACAAAAGCCACCCATGTTTCCTGCATCATTTTCATACTTCCAAATACTACGAACAGCAGACTGAAGAACACACTGGCTCTAACGACAAAATTGCAACAAAGTAATTCCATGCCAATTGTAGCAATCAACACATATTACACAGAGGAGATGAAACAAAACAGTGAAGAGATAAATAATATAAATTTAAGTATGTAACACACATATATATAGTGCATGTGTGTAACTGTACTTTACAATAAAATATTATACCTTGCACTAATGGATTTATACATCTGTTGAGCTCCATAGCAGTTACCATCCTCTACAACTTTTGCTAACTTCTCAACATTCTGCAGTTAACAGCAAAAACAATGTATTTTAAATTGTTCGTCTCATAATTCTAATCAACAACTGAACAATAATGCACTTAAATATAATCAGTGTAGGTACATGGGTCCGGCCCTGCAACTGGAATCACCACACTGCTGCCATGTCACCCTCCAATGGCTTCCCTGCAAGCTTTGCACGCTACATATCATCTCTAGCTGGCAGACATGTGGTGTGGGCCAACCAGCAAGCCCAGTGCCATCACCTGCACTCAGCCTCACCAAATCCACCACCGTCAAGTCTAGCTCACTTAGTTGCCTGGCTTGCTCATAGCCCCACCAAACAAGGTCTCTCTCAATCATTAGAGACCAAGACATCAAACCACATTATATGGGCTAAGAGCAGGGCCCAGGTTCCTAGTTCAGGATCACCAGAGCGCTTGTGAATTGGAGACTAGAGTGCAAGGGATCACCCTAGCACCTCGTCACCCCACCCTACCCGCTTTGGGGAGGATCGCGCGCAGACAAGTCTTAAAGAGAGAAGGGCCTTGACCAAGACACAAAACCTCGATGGTTGTATCATACCTACCTTTGAGTCCTCTGACATGGCCAAAAAGGAGTGTATCATACCTACTCTTTGTCAGAGAAATTATTCAGTACTCTTGGAGCAATGCTCTGTTCCATTTACTCATTGAAACTTTGTACATTGTCTGTTAAAAGTCTCATAGTTTAGACCTACAAAGCACGGATACCTCTCCGGAGGTGACGTACAGTTTGTCCTACACATGTCGGACAAGGACATGCACCGAACACGCTCCGGACACGCTGGGACACTTGGGACACATTGTGGACAATTTGGGACACACTGGAGACACATTAAGGACACGCTAAAATTTTTAATTTTTTTATTGAAATAACACACTTAACATTGATAAATTTGATAAAATTAAATATTTTATATAAAATATTTAAAAATATAACATATAATAAATATATAAAATTATATGTTTTGCACATATGCCCATGTTGTGTTTTGCATTTTTCGAAAATTTGTGTGCCCACATATCCATGTCACATCACGTGTCCGTGCCCATGCTTCTTAGGTTTAGACCAATAACTATTGATTTAGAGCACCACCTAGACTTGCTCTAGGAGCATTGAATAATTTCTCCTCAATGTCCACATATGATACATCCAAGGTCTGCAACAGGGGTTACATTCATTTTCCCTCCTTTTTGCCTCTCTCTCTCTCTCTCTCTCTCTCCCTCCCTCCCTCCCTCCCTCCTTAACCATATCAATGAATGCCATCTTCCCATACGGTACTCCTCAACAAGCTGACCCCTCCCCACCATCAAAATCATAGAACACTAACCCAATCAATCTCAGAAAACTTAAAAAAGGTAATAATAAGGTAGGGTTTCATAACCCACCCACAAAACTAAATAAAGGGTCTAATTTATTGAAACAAATGGATGATTAAAGAGCAAAATTCAGCTTTGCAATTTTGTTATCAATTGATCAGAAAACAAATGAAGTTAAAAGATTCATATCCCAGATTAAGACGGAACTGATTAACGTTAATGGGTTTACCTCTTTAGCGGGAGGCAACAAACTTCTTCTGACTCTCTCTCGCAACATCACCTTCGATAATCAATTCGCCAGAGACACAGAGAGATCTGATTTGGTCCTCCTGACCTGACAATCCACAACTGTTTGTAAAGTTCAACTTCAAAATGGAGCTTGTATCTTGTGTGCTTAAGGGGTGGTACCCATGCTCATCATGTTGTACCTTAGTCTATTTTAGGCATATAGGATTCATTTGGGGAGAATATTTTTAGTATGTCTTTTTAGTTTTTTTTTTTTTTTTTTTTTTTTTTGGCTATTTTAATTTGATTATAAAAAATTTGTTCCGAAAGAAATTTTGATTTTTTTTATAATTTTGTAAGAGTAAAAGCAAAATAGTTATGGCTTAGATGTGATATTTTATCATATTGATTTTCTTGTGTATTTTATCTTTTAGTAGGTTAAATTAGTCCCAATCTACTTCCCAAAGGAAGTTATAATGCATTTGTACATTTAATTTTTTATTTAGATAATTTGATTAATGAAAAATGGTTTAATAATTTGTAAATGAAATAAATAGTTTAATAGTTTTGAATGATTTGAAGAATGAAACAAGTTATTTAGTAATTATTGAATGTAATGTATATATATAAGAAAAATGGTATTTCTAATGACAAGGCTCGTGGGAGCTCTAAACTCCCAAATTATATTTTTTGATTTTTAAATAATAAAAAATATTCTATTGGTTAAACTCATATTTAATCATAACAATAAAATTTTAATTATTCCATAAATTACGATTTTTAAAAAGAAAGTATGCTCAACTATTTTAAAATTTAAATTTGTGTGCTAGTATATATAGAAGCATTTCACTAAAATCTAATTATTTTTTATTTTTAAAAAAATCTATTGGTTAACTCTAATTTAACCATAACAATTAATTTTTAATTATTCCATAAATTACGACTTCTAAAAAGAAAATATACTCAATTATTTTAAAATTTAAATTTGTGTGCCACTAATATGGAAGCAATTCACTAAAGTTTAATTATAATCATAAAAAAAAAAAACTCTAATTATTTCATAATTTATTATTTTTAAATATATATATATATATATATATAAAATTTTCTATTTCAAAATTTAAAATCATCTATCATTAAATATGATAAACAATTTAACAGAATCTAAAATTTATAAAAATCTTTCAAATGGTCACGTTATTTATGCTATAACTAATATAGAAATCTTTTTCAAAATTTATAATAATGCTCTTTTCAAAATTCAATATAGTAAACTTTTAAAATTACATTTTTTTTTCAAACTCACATACTAAATTTCTTAATTAATTTTTATTTATTATTAAAAAAAATTTAAAAATCTATTGGGTAACACTTTTTTCAACGATAAAAATATAACTATTTAATGATTTATGAAATTTAAAAGGAAAGTATACTAACCCATTTTAAAATTTAGAAGTGTGCCATATTACTATTAAAAAAATCTATTTTTCTCTTAATTTATAACTTTTAAAAAGAAAGAAGACTAAATAAATTTTTAAAATTTAAAATTGTGTATCACAAATTATGAAAAGTAATTTACACCTCCCATAAATCTTCTCTCTTGCACTTATTGGATTCGAGTAAAATTAGAGTCAGTGTTCATCAAGTGTTGTAACTATTAGTGATGAAGCAACTGTAAAGAATTGTATCTGGTTTAACAATTAGGATAGTCCATTTATCTAGGGCTTCCTTAACATCCTGGTATGCTACAAGTTCTGCTTCTTCTTATGTAGAAGCTACTATATTGGCTACTGTTGTTATATCTGAAGGTTCGGTAGAAGACATAGTGGATGTAGTGTGACCATATATGCATAATTTAAATAAAATATAACAATAATATTAATTATAATAAACTTGGCTATAATACCTTATAAGCTAAAACAGGGTTATATGTTTAGCACATCTGTCAACGTTTTACAAGGAAACAGTGCTATACGCATTTACTGCAACACAGACCTACACCTAAACGTGACTTGGGTGATGTCTCACTAAACTAAACCCAGTTCCACCCTTATAAAGCATAAATCCAAGAATATTACCTACTTATTTTTTTAAAATTTTTTTATATTTTAAAATACATATTATTATTATTATTATTATTATTAGATTTAAATTTCTATATATATGGTCTCATGATTTACGAGTCAGGTGGTAGAGGCCGATTAGCAGCCACCAAGCGGCAGATCTCTTCTTGGATCTGCTGTTCAATTAATCTTATCTGTTGATTAATAAATTTTAATTTCTGATTAATATATGGTTGTAAATACCAATCCTGTAGTTGGTTTGAGTATGAGTTAATGACGTTGAATATAAAATTCTAATACTTCATGTAATTCAACAAGTAAATTCACGGACATGCATAAATATGAAAGGAAAGAAGAAAATATTTACAATCAGAGTCTTCAAAACAACATAGGTCTTCAACACTTAATTTATATATCATAAACTAAGAAAATTTACAAGAGAGGAAGTGTAACAACCCCATCACATATAATGATTAGTACTTGATTAATTAAGAGGATTTGAGATTTAATTGCCGAGTATTATAATTTATTTGGGATTTATGAGAATTGTGGAATCTGACTCGTATGTGATTTTATCGAAGGTTTATTTTGGAATTAGAAATTAAGGGTCCAAATGACTTAAGGGAGTAAAATTGAGAAGCTAATCAATTAATTTTAATTACGGACCCATTTGGGAGTTTAATTAAATATTCGATTCAGTTTAGTGAAATTGAGATTCAATTAATTAGATCCAAATTGGAGAAAATTAAATTAATTAAATCTTGAACGATTGAGGATTATGAATATTGCGAATTAAATTTAGTTATGGGGTGACCAATTTGAATATATAATTTAATTGACGGAAACTTGGGGTCTGATCAGAAATTGAAGGCCTAAATAATTTAAGAAACCAAAATTGAGGTTGAAAATAAGTTCGATTTATTATTTAGAGCATTTTGGGAGTCTGATTAAAAATCTGATTCGGATTAATAAAATTTAAATATAATTAATTGGGCCCTAATGGAAGTTAAATTTGACTAATTTAATTATATGGGATTTGAGGTTAGTTATAATTAACTAATTGTATGTTGATTGAAGTTAATTAAGATTAAGTGATATTTAATTAAATTATTTCCAGACATAAAATTTAATTGGACTAAATTAGTATTGTGGGTGTATTGAGAATCTATGTTTGGGTGTGTGCATGTGATGTGTTGGATGCCTAAGAGGAGTGCTCGTGTGCCATGTTGAAATCAAAAGTGAGGTGTGTGAGTGTGAGTGTGAGTGTGAGTGTATAGCTTAATGAAAATCAAAGAAGAAAAACACAAAGAAAAGAAAGGAAAGAAGAGGGAACTCTGCAAATAGCCGAATATAAGAGAGAGAGAGAGTGTTGCCGTAAGAACAAAAAAGGGGAAGGAGGAAAGCAATGGAAGTTCAAGAAAATTAAATGAAGGCTCAAATTTTTGGAAGAAATTTAACTAAGGTATGGAATTTATATGAAATGTGTAGGATCTTTACATTATATAAGAAATTAAAGCTCAATCTTGTAAATAAATTACCTACATGCTGAAATTAAGAGGTAAATGGGTTCAATTTCATGTGATTAAAAAGGGAATTAGTAAAAAGATGATGAAATTAAATTAGATTCATGATTAGGGAAATTAATTTAGAAATTAATTAGTTAGAGTTTGATTTTTATTATTCTTTACAAATTGAAACCCATACTTACATGCATGTTGGAATTTTGATGTTTTAGATTTAAATCATGTGTAAAAGATTGATAAGTTTAATTTTGGGTTAGATATAAAGGAAAATGGAATTAAGTTTATGAGCAATGAAATTGATTTAGAAATTCATCATTTGAGAATAATTTTAGTTATCTTTGATGAAATTGAGCTCTAATTTTACATGCATCACTATTTTCCAAAGGTTTGACACTCCAACTTCATATAATTAGAAAGAAATTACCAACAAAATTAAGGTGAGCTCATGTTTATGGAAATTTGGAAGTAATCCTCATGTAAGAAAAAGTTTTGATTTTATTATAAAAACTATGAATTTGTTTAATCCATGCATGTAATTGAATTGAAAAATCTTATTCAATTTAAATACATTTTAGAACACCCATGATTGTGAATTATATATTTGGTTAGAAATTGAGTTAAGTTGATTTTCTAAGAGATTGATTTGTGTAATTCATAATTAAGTTGATTTTGTTATTACTAATAAAATTGGACCTAATTGTATTGCATACATCATGGATTTTGAAGGATTTGGATTAATTCAATCTCATATTTTGAAGAGAAAAATGAAATGTTTTGTAAACATCAAGTTTATGAAAAATTAGAATTAATCCTAATGTTAGATAAAGTGTTGATTTTATAATTAGATTTTAATCCATACTTGTAATTTGAGACTAAACATATTTGGGGGCATCTATGGTTATGAATTGAATTGAGGTTATAAACTAAGCTAAGTCCAAGATTATGGAAACTAGTTGGAAAATTTATAAGAATATAAAACTAGTAATTTTGATGTTAATTTCATGCATGTGAATAATGTTCTAAGGAATTTATGACTTAATAAAGAATAATAAGCTACTAATCAACATAGATTAGTTAGTTAAAGAATGAATCATTGATCTAGCGGTAATTGTTTAATAAGCCAAGTAAAGGATCAATCTATTTGGAAAAGAAGGACTTAGTAATGAAGGAATATGTGAAATAAGAACCCGGGTTATTTAGATGAGAAAGAATAAACGTAGTAGAATCTCAGACTACTTGGGCAGAAAAGACAGGAAAGTCAAGTTTGATCAAGGAAATAACATTGTATTTCTATGTGTATATGTTATGTGCTTATGTAGGTCGCGCGCCATTATCTGCCTGATTTATCTGATATGTCCAGTCTGTCTGATTTGCTTCTGCAGCCCTCTGTGAGTAATAACTTTGTAAAGTTATGTTCAATGTTATGTATTTTTAGTATACTATGATACGAAATGATTGATTCTTTGAAAAGCTATGATATGTTGGAAATGAATGAATGAATGTCCAGTTTTTCTTAAAAGTATTTGTGGCACCCTTAGTCCGGATGGCCCTCGCCCGGGGGTAACAATACCATGGCCTATGGCCCTTGCCTGTGGGTAACAATACCATGGCTACTTGCGCGCAAGATATGGACCTTTGTGATCGTTGGTACCTGTCTGTTGTGGTCTTCGGACCTGCCTGTTGTGGTCTTAGGACCTGCCTGTTGTGGTCTTCGGACTGCACTGATCCCTGATATCTAATGGGTGTACCACATATGATCTTATGCAAAATCTGAGTTTGATTATGAATATGAGCATGTATCTGAATCTATTTCTGATTGGAAATCTGAATATGCATAAGACTCTATTTCGATAAGGCGTGTTTCTGATATAAACTCTGATTTCTAACTCTGTGATGGACATCATTCATTAAACCCTTTACTCTGTTATTATTCACTGGGCTTTAGCTTACTGTATTATTTATGTATGTAGGTGATCAGGCGCGTGACCAGGCTAGAGGCTTCTGTCTAGAATCTGTTATGTCAGCCAACCTATGTGCCTCCCGTGGAGGTTCCGGATATGCTAAGTGTTATTGTTATGTAATTTAAAGTTTAAGTTATGTTGTCTTGTTTGGTTCTTCAAGTCATATGTATATATGTAAATAAAAAGTTTAAAATTTTTCTGTCTCATATAAGTCTGCACAGCTCAATGGACGTTGTATATTCTTATTTGCTTCCGCCAGCCCCTAATATTATGATAATTTGTCTCAAAGGCCGTAGGTAATCCCAGGATTACTGGGCGGTTACGATGCTAAACCTATAGGGACGGGTTTGGGTCGTGACAGAGTGGTATCAGAGCACGCGTTAATTTCTCACACACGTGTCCATTGAGCACTAGAATGTCTAGAACGGATTTAAGTTCCATGTATCTAGTGAGTAAGTAAGAAGTTGTGCATTTAGGAATATGAATGTATGTTTGTGTAATATGCTTAAGTATTGGAACTAAGTAGTATGAGCTATTGTGGGATTGTGGTGATTATAAGGAAACTAGAATGTGTCTAAGTAGTTTGGGAATGAGGCTAAAAGCTACGAATTAGTGAGATATTTAGAAATTTCATATGTTGTAAGGAAATCAAAATTTTTAACTAGAACATTGGGGAGTACAAGTATGTTGATTTTTGAAAACATGGTGTTATGAGAAATTAGAATCTTTAATGAAAGACATGAAAGCTATATGGGTTATATGTTAAACTGAACTACGAGAATAATTTGAAATTGAGAAAGTTGTTGATCAATGAAATATGTGGAGCTATGGTAATTGAGGATAAGAAAAGTCATTTGATATGTAAGATAGTGCATTTTGGTGGGAACCTATGATGTGGAATGTTAAACCGTAGAGTCTCATGCCCTTGTAGAATGACCTTGAAAGTCCGATTGGAATCACGTTCGGCCAGCGTAGCTTCGAGTCGGAAATTCTTGGTAAATTCCTGGGGAATGAATAAGATACCCTACCAGTGTCCTTATATGCCTATATGTGAATGTCTACTTGTATATGGTGTGTGCTTGGTATTATAAATTAAGTCAATTAAATTAACTCAAGTGTTATCAACCATTCCCTTGTGTTTAACCCTTCTCTTCCGTCATTAGGAATAAATAGTGAAAGAGTGAATGGAGTGGAAATTGAGTCTTTATCAGAGTGATTAAGTAAAGTAGAAGAAGTACTAGAGATCGTAGTGAAAACTGTGAACCCTATGGCAAGACCAAAAGGAGGAGTTAAGTGTGAAAGTGAAAAGTGAATCAAGGAAGAGAACTAAGAATTTTGTGGTGAGAAAGATAAGTAATTCTTGGCAAGGTTATAAGAGAAGTAAGTTATTCTAATATGTCAATATGTCACAAGATTCATTGGGGACTGTGTCATCGAATTGCTGGAATTGTGAGAAGTTGAGCATCAAATAAAAGACTATCCCAATCTAAGAAAAAGCCCAAATGATTAAATTGGTTAAGGATAGTACTTAAGTACAAGTGGGATCGCTGGAAGTTAATAGTCTATGGGTGAGTGGCCTTTTCTTTTTGTAAAGCTGTGTTATATTATTTTGACGGAGTTTTGCTTTGCTTTGCTTTGTTTTAGAAAGTATTTAATCAAGCAGGAGTGACGATCCATTAGTTCTGTACCGAGTATTGGCTTTGTTTTGATGACATTCTTGAAAGGTCCTTTGTGCTAGGGGACGTTAAATTTATGTAGCACCTTGTGGAGATATCTTTTTGCCACTGACGGTCTCGTACGGGTGGATTTGTCTAACCGATTTCGGGTCGGCCACCGACGGTCATGAACGGGTGTGCTTCGATTCCGGGGCGGTTATTCCTCTGTTCTGTCAAGAATGTCATCCTTGTGTTATGAGAATGTTAGTAAGCACCCCTAGCGGCTTTGAAAGATTTCAATTGAAATATTTTGTTACAAGCTATGTTTTGTGTTATTTGATATAGATGGAACCCATTGGTTGGACCATGTAGAACTCAACCTGAAATTGCTCAAAATGATTAAAACATCGCTGAGATTTGACCGATTGATGAATATGGAAAATAATTGGGATTTCTGTTTAGCCTAGCAAAGCTATATGTTTTTGGGACCTTGTTTGAATAGAAAGAAAATTGTACTCCACATTAGAAGACTGAAACCCAATGAGAATTAGAAAGGGAAGACTCAACTTACAAAGAATTGTATCACTATTGAATCTTCTAGCGTTGGGAGAAACATTTATAGTCATCTTAAGTTACAAAGTCAAAATATAGACTTCTAGAAAGGAAAACACAATTATTCCCTTTTGGAATAGCGATTAGAAATTAACGATATTATGATCTTGTGGGCATAAAAATAAATCTAGATTTTGAATCCGACATTAGATAGCTTAACCTATTGCAAATAAATTCAATTCTAGTGTCGAACGAAATAAAGAAAATGTAAAAGGAATTAAGGAAGTAAAAAAAAAAAAAAATCGTTAGGATAACAAGCGCATATTTCTTAAGAAACCTTTGGGAACATAAGAATTTTGATTGGCTAGTTATAATGATTTGAGGAAAATTTAAAAGTGTGGCCCTAAACTACCACGTGACTATTGATCAAGTTCATGAATTTCTGTGAAATATGCTTCTGTTTGAAATCCAATGTGCTTCTCTGTTTTGAAATTACCATCATAATCGTCATCCAAGATGTCTTTTGGAAGTGGGACCATTAATATATGATTACGTTTCCATAGAATTTGGAAATTTCTGTTATAGATTAATATGTGGAGAAATTACGTTTTGTGCATAACTTAAGAACCTTGGCCATAGTCAATGAAAGTTAATGTCTGTTTTTTGAGATAGAATGAATCACAGATTGCATAGCAATAATGTCGGGGTTATATTTTTGTCAATAGGACTGAGGGATCGAGAAATTGTGTTTGTTATTGGTAATGCATCGGCTATTAAATTTAATTAGAAGAATCTATCATGTCAATGGCGAAATATTTTGATCTGTCTGAAAAATAAGGAGAATCACGAACATTATTTAAAATAAACCTCCTGTTATCGAAAGTATATGAGGTATGTGATTGAAATTAATAGAGACGATAATGAATTGCCAGTTTGGGTTATTAACCATTAAGTGATTGGGAGTAAGTTCAATTTATATGAAGAAGTCCAACGAAAAAGGAGTTACCTACAGGAGAAATGAAGTGAGACTAATTATATGACTAATTTTCTATACAAGTACCTTAAGTTTGGAGGACCAAACTTCTTAAGGGGGGAAGGCTGTAACAACCTCATCACATATAATGATTAGTACTTGATTAATTAAGAGGATTTGAGATTTAATTGCCGAGTATTATAATTTATTTGGGATTTATGAGAATTGTGGAATCTGACTCGTATGTGATTTTATCGAAGGTTTATTTTGGAATTAGAAATTAAGGGTCCAAATGGCTTAAGGGAGTAAAATTGAGAAGCTAATCAATTAATTTTAATTATGGACCCATTTGGGAGTTTAATTAAATATTCGATTCAGTTTAGTGAAATTGAGATTCAATTAATTAGATCCAAATTGGAGAAAATTAAATTAATTAAATCTTGAACGATTGAGGATTATGAATATTGCGAATTAAATTTAGTTATGGGGTGACCAATTTGAATATATAATTTAATTGACGGAAACTTGGGGTCTGATCAGAAATTGAAGGCCTAAATAATTTAAGAAACCAAAATTGAGGTTGAAAATAAGTTCGATTTATTATTTAGAGTATTTTGGGAGTCCGATTAAAAATCTGATTCGGATTAATAAAATTTAAATATAATTAATTGGGCCCTAATGGAAGTTAAATTTGACTAATTTAATTATATGGGATTTGAGGTTAGTTATAATTAACTAATTGTATGTTGATTGAAGTTAATTAAGATTAAGTGATATTTAATTAAATTGTTTCCAGACATAAAATTTAATTGGACTAAATTAGTATTGTGGGTGTATTGAGAATTTATGCTTGGGTGTGTGCATGTGATGTGTTGGATGCCTAAGAGGAGTGCACGTGTGCCATGTTGAAATCAAAAGTGAGGTGTGTGAGTGTGAGTGTATAGCTTAATGAAAATCAAAGAAGAAAAACACAAAGAAAAGAAAGGAAAGAAGAGGGAACTCTGCAAATAGCCGAATATAAGAGAGAGAGAGAGTGTTGCCGTAAGAACAAAAAAGGGGAAGGAGGAAAGCAATGGAAGTTCAAGAAAATTAAATGAAGGCTCAAATTTTTGGAAGAAATTTAACTAAGGTATGGAATTTATATGAAATGTGTAGGATCTTTACATTATATAAGAAATTAAAGCTCAATCTTGTAAATAAATTACCTACATGCTGAAATTAAGAGGTAAATGGGTTCAATTTCATGTGATTAAAAAGGGAATTAGTAAAAAGATGATGAAATTAAATTAGATTCATGATTAGGGAAATTAATTTAGAAATTAATTAGTTAGAGTTTGATTTTTATTATTCTTTACAAATTGAAACCCATACTTACATGCATGTTGGAATTTTGATGTTTTAGATTTAAATCATGTGTAAAAGATTGATAAGTTTAATTTTGGGTTAGATATAAAGGAAAATGGAATTAAGTTTATGAGCAATGAAATTGATTTAGAAATTCATCATTTGAGAATAATTTTAGTTATCTTTGATGAAATTGAGCTCTAATTTTACATGCATCACTATTTTCCAAAGGTTTGACACTCCAACTTCATATAATTAGAAAGAAATTACCAACAAAATTAAGGTGAGCTCATGTTTATGGAAATTTGGAAGTAATCCTCATGTAAGAAAAAGTTTTGATTTTATTATAAAAACTATGAATTTGTTTAATCCATGCATGTAATTGAATTGAAAAATCTTATTCAATTTAAATACATTTTAGAACACCCATGATTGTGAATTATATATTTGGTTAGAAATTGAGTTAAGTTGATTTTCTAAGAGATTGATTTGTGTAATTCATAATTAAGTTGATTTTGTTATTACTAATAAAATTGGACCTAATTGTATTGCATACATCATGGATTTTGAAGGATTTGGATTAATTCAATCTCATATTTTGAAGAGAAAAATGAAATGTTTTGTAAACATCAAGTTTATGAAAAATTAGAATTAATCCTAATGTTAGATAAAGTGTTGATTTTATAATTAGATTTTAATCCATACTTGTAATTTGAGACTAAACATATTTTGGGGCATCTATGGTTATGAATTGAATTGAGGTTATAAACTAAGCTAAGTCCAAGATTATGGAAACTAGTTGGAAAATTTATAAGAATATAAAACTAGTAATTTTGATGTCAATTTCATGCATGTGAATAATGTTCTAAGGAATTTATGACTTAATAAAGAATAATAAGCTACTAATCAACATAGATTAGCTAGTTAAAGAATGAATCATTGATCTAGCGGTAATTGTTTAATAAGCCAAGTAAAGGATCAATCTATTTGGAAAAGAAGGACTTAGTAATGAAGGAATATGTGAAATAAGAACCCGAGTTATTTAGATGAGAAAGAATAAACGTAGTAGAATCTCAGACTAATTGGGCAGAAAAGACAGGAAAGTCAAGTTTGATCAAGGAAATAACATTGTATTTCTATGTGTATATGTTATGTGCTTATGTAGATCGCGCGCCATTATCTGCCTGATTTATCTGATATGTCCAGTCTGTCTGATTTGCTTCTGCAGCCCTCTGTGAGTAATAACTTTGTAAAGTTATGTTCAATGTTTTGTATTTTTAGTATACTATGATACGAAATGATTGATTCTTTGAAAAGCTATGATATGTTGGAAATGAATGAATGAATGTCCAGTTTTTCTTAAAAGTATTTGTGACACCCTTAGTCCGGATGGCCCTCGCCCGGGGGTAACAATACCGTGGCCTATAGCCCTTGCCTGTGGGTAACAATACCATGGCTACTTGCACGCAAGATATGGACCTTTGTGATCGTTGGTACCTGCCTGTTGTGGTCTTCGGACCTGCCTGTTGTGGTCTTCGGACCTGCCTGTTGTGGTCTTAGGACCTGCCTGTTGTGGTCTTCGGACCTGCCTGTTGTGGTCTTAGGACCTGCCTGATCTGATAGCTAATGGGTGTACCACATATGATCTTATGCAAAATCTGAGTTTGATTATGAATATGAGCATGTATCTGAATCTATTTCTGATTGGAAATCTGAATATGCATAAGACTCTATTTCTGATAAGACTGTGTTTCTGATATAAACTCTGATTTCTAACTCTGTGATGAACATCATTCATTAAACCCTTTACTCTGTTATTATTCACTGGGCTTTAGCTTACTGTATTATTTATGTATGTAGGTGATCAGGCGCGCGACCAGGCTAGAGGCTTCTGTCTAGAATCTGTTATGTCAGCCAACCTATGTGCCTCCCGTGGAGGTTCTGGATATGCTAAGTGTTATTGTTATGTAATTTAAAGTTTAAGTTATGTTGTCTTGTTTGGTTCTTCAAGTCATATGTATATATGTAAATAAAAAGTTTAAAATTTTTCTGTCTCATATAAGTCTGCACAGCTCAATGGACGTTGTATATTCTTATTTGCTTCCGCCAGCCCCTAATATTATGATAATTTGTCGCAGAGGCCGTAGGTAATCCCAGGATTACTGGCCGGTTACGATGCTAAACCTATAGGGGCGGGTTTGGGTCGTGACAGGAAGAGAGATACATTTTAAAGCACTCTGAAAGAGAAAATTTTAAAGCTAAAAAAAAACTCTGCCTCAACAAGGGTGAGGGTATCCCTTAAATAGAAAAAAAATGAGTAAAGATAAGATGAGATAGAGGACAGGTGGCGTGTCCTGGATAGCTGGGAGTCGATCAGCCTTATCCTCATAGCTGAGTGGTTTTTACTTTTGACTCAGTATCCTTATCTTTGTTAAGCTGGACTGGAACAGCTGGATAGTCCTGTGCAGGATGGCAGACCAAGTATCTGCTTTTCTGAAAATATCTTCACTGTTGGTTGTCATTTTATGTCGACACTTTGGTGAATCTTACTGGTGGCGAACAAAGACTCATGCTTTGCCTTTTCCTTTTTTTTTTTTTTTTTTTTTTATCTTTTTCCTTGTCAATCTTTTCGGCAATCATGCTAGTAAGTGAATCCCAAAAATCACCAAAGTTGGGTTCATCATTTACAAGGTCCTGTGATTCCCCAGCTAGAACAACAAATTCATTTTTATCATGGTCTAGATGTTCTTGGTCTTGACTACTAGTTACAGATTTCATGGAGGTGTTGTCGCTAGAAAGAGTTTGGAGAAATTGTTCCTTCATGAAATCCATACTTTTGATAACTAGTTCTGTTTCTGACAAATTCGGATATTTTTGACATAATTCTGTTTGGATTTGTAAAAAAGGGTTTTGAATAACCGGTTGGCTGGAAATTGTTTTGGGAACAGCATTCCAGCAGGCTTAAGAGTGTGCCTTAATCTTCTAGACAGTTTCTGGTATAGTGGGATTCATGCCCTTGTCCCACCATTTCACAAAAAAAAATCTTTTGAGATGCGGGATTTTATTCTAGTAATCACATTGGAAATCTCATTTCCATATCCATGGAATACTAAAACGGATGGTAAAATGAACCAAGGATTTGGTCATAGAAATATTTGTATGTCCTGGTAAATGAGAATAAGCAATTTGCCATTCATTAAAAGCTTCGCGGATGGATACTGGGAAAACTTTAAGTTGTAACCCAAATTTATCCCACCAAACGAGAAACCAATTAGGTAAATCATTTTTGAGAACGTCGAGACAAATTCGGATAAACCAAGAGTGATTGCGAATAGGATTCTGGTAATAAAAAGCATAAGTAAATGCATCGATATAGTCCCAATAGCTGTAATGAATTTCCCTGTTATGAATATCAAGTTGATGAGTGGTGTGCGGATGAATGTCCCATGTAGAAATGGGTATGATATTGCGGCTTGTCATTTACTGAATTGGATGGGACTAGCAATCTTGGAAGGATCATGTAGAGTATGCTTGATTTCCATGGCAGCAGTCTCAATGAGTATCTGTTCATATATATAACGGTATTGGTCAAAATGGGGAGGAAATTGTTGAGTCGTAAGATAACGATGTTTAATTTTCCATGGATCAGTCATCCATTTTTCATTTACTGGTTCAATATAGAGAACTTTTTCTTCAGTAATACTGTTAAGAATATACTGTTCAGGAGTAAGGAGGACATCCTTAGCAGATTGACTAAAGGATTCTCCTATATTACTGTTAGAGGCTTGTAGCCATGGAAATTCTATTGTATATGGATCTTGGTAAGGGTTGCCCCTGCCTTGGTCCCGTCGACTTGGCCCACGGCTACCTCTACTGGTCATGACCCCTGCAAATATTCTCAAGTTAAAAAGTCTGGTAGAGAGTTCTGTTTACCTTTGATATATTCAATATCAAAGTCAAATGCTAATAATGCACTCTACCAATTTGCAAATATATGTTTATGAGCAAGATTAAGAACATCTTTTTTAAATATCTGTTTGGCTACTGAACAATCAAAATGAATTAAAAATTGTTGGTTTAATAGATCATCCTGAAATTTTAAGACACATTTAACAATTGCTAAACATTCTTGTTTAATTGTCGGATAATTTAAAGCAACTTTAGTCTAATTTCCTGATGCAAATCTTAGGAATTCTTCTTTTTGACTAGTAAGGTTAAGCTGTTTTAGAATATCTCCATAACCATAGTTAGAGGCGTCAGTTTCCACTATTTTCTTCTATTCTGGATTTGGTAAAGCAAAACAGGGGAGTTGTTTTACTTTAGTTTTAATTTTCTTCACTGCAGCAGTATGTGTATCCTTCCACGGAGAAGGATTTTTCTTTAATCTAGTGTAGAGGATAGCAGTATTCTGGGATAACTGATGATAATAGTCTCTAATATAATTTAGACTACCTAGAAATCTCTGTAATTGAGTTTTATCTTTTATTTCATCTGAAAATTTAGATGCAAACTCTATACTTCTGTCAACTGGTATAATAGTTCCATTATGAATATTATGACCAAGAAAACGTACAGTTGTTTGAAAAAGTTTCATTTTTGCTGCAGATATGACTAAACCATTTATGATAATAACATGCTTAAAAATATTAAGATGTTTAAAATGCTGGTCTATTAATGAGGAGAAAATAAGAACATCATCAATATAACAGATAGAAAATTTTGTATAAGAAGTAAATATATCATTCATAATATGCTGGAATTCTGATGGTGCATTTTTAAAACCAAATGGCATAACATTCTATTCATAATGCCCAAACAGTACAGTAAAAGCAGTTTTATACCTATCTTGTTTGGCAATTTGTACTTACCAATATCTTGATTTTAAGTCAAATTTAGAAAATATGACTGCATTCTGTAGTCTATCAAGAAGATCTTTTTTATTCAGTATGGGATATCTAATCCATTTTAAGGCATTACTAAGAGGTTTATAATTAATAACTAATCTTGGCACACTTCTTTCAATTTCTGCATTTTTATTAACATAAATGCTGTACAGCTCCAAGGAGAATGGCTTGTTCTAATCAACTTCATTTGGAGAAGATTTTGAATTTCTGTTTTATACATTTCTAAATATTCCTTTTTTCATTTGACTAGGGCAAGCTCTGGTTGGGATGAATCGTTCATCAAAGTCTGGTTCGTACGGAAGAAAAACTATGTATTTCTTTTTTTCCCAAAAAGCATTGAGAACATCATTACAAATTTCTGTTTGGAATTCTTTTTCAAGTAATTTAATTTTATTTTGTAAAGACGACTATTGTAATCTTTGCTCAATAGTAAGGAAATTAATTTATGTTTGAAGAAAATTAATTTGTTTTTCTTTGAAATTAACTAGATCTTTGATTTGATCTAATTCTTTGGTATAAGGTTCTATTATGAATTCAAAGATAATAGGTTGATTACTGATGGTTGTGTGAATGCCTATGGAATCTATTTTGGTGATAGGCATTAGTAAACACAGAAATGAAATCCCTAAGATAATGCTTTGAGACATGTTTCTGATAAGAACAAAGGCAGTGGAAAGACATACACCTTGATTACAGATGAAAGCCTCTGGTACTTTGAATTTAATTTTCATAGAATTACCACTTGCACTGGTTAACAATTGAGTGGTTTTTCTAGAAATATTTAGTAAGAATTAATCTTTCTTGAATACAATTCATGTCAGCACCACTATCAATAAGGGTGATGGCATCTTTAATAATAAAATCAGGTTTTATTATAAAAGTGATTATGATATACCATTTCTGGAAAGTAATATGATTCATGAGCATTAAATACTGATGCTCTGGTTTATCGTGACTTTCTTTTTGTTTTGAAGTTTGTCCTTTATCTTTAAGTTAGCTGTTAATCGTTTTAATATTATTAAGAATAGATTGGTTGGCTGTTTGAAGGTGTTTTACTTCTGTTTTTAATACATTAATTTCCATTTTTAAATCTTGGATAGTTATTGGCTTTTCAATTGATTGAGAAACTTGCATATGGTTAAGCACTTCTTTTATGCTTTAATGTTCAATTGGAATTATTTCTTTTGTTTTCTGATTCTAATAATATATTTCTAAGAATTTTAGTTTCATTTCTGGATCCTTAATCTGGTCTGCTAAGTCTTAACATAGACTTCTGGTCATCAGTTAAAACATTGAGGTTGGGTCCTCCTAAGTCTAAACCATTCATTTCAAGTATTGCTTTCCAATAATTTGCTTCGGTTAGAGCATCCAGAGCATTTATATTACTGGTCTTACAAGAACATTGTTCTGGATTATCAAAGTCAAAAGTAGACTCAGATGGGGAATAAATTTCTGCTAATTCATCCTTTGAATGTGATGTACTATCTGTGTTAGAAAGAGTTTGCAAAATCTGTTGTTGAAGTTGGTCATCCAAGGACATCTCATTAAGTTTCTATTTTCATTTAGCTTTACATTTATTCGTATAATGTCTTGTTGTTCCACACTTATAACAAGTGATTTGTGATTTATCTTTCTTCGGATAAGATTTCTGTTTACGTTTAGTTGATTTTCTAGGCTTTTGATAAAATTGTTGGGGATTATATCTATTCTTTTTGGAGTATGATTTTCTAAAAGATTTTTTATATGTTTTATGTTGTCTCTGTTTCTTAAATTTAGAAGGATACTGAATTTTGGTTTCATAGGCAAATTGATCACAAAATTCACTTAATTCTTTTCTACCTGTTAAATTCTGCTTCTTCATGAGATGCTAGAGTTTAAAGTCATTACAAAGGGAAAGACCCTCTTCAACTATGATCCCTATGAGTTAACCATAAGTGTACTGGTTGTAAGGGATAGACATTCTATTATAGCGATCCCTTAGTTTCTTATGGATTTTTTCTGCAAAAAGGTTAGGAAGACCATCAATGAATTTGGCTTTACAATGTTCACTGTTAGCATCCTGGCATTGTATTACCTTTAACATAAACACATCTTTATACCATAAAAAATGGGTTAGAGATGGACATCAAAGGTTCTGTAGGAGTTCTCTACTCCTATCACTGTTAGCTATATCTGGTCCTACAAAATGGTAAATGATGGTTTGGGTAAGAGTGTAAACTGCATCTTCTTTATTTCTGATGGTTCTTGTTATGGGATCAGTATCTATCTTAAAAGAATTAAGAATTTCATTTTGTTGTGTGATAGTAAGAACATTATCCTACCATTCTTTAAGGATACCTGTAAAACCATTGACGATAAATCGGGGCGATTTGGCTGTCAGAATTGTCATTCTGTTTACAAATAGTTGCATACATCATAATCTGGTGGATGGTTTCGAATATCTAGTATTCAGTATATCCATCAATATTCCATTCATAAATAGTCTTACCATGGTAGGCTTTCTGGGAATGAAGAAAATCCTCTTCATATAAAATATCCTGGGGCGTAGTTCGGGAGTAATAATACCTACTAGGTCCGGTTAAAGCCATTCGGGATGTCTATTTAGGGAAATAGGTTTTGTTTACCTGTTGGATGTCCTGAAAATTATTCTGAATCTAAAAAATATGAGAGGGTGATAATTCATCATCCTTATGCTCATCAAGAGATTGTTGGTCATTTTGATTGTTTAGCATATTTATTTGAGAACTGGATTGCCCTAGTTTTATGTCTTTGATTTTATTCACAAGAACATCCAGAAATTCATTGTCCTGTTTGACGGATCTAAGCTTAAAATTAGAAATTTCTAAAGGTGGTTTAATATTAACGGGATGTATAGGTTCAGGTTCAGGCTTCTTTTGATCAATGTTCTGAGTCTGAAGTAATTCTGTTATGTTCGTTTCAATTCAGTTTAAATGATTGCCTACTATTTGAAAATGAAGATTTGTATAATTATTCTGTTTCATTATTGGGGCAAGATCTTTAACCCAAATAATCTTTCGTTTTTCAGTGCCATATGGAGGTTTTACAAAAGCAGTAATGTGTAAAGATTGACTGGAATAATTTACTCTTGGTGCTAATTCTACAGATAAAGGAGGAGGATGTACAGATTTAATGGTTTGACCATCTGTAGTAGTCCAAGATTTTTGTAAGTCGTCTAAAACATTTAATTCTGATAATGATAGATACTCCATTACAGTTGCATATTCATAATACCATTCAACAAAAAGTTTCATTATTTAATATTTTTCAAGATGAAAATAATACTAGTTTTTAAACTTTTCAAGTTCTGGAGAACTATGGATCTGAAAATACTATGTTCTAAATTTTTGGTATTTATCTTGCATAAAATCCTGGTTTAATTGTCTTCTTATTTCACTTCCTGGTCCATTAGATTTCAAAATTCATGTCACTAGTTGTTGGGCTATAAGGCTTTCTATTTTCATATACTCCATGACGTATTTGATTTTCTGATACATGGATTCCTTGGATGACAGGGTTTGTGGGAGAGTCACTAGGTGGTCGGCTTAGTGGTCTAAAAGACATACCCTATAACGTAGATTCTACTAGTTCTGAATATGATTGTTTAGATGATTCTGGTAAATCTACTCTATAAGAAAGAGCAGTTCTAAAACTGGTACTAAACATGCTTCGACTTAGTGATCGACAAAAATTAAGGTATACATTACCTCCTTGAGTCTGGACTACCTGATCAATAGTTGGTCTTATAATTGGTCTTGTTGGAACAACATTTGGAATATGCCAAGTTTCTGGAAAGTTAATATTTTGCCAAGGGATCATTCTTGGGACAGCTACCTGATTGGTGAAGAGATTTGTGTCGATTAAGACAGTATGTCCTAATTTACTATGTTTTCTGGTATAAAGATTTAAGGTTGTCAAAACCTTTAAATGAATTATGAAAATTGCAGATAAATGAGGTGTTCCTGGTAACTATATGTAAGAACTCTTAGTTCTAATACTTCGGATAGGTTTGGATCCATGAGTGCAACACTTAAATTAAGATAGATGTTAAAATATACTGGTCCATGCAATAGGCTGGTTTCAATGGCTCCCATAAGGGAAGCTTTCCAATCAAGACATCTAACATCTCGTAGGGTACACTCAATACTGGTATTTTGGCCTAACAAGGTCAAAGGTTTAAATGCTATCTGGACTACCCCTATATGAATATATTTATATTTTCTGAAAAAAGGTACTAGATCTTGGACATGAAGTAATTTAATTATTTCATCATTATTCTGTAATGGTATTGTATGTTCAAATGTTTTTATTATCTTTTTACTGGAGAAATCAAAAGTACCAATTTTGTAAATTGTAGCTGGTTTAACAATTGGGATAGTCCATTTATCTAGGGCTTCCTTAACATCTTGGTATGCTACAAGTTCTGCTGCTTCTGATGTAGAAGTTACTGTATTGGCTACTGTTGTTATATCTAAAGGTTCAATGGAAGACATAGTGGATGTAGTGTGACCATATATGCATAATTTAAATAAAATATAACAATAATACTAATTATAATAAACTTGGCTCGGATACCATATAAGTTAAAAAAAAATTTAACGAAATTATAATGCATTTGTACATTTAATTTTTTATTTAGATAATTTGATTAATGAAAAAAATTGTTTAATAATTTGTGAATGAAATAAATAGTTTAATAGTTTTGAATGATTTGATGAATGAAACAAGTTATTTAGTAAGGCACCGTTTGGGAAGATGGTTTGGGAGCTTTTTTTGGTTATTTTAGTCATAAAAGACAAAATAGGCTATTTTAGCCACAATAAACAAAATATCACATCCAATCCATAATCATACACTCTTCTCTTACAAAAAAACAAAAAAAAAAAACAAAAACTTCAAAAAGTCCTTCCTAAACTAAGCTTTTTAGCCAAGGCTAAAATAGCAAAAAAAATCAAAAAGTCAAAAAACCAACCTACTTCTCAAACGAAGCCTGAATGTAATCTATATATATATATATATAAGGAAAAAGGGTCTTTCTAATGACAAGACTTGTGGGAGTTCTAAACTCTCAAATTATATTTTATGATTTTATGATTTTTAAATAATAAAAAACATTCTATCGGTTAAACTCTTATTTAATCATAATAATAAAACTCTAATTATTCCATAAATTACGATTTTTAAAAGGAAAGTATGCTGAACTATTTCAAAGTTTAAATTTGTGTGCCACTATATAGGAAGCAATTCACTAAAATCTAATTATTTTTTATTTTTAAAAAAGTCTATTGGTTAACTCTAATTTAACCATAACAATTAAACTCTAATTGTTCCATAAATTACGGCTTCTAAAAAGAAAGTATGCTCAATTATTTTAAAATTTAAATTTGTGTGCCACTAATATGAAAGCAATTCACTAAAGTCTAATTATAATCATAAAAAAAAGTCTAATTATTCCATAATTTATGATTTTTAAATATATATATATATATATATAATTTTCTATTTCAAGATTTAAAATTATCTGTCATTAAATATGATAAACAATTCGACAAAATCTAAAATTTATAAAAGCCTTTAAATGGTCACGTTCTTTATGTTATAACTAATATAGAATTTTTTTTCAAAATTTATAATAATGCTCCTTTCAAAATTCAATATAGTAAGCTTTTAAAATTACAATTTTTTTTTTTTTCAAACTCACATACTAAATTTCTTAATTAATTTTTATTTATTATTAAAAAATTTTAAAAAAATCTATTGGGTAACACTTTCTCAACAATAAAAATATAACTATCTAATAATTTATGAAATTTAAAAGGAAAGTATACTAACCCATTTTAAAATTTAAAAATGTGCCATATAACTATTAAAAAAAAATCTATTTTTCTCTTAATTTATGACTTTTAAAAAAAAAAAGACTAAATAAATTTTTAAAATTTAAAATTGTATATCACAAATTATGAAAAATAATTTACATCTCCCATAAATCTTCACTCTTGCACTTATTGGATTCGAGTCAAATTAGATTCAGTGTTCATCAAATGTTGTAACTGTTAGTGATGGAGCAACTGTGAAGAATTCAATTGATAAATTTTTTCATTGTAAGTTTATGCTTTTTCATAAAGATCAATTAATAATCTTTAGCCTCCCACATCCTTATTTCTATTATGCACCTAACAATTATGTTAATTTTTAAAAATTTATTGCATACTTATTTAATCTAAGTGTATTTTATAAAATAAATCTCCAATCTCTTCGGTCGAGGTTCAACGATTTAAAATTTATATTTATCAAGTACATAAATATGGATAACAGAGGCTATTGAGAAAATATGCATATCTATTAACAAATTTTCATTGTAAGTTTCTTTTTCTTTTGGATGATGCATATAGTTATAATATTACTCATGCATTTATGTTTTGTAATTTCCATGATTTCATATTTCAAAATTTTTATAAGGTTTGCTTTTAATTTTCAGATTTTATAGTTGGTGCACTTTTTCTTAAATAATGTTATACTTATTATATTTTTATATTACATTTTATTGTGTGACTAAGTTTATTTGGTTGTAATTTTAAATTATAATTTATTTGATATTTTTATAGCTTATTTGGCTAAAAAATAGAGATTTTTTAAACTATAATTTGTAACTTCTCTTTTTTTTAAACTTATTTGAAATCCTTAAAGGCGTATGAATATAAGAATCTCATATCTTTCATCTTAGTAACAACTTTTGAGACATTATATATATTTACATAATAAAAATGGTATATAGATTATTAAAAGTTACACTGCACCAAATAAATTTACAACTTATTTTAAGTTAATAATTTAAAATTTTACTTATAATTTATAACCATTTTATGGGTCATGCCAAACATTAAACAAAATTTAAAAAAATACAAGGTGCATTTAGATTAGGGCTTAAGTTACATAAGCTTAATAATTACCATGAATATGGTGTACTAACATGTGGATAGTTTTCTTAAATAAATATTTACCAAAATTTTGAATGAGAAAATTTTGTTTAAAAAATAGGTTGATAATTAGATTTAAAGCATATTTGATAAAACTTAATTATTGATTTTGTAATGCTAAAAGTTTTAATAAAGTATAAAAATTTTAAATTACATAAATTTATTCATAAATTTTAAATGTGAAAAATGCTTGCTGTATTTAAAAATATTAAATTTATTCATAAATATTAAATTTTCAAATGTTAGAAGAACTATTTGATTAAGTATAGAATTTTTTAATAAAAATGGTTTATTAATAAAGTTATTTCATACATATTTATAATGTATCATGTCTATATATATATATATATTTTTAAAGTTTGTGATTAACTCTTAAAAATTTATAAAATTCTTATTTGAAATGTGGATTATGCATAAATTTATTAACAAATGAGAATTTTTTTATTTATAAATTCACATATAGTACATGCATTACCTTTTATTTAAATCATGCTAACTATAAATCAAATAGTCATTCTGGCTCAAGTTACCTACTGAATAAATATTGAGATTTAAGTACTAGCTAGTAAAATGGTCTAACATATCTTCAATTAAATACACAATAAAAAAACTTAGGCCTGTGAACTAGAGTTAAACTGTTTTATATAGATATTCAGTTTAATTTATTTGTTTAGTATATTAGTTCTAATTTTTTTAAATATAAAACAATAAGAAAATATAAAAAATCAAAAATTAAAAATGATCCATATGGAGTTCAAATTAAGAAAATGGCTATGGGGTTTGCAAAATGTTCAATTGGCCTAACCTCTAAAATATTAGTAAATATAATTAACTAATATTTAATGAGACTGTTTTAGAGGTTATAACTATCAGCCTAGTAGGATCGAAATCATCGAAATCTTATTTGAGGAGTGGGTTGAAGATTGGGGTCATTGATACTCTTTTTTTTTTTCTTCTATTTTTTTATTTATTCTTCAATTTTGATTTATTAATAAGGTAATTGATTTTACATAATAGGTATAAGATAATTGGTAAATTAAAAAACTAAAATTACAAAATTCATCAAGACAAAATATATTTATATTTTATCGTAAATATAATTATTATATGGGAACTAATTAATGTTAAATAAATTTTATTTTATATTATAAATAAAGTTTTTGTTATAATTTAATTTTAAAAATAATTTTTAATTATTGATATTAACCCGTGCATAGCATGGGTATTATACTAGTAATTATTGAAAGTGGAAGGTATTTTGAAAAAAAGAAAAAAAAATGCATTCACACCATAAAAGAGGTATATCTTTTTACAGAATAATAATAATAGAATGTATTATTTCTAAAAAAAGTTGTGGGATATAATCTCTTTTTTAATTGAAATAAACAAATAAATTTAAATAATCTGTTACCATAGTATCATCCATCAAACTCCACAAACCCCATCTTCATACATTTTTTATTTTTCTGTAAATGTCATTACAACGAATAATCTCCGCAATTGCCTTTCTATTTTACCATAATCATGCCTTGCAATCCCATCACCACCCATCCTACAAACTCCAAAAGTTGATTACAAATTGCATCCTCAAAATCTTACCCATCAAATTGCTTCCAAATTTGTAGTTTTTAACCATGAAGGAGAATTGACAGAGTAAAAGTTGCAAGCCACTACCACATGTTACCTCTACACATTGTTAGAACCACATGATGTCACATTCGCTAGTGCCATGACCCATCTACTTTCCTTCTAATTTTTTTTTTTTTTTGAATTGTGAAGTATGATTGTAATAATGGTCGTGGTAAATTTGTTAGGGTTTTGAATTATTGTTAGAATTTAAAATTGTTTTTATTGATTGTATTTGTTGTTGTAGTGGTTGTGATTGTATTTTTGGTAGAAAGAGTAATGAAAGATGAGTAGCGATGGGGAGCAAACGTATTGGTAGGAGATAAATTAGGAAAGAATGAGTTTTTTTTGTTTTTTTAAGATCTTATAAAAATATTTGATGATTTCAGCAAATTTTATCCACTTATTACTTGACAGTTAATCAACGTCGTGGGTCTTAGTGTAAAGGAAGGCCGATGTTATATTTTCATATTACTGGGTCTAAGTATATTTTGAATATTTTCAAGGGAGGTCCAGGTAATTTTCCCTTCATTTTTATAGTTTTTGAGTCAAAATGTATAAATTTATAAATAAAAAAATAAAATAATATTCAGTAATAATTTATGTGATCTTAGTGTAATTAAGACTTTATGATATTTAACTATATTTGTGTTGGTTACATGTTTTGTAAAAGTTAATTGCAGCTTGAAACGTGGTACATGAAGGGCAATTCGAGGAGTTAATACAAGTCTCCAGTCAAAGACAGACACGTGGTAAGTCATATTAGTTATAATGGATCTGCGCAGCACTGGAATAGCTAGAAGGCGCAAGTTGACATGGCCTAACAGTTACTCATAAATTTGAATTCAAAATCAGGAGAGAAGCCTAACTGCAAGAATGGCGTAGTGGGACTGACTGTGAGAGAGCATGATTAGCAATCATGAGAGAACATTTCGACGGTTGGAAGCCCACTTCGACAGTTACCCTTAGAGAGTATAAATAGCTGAGAAGGCGGTAAATTGAGGACTCAGACTCAGATTCAGAAACCAGTTTATTTACTTCGTATTTCCTTCCAGAGGACAATGTGATGGATGCACCTATCTCATTAGATCCTTTACAAATGGTCGAACACACCAACACTTCAGAATATACAACACATGTCCAACACACTGGACAGGGCCATGAAATTGGACTTTCGAGAATGTCCTTTCTACCCAACCAATAAATCCATGGAGAGGTTTAGTAGATGCTATGGGGCAACAATTAATGTATACAATGGAAAGATGGACAACATCTTTTTTGGATTGAGTAAACTCTCATCAACCAATGATCATACGACAGGCTGAAGAAAACATGAATTCCCTTTAGCATAGATTGACTAGAGATAAACAGCTTATGCAAAATAATGGACAAACCAATGGTTAGACTAGTAATCAAAGTCATGAGAGGTTATCACTTGTGCCTCAGTCATGGTACGAAGCTCCTTCGAGACCACCAGTAAACCAAAATATACCATTGCCCACTAGCGAAACTATATAAATTGGTGGATCTAGACTAGCACAAGGGAATGGTATGAGGATGTTTCCAAATCCTATGTTAGAAGCCATACCTAGCACACGGGGTTTCACTAATCCTATGTTTGAATTTGCACCCGAAGGGTTAGAATGATTTCTTGCGGTTGAGAGAGAAACAACATCTGTTCCTTCTCTTGTAGCACCTTTTGTAGGGCCTTTTCCAGGACAGATTCTAAGAGATCGGCCATACCTTCAACAATAGCCAGTACAACAAGGATAGCTAGTCCTCAATGTACCTGTATATTGACCAAGAGGCCCTGAGGCACATGGAGTTCCTCCAAACCTTGTGTTTGTTCCTTTAGCAGTGGTTCAACCAGTACAAAATATGATTCCAAGGGATCAAATTGCTGATATTGTTAGAGAAATGTATGGACCTATGGCTCGGAAGATCCAAACTCTAGTGTACAGAAAACCTTACCCAAAGTGGGTGGATAGGGTACATGAATATCCAAGGGGGTTTAGAATACCTGATTTTACTCTTTTTTTTTAGAATGAAAATCAGTCAATAGTAGAACACATCGCTAGGTTTACAAGCAAGTGTGGTGAGTTCACCAATAATGATTACATGAAATTGAGACTCTTTCCAAGCTCTTTAACTGGAGCAGCCTTTGTATGGTACATAAACTTTACACCTGGCTCTATCCAAACTAGGCAGTAAATAGAGGAAGTTTTTCATGCCCAATTTTTCCAAAGAGAACCTGAAGTTTCCATGGTAGACTTGGCAAGATTGAGTCAAAGGCTTGATGAGAAGGCTGCTCAGTTTATTGCCAGATTTAAAAGAGCACGAAACAAGTGTAGGGTCATGCTACTAGAACCTGAATTTGTAAGATTGATTCAAAATGGCTTGGAGTTTAGGCTTCAAAAGAAGTTTGATTTAACTGAGTTTCGAGACTTAGTAGAGTTAACCTATAAGGTGTCTAAATATGAAACTTTACTTAAGGAAGAACAAGATCGAAGGAATACATCATATAGGACCTACTATAAAGACCCTAATTATGAAATTGATGCAACAAAGATCGTAGGAAAAGAACCTATGACCTGTGAGGCATTAATTCAGAAAGACAGTAAAATAGATCAACAGTTTAAAAAGAAAGACTTGCATAGGAAGTATTCTTTTGACTTAACAAAAGCATATGACATTTTTGATCATTTACTTGCAGCAAATTTCTTAAAGTTACCAAAGGGAGTCAAGATCCCTACCCTTGAAGAACTTAAAGGAAAATTGTATTGTAAATGACACAATTCTTGGTTTCATTCAACTAAAAATTGTATTGTTTTCCAAGACAGGATCCAAGAACAAATTCGGAAATGGAGGCTCAAGTTTCCAGCCAAGTCTGAGAAAGCTATGAGAATTGACACCAACCTGTTTCCAGAAATTGGGGAGGCTATAACCAATGTTGGCATGCCAGATTTCCAAAACCTATCCTTCAAGGAATTGGAGGAAGTCACTGTGCAGATGAATGTGGCTAGCTAGGTTACTTTCAAGAAGAACACAAGAAGTTCACTGGCTGAGGGACAAAGCTCTGCAGGCCTAAGAGAAGGCTCTAGTGAAGAGATGTTGGATGACGACTTTCTCGAAGCTGCTGTAGTGCAGAGGATGTGTCCCAAGTGCAGGATGTGTTATAAGTGGCTGAACGGACTCCCAATTGATGGGAAGTAGTATTACAAAGAGATGCAGAGGGACCGAACAGCCAGCACCTACAACAAGAGGCCATACCTAACTGGCCCTAGACAACATTCATTCTTAGTAGCCCCACCAAATACCAAGATGCAATCAAAAGGAAAGAGGTCTCTCTATGATTCGGCGTTATTTTCCATCCAAAAATTGATGTATGATCAGAAAGAACTTTTTAGATTTTTGGGAGGAATGCTCCAAAGATATGCATTAGATTTTTCAAGGAAGTTGGAAAGATCTATCCATCGTTGGCAAACTTTGCTTGCAACAACAGCTCACACTCTAGTTTTGGCATGGTACCATACAAGCCTTGTATGGCGGAAAAAGAGTAAGTCTCTGACTGATTGAGAATAGAGCGTTGCTTGATTTTGAGACTAAGTGAATGACTATTGAGAGGATTGAAATCGTTGAATGAAAAGTGTTCCGAATTGTTTCGACTAAAGATAAAATAAGTTTGGAGGACCAAACTTCCTAAAGGGGGGAAGACTGTAATACCCCTATTTTGTATTATGTTAATTGGTCCCTAATGTGAGTATGATTATGTGTTTAGCATGATTTTATGTGCCATATGTGATTTCGAAGTCCTATCTGTTCACCGTAGGAATATCTGTTTGAATAATCTGCTTTGGAAATTAAATTGGAGGCCTTATCGGCCACATAACCCGGAATTGGTTATGCCATTGTGATTGGCATGATTTTTAGAACCTACGGTGAAATTTAATTGAAAATTGATTCTGGTCAGATTAAATTGATTAAATTGATGAATTAAGTGCCCAAATATTTTATATTAAAATATTTTGTTAGTGGGGTTTGTTGCCTTAAAGCATTACACCTTCTATTCTTTCCATATAATCTCATTTGGCTGATTTGGACTCAAAAAGAGAGAGAGAGGGCCGGCCATATAGAGAGAGAGGGAGAGAATTGGGTGATTTTGGCTCAAGGATTGGGGAACTTGAAGATTGAACCCAAGATTTTGTGATAATTTGGGAGATTGAACTCTTAGGTAAGTAAACTCATGGCTTTTTGTTTGTAAATTTGTGAATTCAAGCTTAATAGATGGCCAAGAGTATGAATTAGTTTGAATGTAAGGGAATTGAGTTATATATGTTGAATTTGGTGGCTTAGAACACATGCATGTAAGAAATGGGCATGAATCTCCATGTTTGAGCACAATGTGTGTGATTTATGTTGGATATTGTTTGAAAACCATGTATTTAAACCTCTCTTCACCAATTAAGTTGATATGAATGTATATTTCTCACATGCAAGAGTAGATCATGAAAGAATAAGCTTTGCATGTTAGAATTTGATGTGTTGGTGATGAATTTGGATTAATTTGAGACATGCATGTAAATGAGATAAGAAATTGAGCTTTCTAATGTTGTAATCTTGGATTGGTATCATGTTAATATGTGTATATTTGAGATTTGAGCCATAACATGCGTATTTAGTTGGGTGGAATTCGAATTGGAGCTCAAGAACCCAATTTGGAAAACCCAGATTTTTTATGTCCGCTCGAGCGGGGAAAGGGCCGCTCGAGCGGGAAAATCGTGCTCCCAGCACTTTTTGCAGAGTTAGATGTGCGCTCGAGCGGAATATCTCATGCTCGAGCGGGGAGCTATGTAGACAGGAAGTCCGCTCGAGCGGCCGAGTTCACGCTCGAGCGGGAATTTGAGGTAACCAGCACTTTTGCAGGCTTAAGGGTCCGCTCGAGCGGGGACCTTATTTTCTGAAATTTTGAAAATGCATTCTGTGTTCTGTTTTTCGTTCCCTTTCACTTCTAAACACTCTTAGGCATGCATTGAGCATTGTGATTGAATTAGAGAGATAAGAATAAAGCCTAAAGAGGAATATGTGAATTAAAGAACAGATTGAACTATTTGTGACCCATATGTGCTATGTGATATGTAGGGTCAAGCTCCAGGGCAAATCCACATGCCGACCACTATGAGTAATATCTAAATTATGTTATTGTCCCATTTGCTTACTCTTATGTAAGTTTTGTAAAGTTCATTAATTTGAATAGTGGACAAGTTTGATATAAAGGCCTATGAGCCAGTTTGATATGAAAGGCCTATGAACCAGTTTGATATAAATATGGGCTGGAGGCTGTTTGATATAAAATGTGGGCCGAAGGCCGATTGATAAAATGTGGGCCAAAGGCCGTTTGATATAAATGTGGGCCAAAGGCCGATTGATAAGATGTGGGCCGAAGGCTGTTTTGACACGAAAGTGTATTTGGGCCTAAGCGCCGTTTTGACACGAAAGTGTATTTGGGCCTAAGCGCCGCTTCGACACGAAAGTGTGATTGGGCCAAAGGCCGTTTTGACAAGAACGAATGAGTGGGCCAGAGGCCGTTTTGACATAAATGAAAGATAAAGAGGCAAAAAGGCCCGTATGTTTAGAACCACAGTCACTTGACTTACATTGTGTATATATATGTTAATTAGAAATGTGAATTGGGCCCAAGGCCGTTCGGAATATGTTGTTCTACATATTGTTGTATCTTCTTATTTGATATTATTCACTGGGCTTTCGCTCACGCTCATTCATGTGTTTGTAAGTGAGCTATGAGAGGTCCAGACCCAGCCCCTGTGAAGCCAGTGTGGAACAACCAAGTCTTTGAGAGTTAGCCCCTGCATCTCACGTACGAGACCCGTCTTCGCCTTCTGCTTTGTATTTATATTCTGTCAGGTTGGCGAAGACCTTGTATCTGTTGTATATAGTTTTGACGAGGTGACTTAGACTATTATGATCCTGTATGTACGGAGCTTTGTGTTAGTACAAATTTTGAAGTGAGTTATTAACATGTATCAGTATGGTTTGTCATGACGTGCCATGTAAGCACAGCTCTATGGACAAAGTTTTAAATTGCTTCCGTTTGGCCCCCATTAACTCTGTCTAAATATGTTTGGTTCGGTTTGAGGCCGTAGGTAATCTCATGATTGCTGGCCGGTTACGTCCTTAACCCACGGGGGCGGGTTCGGGTCGTGACACAACTAGCTTGAAAGGAAGCATGGATTCAGTGCAAGACATGGGACCAGGACTAATAATTGGCCTCAAAGGACTGCTTCGAAGACTGCTTCAAATAGTCGGGCAGCAAATCCAATAGCCAGACCAATGGGTTCATGGATCCCAGGAGTTCCAGATTGGTTCGTCATGCAGAACAAACCTAAGGAAATGGCTATCCAAAGAAAGGTTTTTGGAGAACAGGGAAGAATGATCAAACCTCCCTTGGTGTTTCCAAACAATTGGTTGTTATTAAAGAACCCAAAAACGAGGGAGCCATATGTGGTTCCTATGATTTCTAGGTCTTAAAGGAGGAAGATCCAATGAAGATACACCTAATATCAGAGGGATCTGAAAAAAATGGAGAGAGCACTTCCATGGTACAAGCAAAAGACCAGCTAGATGAGGGGATAGGTTCAAAGCCTATTCCTAAAATCAAGAGAAGTGCCAGCATGGAGCAATTGGCTAAAGTTCATATTGAACGGAAAGTCAAAGAGAAATCTAGTTTAGCAGGCCTTGAAAAAGTCTTAATGGAAAGTGATAATGAAACAAATGAAGGGATTGAGCTAGGCCAAGAGAGAACATTGGCTGAAAATGAAATGTTTGAGGCCTTCATGGTCGAACAGACCTTTCTGGTTGATTAGCCAATAGAAATAAATCACCAACAGGCTGCTTCAAGGGAACCTGCTAGCACAGAGGTACCAGAATGCAACATGAAAGATGCTTCTGAAGCAACAGAACAAGCTAATTTAGAAGGGAAACAAGTGCAGCCAGTAGTTCAGTTTGGCTCATTCTCTCTAGTGCCAGTAAATATGGTATATGTGTTGCCACAGGAATTCCAAGCTGAAGAGGGAAACCAAGAAGGTCTGGAAGATGACCCCATTCTAGTTTCTAGTGAAGATTCACAGGCCAACATGGTTTAAGATGAGTTTGAAGTGGCTACACCAATGGAAACTGAAGAAGAAAGCGAGGAGGTGAGTATTAACCTCTCATATCCCTTTGAGTACCCTACAACATCTATGACTCAGCACGTTAGGCCGCTATATATCAAGGCTTACTTCGATGGGATACAAATGAACAGGGTGTTAGTGGACAATGGGGCAATAGTAAACCTAATTCCGAAGTCCTCTTTGAAGAAGCTGGGAAAAGAAACCCTAGGTTGATCCCAACCAGCATAATCATTGCTGGTTTTGCTGAGGATAAGCAAATGGCTCAGGGCATTTTGCCCATCAACTTGAGTGTGGGAACCAGAGACTGTGGATGTTTGGTAAAACTTATTTGCAACTTAAATCAACTTATAGCTTAAAATAAGTTATGTTGGAGTGTTTGGTAAAAATTATGAGGGATGGATTATAACTTAACTTAAGCTATTTTAGCAATAATCTCTTAAGTTGGTTCCTAGGTGCTTTTGAAAATGGATTATGCGCGAAGCTGTTTGGCCCCTTTTGTAATGACTTAAATGCCCCTAAGATATTTCGACTATTACCAAAAACCCACTATATAAGCCTTGTTCTCAACACTGTTCACTTGAGAGAGAGAGAGAAAGAGAAAGAGACAGATGCAATTTCTGGCAAGGGCGATTTCTGACAAGGAGCGATTTCCAGTGAGGCACGATTTCTGGCTCACAACACTGTTCTCAACTCTCTTTCTCTCTCTCTCTCTCTCTTACACACAAACACACACAAACTAGAGCTCTCCCTCCCTCTCCCTCTCTCTCTCTCCATCGCGCATCAATGACGTTTCAAATCGGCGACTAGGGTTTCTCTCTCTCACTCTTCCTCTCTCTTTCCATCATGATCTAAAATTGGAAATCATCTCTGGTGTTCGCTCTCTTTCCACTACCTCCCGTACCTACATTGATGACTGGTCGTCAATTTGCAAACAGACAACTAGGGTTTTGCAGAACCAACTGGTCGTCGGTCTGAAACGAAGGAGAATGAGGAGGAAAAGAACGGAGGCCGGCAGTGTACAGATAGAGGAGAGGAAAGAAGCTGGCGACTAGGGTTTCATAATGAAAAAAAAAATTGATTGTTTAATGAAATTTTTTTTTGATTATATTAATTAATATTAATTAATAATTTTAGTATTAACTGATACTAATTAATGAAATCACAATTAATATAAATACATGAACACAATTAATAATTTTCAATTTTTTTTTTTTGTGTAGAGGTTTTCAGTGTTTTTTTAATAAAATAATAATAATAATAATAATTAAGCACTTTAGCCATAAATGAAATAAATTTTATATTAATTGATGCTAATTAATAATTTTAGTATTAATTGATGCTACTTAAGCCATTAATTGACACTAATTAGTGCATATAACATTATTCATGAAAAAATGAAATAATTTTATACTAATTGATACTATTAATAAAAATAATAATTTTTGTAATACTAATTATATTAACTTTATTAATGAAATAATTTTTTAAAATTAAAACTGAAAAAAATGACAAAATAATCATTTTCATATCATATAAGGGCAAAAAGAACAATTATACAATAAAAAGTTATTTTACAGCTTATCAACCAAATATTATTCTACTGTTTAAATCCATAATCCCACAACTATACCAAACAGGTTAATAGCTTATGTTCATAGTTATAAGCTATAATCTGTTAAATTATAATCTATTATCACTTTTCCATAGCTCTACCAAACGGGGCCACTGCATGACAGCATTATTTGTTATAGACAATAATGCCAAGTATAATGCTTTGCTTGGCAGGGATTGGATCCATACCAACAAATGTGTGCCTTCCGTTCTACATCAGAAAATAATGATAGCAATACGCAATGGAAAGATAGAGGAGATCAATGCAGACCCCCAACCCTTTATTGTTTATGCTGATTTTGCAGAGGCCAAGTTATATACTGAAAGAGTGACACCACTCAGTGTACTGAGAACGCTTGATGGAACAGCCGAAGTGACGGCTGATGAGGAAATAGCACACCTGAAACACTTAGTATAGGAGAGTGCCGATGAAGAGTTCATTACCAAAGATGACAATGATGTCTGGTTGTAGGCAAGAAAATCAAGACCAAGAAGCCAGACCCTTGGCTTTAATCAAATTTTCAACATTGGATGTAAAATCAATAGTCCAGAACGTGCAGGAACAAAAGAGAGAAGCCATAGTGATTGGCTGTAATCAGGAACAACAAAAGGCCAGATTTTTGGCTCTTGTTAAGTACTATGCATTGGATATTGAAACAAAAGTCTAGAAAATACAAGAAAAAGAAGCCTTGTGGACAGATTTTGTCTACGAAGAAGAGAGCAAAGATGTGGAACCTAAAAGGATAAAGGTAGAATTAGACAAAAAGGCTACTTCAAAGACAAAGGAATGTAAAGGGAAAGCATCAGTGAATACTCAAGTGCAAGACCCTTTAAAAGAAGTTAGCCTAGGTGAAGGTGCAGCACAACAACTTACCTATATTAGTGCTTGGTTAGATCCTAATGACAGGGACCAGTTATTGGTTGTCTTAAAACAATATAAGGATTGCTTTGCTTGGTCTTATAAGGAGCTGCCTGGATTGGATAGGTCATTAGTGAAACATAGGCTCCCTATAAAGCCTAACTTCAAGCCACACAAGCAGAAACTAAGACGGATGAGCCCTGAAGTGGTTCAAAAAGTGAAAGAGGAGATTTTTAGGCTCCTTAAAGTAGGCTTCATTAGAACAACCAGGTATGTTGAATGGTTGTCTAATATTGTACCTGTGGTTAAAAAGAATAGCAAGATGAGGGTATTAGAATAGCTAGGTATATTGAATGGTTGTCTAATATTATACTTGTGGTTAAAAAGAATGGCAAGATGAAGGTATACATCGATTTTTGAAATTTGAATTTGGCAACTCCAAAAAATGAATACCCCATGCCTATAGTTGATCTATTGGTGGACAGTTTAGCAAGGCAAAGGATTTTGTCTATGATATATGGGCATTCTGGTTACAACCAAATTTGCATTGCAGAGGAAGATGTCCACAAGACAGCATTTAGGTGTCCTAGGAATATTGGCACATTTGATTGGGTGAAAATGTCATTTGGTCTAAAGAATGCTGGGGTAACATATCAAAGGGTAATGAATACTATCTTTCATGATCTTATTGGAGGATATCTAGAGTGTTACATTGATGATATTGTTGTAAAGTCCTAGTCTATGGAGGAACACTTGGTTCACTTGGTAGCAGCTTTTGAAAAAATGAGAAAATTCAAATTGAAGCTTAATCCTTTTGGTGTATCAGTTAGAAACTTCTTGGGGTATGTAGTGCACAAGAAGAGAATACAGATTGATGTGAATAAAACCAAAACCATCATTGAGACCAAACCTTCATCAAGTAAGAAAGAATTATAAAAGTTTCTTGGTCAGGTTAATTTCCTTCGAAGATTTATTTCTAACACTGCAGGGAAAACTAAAGTATTTTTTTCTTTGTTAAAGCTGAAAAATGAAGAAGAGTTTGTGTGGACAACAGAGCATCAAGTTGCTTTCAAAGAAATTAAAGTCTACTTGGCCAAGTCTCCAATGTTGATGTCACCAAGGAAAGACAAGCCTTTGAAGTTATACATTGTCGCAACAGAAGATTCATTGGGAGTTTTCCTAGCTTAGGAAAATGAAGAAGGCAAGGAGCAAGCAGTTTATTATCTTAGTAGGTTTTTAAATTCTTGTGAATGTAAATACTTAGTTGTAGAAAAACTGTGCCTTGTATTGTACTTTGCAGCAATGAAATTAAGATATTATATTTTGCTTATTGTTGTCTTGGTAATTGCAACCACAGACTTGGTTAAGTGCATGTTATCTAGACCTATGCTAAAAGGAAGAATTGGCAAATAAATATTAGCTTTTTCAGAGTTTCATCTAGAATATGTCCCCCAAAAAGCAGTAAAATGGCAAATTTTGGCTAATTTTTTGGCAGATCATCTATGTCAAATAGAGAGCCAAGAAATAATGGATCTTGGTTTAGTTAATATTGAGCCATGGCAAACGTGGTTTGATGGATCAAAAGCCAATGGTCTAGTTGAAATTGCTGTTATAATTAAGTCACCACAGGGGATAGAAATCACACATGGTTTCCGAGTTGATGAAACTACTTATTCCAATAATCAAGCTGAATATGAAGCTTTAATAATGGGACTTAAGATACTTATTGGATTACAAGCTCATGCAGGGATTCCCAATTGGTAATCAACCAAGTAAAAAGAATCTTCACATGTCAAAGTGCAAGCATGTAACCATATTATATTGTTGCACTACATTTCTTTCTCAGTTTCAGATAGCCAATATGACTTATATCCCAAGATTCATGAATCATAAGGCCAATGATGTAGCTCAAAAGGCCTCAAATTTTAGAAGAAAGGGGGATACCCAAGTGGACATAAGTCAAGCAACATATCAAAAGCTAATCCCACATTTGGCTAAAAGATGTATCGTGATAGAAGTTAACCAGAATAACTTAGAGGAGCACAATTGGAGACATCCAATCATTCAATATTTAACTGGCCCTCCTTCAAAGACCAGCATAAAAATTAAATTATAGTCTATGCAATACATAGTGTATGACAATGCTCTTTACAATAGATGAACAAATGGATTGCTGTTGGAATGTTTAGGGTCAAAGGAAGCATTGACTACTATAGTTGAGGTGTATGAAGGTATTTGTGGTGCCCATCAACCTAGTGTGAAGATGAGATGGTTTCTTCGAAGGCATTCATATTATTGGCCAACCATCCTAAAGGATTGCATAGAGTATGCAAAAGGATGTCAGACATGCCAGAAGTATGGCATGATAAGACATAAGCCAATAGTTGATTTGCATGCAGTAGTAAAGCTATGGAAGGACGGGTAATGGATATGATAGGAAAAATATATCCACTTTCTTCGAACTAGCATTGTTTCATTCTAGTGGCCATAGATTACTTCACTAAATGGGTCGAAGCTAAGCCTTATAAGGCTGTGGATCAGACTGAGGTTATTGGATTTATCAGAGAATTAATCCATAGGTTTGGTATTCCTCAAACCATAACTGTAAATAATGGGATTGTGTTTGATGGAAAGATAAATCTTTCGTAGTAGAATTTGGAATTAGTTTTATTAATTTCACCCCTTATTATGCACAAACAAATGGTCAAGTAGAATCATCTAATAAATCCTTGAAAAAAGGAATACAAAGAGTTGTGGAAGACAATCCTAGGGATTGGCATAACTTGTTGTTAGATGTATTATGGGCTTATAGGACTTCTCCAAGGTCAAGTATAGAAATCACTCCTTGTGCCTTAGTATATGGACATGATTCAGTGTTGACTGTGGAGATTAACATCAAGTCCTTGAGGGTGAAGTACCAAGACCAATTAACTTTTGAACAATACCATCAAAGCATGTTCTTGGAAGTAAAGAATACAGATGAAGCTGGAATATTGCCATTAAATAGCATTTTTATCCAAAAGAAGAAGGCAGCCAAGAGTTATAATAAAAAAGTCAAGTACATTAGCTTTGATAAAGGTGACTTGGTATGGAAGACAATATTTCCAGTAGGCATTAAGAGCCATAAATTTGGCAAATGGTCACCTAATTGGGAAGGGACATATCAAGTTCAAAGAGTCCTGCTTGGGGGAGCCTACCATCTGAGGAATTTAAATGGTTATGTGCATCCCAAGAAAATTAATGGCAGATACTTAAAGCCTTATTATCCAACCGTGTAGAAGACACAAGGAGTGTAGAGAGTGCTAAATAAAATAATGAGAAAGCATGAGACACTCATATAAGATAATAAAAGGTTTTTATTTTATAATGAATTAAGTATATGTAGCCACAAATTGGCCCAAAAATCAGTACAGTGTTTCAGTTGTTACCTTACAATTGATTCTATACTTCTAAGGGTTAGGAACAACTGAATGGCTAAAGCCATATCCTGCCTTCTGTCAGCCAGCCCTTAGTTAGTAATTTGCAGCTTTCTAGCAGTTCGATCCAAGGCTAAGTTGACTGCTGCTAGCTCCTCCTCCAGTCGGGCCTTTTTCTCTAAAAGTTGAGTTTGAAATTGAGAGGCAACGGAGTATTGTCCTTTTAGTTCAAATACATCCGCATGTATGTGGGAGACAAACTCCTTGTTCTTCAACAGTCTCTCTTCCGCAGCCTTGGCCATATGGCATATATTGATATAAAAATCTATGGTGGCTGCTACCTGGGTCAAGTGGCTTGAGATGGCTATGTTGGAGTGCTCAAGAACTTTGCAGCATTGGAGGAAACCATTCTTAATGATGGGTCTTTGTAAGGCTTCGAATGGGATCCTTGAGAATGATGTTAGCAATTCCAAACAAGTGCCAAAGTCCACTGGAGGCAAAGAGACTCTGCTGACAGTAGAGGAACTCTCATAGATTTTCAAGAGGGAGTCAGTAAGGGCCAATGGTTCAGTCTCACTACTGACTGATTGAGCTGAGGAAGGCATGCCAAATAGGCTAAGCTTAAAAAATGTCCATCTTTTCCTCTGACATTGGAAGTGTAGAGAAATCACTAATGGAAGGAAAAGATGGCTGCATGAGGATAGGAGAAGGAGTGGAGGATTCCCCAACAGTATTCATGGTCCTGGCTATCAGCAAGTCCAAACAAGAGGGACTGGAGCTGGATGGTATGGAAGGAATGGGTGAGCCACCAATGTCTTCTGTGGAAGCACTAGCTACCACTAAAGATGAAGTGGCAACTGGGGCTCTCTTAGGTGATAAGGGGACAGCCAGAACTAGAGAAAAGTATATTGAGATGAGAAGAAGGTCAGATGGGGCAGATATGGAGTTAAGTCCGGACATAAAGAAATTGAGATGATTGGCCTCAAAAAGGCATGAGAAGTGTACAGCTAAGAAGTGGTGGAAATACCATCTGGATAGCCTTTGCACTTATGGGCACGTCAGTGTTGCTCTTCTTTCTCCTTTTTATGGTTGCCTCTAATGGCCTTTTCTTTATAAGAAAAGAGGAAGCCAATATCGAATGAGAAGAAGTTGGTATGGCTATTGCTGCATGACATAAAATAAAGGAAAGTATTAATTTTATGCTAAGTCCTGGAAAAGGAAATTACCAAAAAAAAGGACTAAGGGAAATTACCAACCTCAGAGGTGGTAGTGGTGATGGTTGGAGAGCTGCGAAGAGAATAATGCTCAGCAGTTTGTTTCTTTCTTGTGGCATTTCTCTATAATGCATCAGTAGCAGCAGCTTCATCTCTCAATATTTGCTGTTGCCTTCTTTTTTCAGACCTCTGGAACACAATAAGTTCTTTAGATTGTTCCTTCTCTACTGCCTCAACAGCTGCTTCATGAGTAGGGTCCTCGGTAAGGTCGGAATGGGAGACTATCATTTTCTTCCTCCTTTTTAATGGTATTTCTTTTTTCTTTTCTGTTTCCTCTTCTTTGATGTGAGTTTCAAATTCCTCCTCTTCAAGGGCAAGTAGAAGTCTTCTCTTCTTTTGTTGCTGTTGCTTGCTCCTAAGAATGGTTAAGACTTGAGCCCTCTGAGGAGAGTCCTCATGTGGAGCTCCTGCATCAAGAAGAGAACTTATATGTAAATGAACAAGGCATTATAAAAGGAAACAGAAAGGGAAATCAAGAATGCATATCTTTTTTCGAAGCAACCCTGGTAACCCTAGGAGGAGGGGCTGAGGCAGCAGAAGCAGTCTCTGTGGCAACAGGAGTAGAAGCTGAAATAGTAGGAGCAGTGGAAGAAGTGATGGTGATCCCAGTATCATTGGGTTTAGTTTGAGAGGGTACATCCAGCCGTACCAATAGATCTTAGAGAGAGATGGCCAGGAGTACTTGCATATTGGCTGTCCACCAATTCTGGTACCTCTTCAATGCAGTACTTTGTGAAATGAATGGGGTGAATTGAAATTTGATCAGGTCTTGTATGAACTTGGAGGTTGCCTCCTCTAGCCTAGTTCTTAGAACTTTCAGCTCTCTGCTTGCAAGATTTGGGTTAGTTTGGCTGCAGAGAGGGATAGGGATCCCCTGAGTAAGCCCAAATTGTCTAGCAAATTAAGCGGGATAGTAGGCTTCAGCTATGCATTTATAAGCTCAAGGGTGCAAGGTGCCAACAAATAGCTCCCTTGGAGTTAAGATAGAGGCCCACATATCCCTATATTGAGGTTGGGAGCAGGTTCTATCAGCCAAAAAGGTCCTCAACGATGCTGGCCCTAAGTTGGCCGCAAACACAAAAGGGCAGAAGAAAGAGGCAAGGGGAGAAGCTGGGAGTTGGTGGAAGAAAGTGAAGTAATACGCAAAGCTGGAAGAGTAAAGTGAAACTCTAGCATATTTTACTCCATAAGTAGTAGGGTTTGGTACCAAAAATCTCAAACACCTGGAGTGTAAAGCAGTGAAGTAAGTAAAAAGCCAAAGTTGCAATATCCAGAGTGGCCCTCCTTGGTTGGCATCCAAAGGTTTCTCACAAAACATAGAACAGGCTCTATATACATAGCCCAAAACATATGGAGCTAAGGCTATCTTCTTTCCTAAAGCAAGAGCCTTGGCAAGAGGGGCAAACTCAGGCATAATCCTCTGAGAAGAAGTGCAAAATAGAAATTTGCAAAGCCAATATAGGAGAAAAGAGAAGAACTCTTGGTCTGATACAAGGCCTTCTCTCTTGGTTTCAGAATTTGCAAAATCACTAAAGGAGGAGTTTAGAGGGGGAATGGAAAAAGACATAGTAAGGTCAGGGTAATCAGGACCTAAAGGAGTGCCAATTGGTGATAGCCCTAGGAGATGGCATATATCAAGAACAATAGGGGCCATCATGCCACATTGTAATTGAAAAAAATTGAAAGATGGATTTCAATAACAGAGTGCAGCAGGTATAAGGAAAAGGTCTTTAGAAATAGAAAACCTGGCTAGTCGAAGAACATCGAGAAGACAGAGTTCTTGAAGGTCCAACATCCTAGCAGGGACAACTCGATCATACCATTTCTCTCATTCTGGTCTTAACATAGGCCAACAGCGATGGGAACGATTTATTCTCTAGCTTCCCCAGTGAAGGCCACCTTCGTAAAGGAGGAAGTGGTCTTTTAGACGCGGGTATAGGGCAGAAGCTGAACATGGGCTTCCTTGAAAATAGGTCCAAGCACAAACTCCCTTTGAGCATGGTGACGGGGAATGAGAATGCGTCCATCAACGGTGCTTCGTTCACCAGCTCTGTACTTCTCATATTCTTCATTAATGATCCTCTTCAAAGCTACAGACGGGCTCACACCCTTAACAACTGGTACTTTCAGAGAGGAAGAAGCCATTGGTGAAAGGAAGAAGGGAAAGCAAAGAGTTTGAGTATGAAAAGAGTAGAAAATTGCAGTCAAGAGCAATAAGAGTGAAAGGGTTTGTTTTTGGACAAGTGAGTATGTTAAAAATGTGAGAAGAATGGGTTTTAAACCTTTTTGTCCAAAGTACCCAATATGCCTAACGGGTCAAGCAAACCCAAAATAAATTATTTGATGGATTTTTGACTCATGTGGAATTAAAACTTTAGTTTTAGAACATAAGGGGTCCCAAGCCGCACTCTCTTTCAAAAAGTAAGTTTGGGAGGAAAATTTATTTCAAAGACTCAGCTCGGCTTTGAAAACCTGTAGTTGGCTTCAAAACCATTTTATGTCTTAGACAAAATTATAGTTAAAGGTTTGTTTTTTTCGAAGGCTTTATAAGCATACTCCTAGATTGTCTTTGCAAGGTAATGTCCTTCGAAAGAGTCTTTGGAATGCTTATCTTGTTTAGAGTTGTGAATTCTAAAATAAGTAATTACTTCGAAGCAAGATTGGTCAATTCGAAGTTGTGATTTGTACAGGTTAGGCTAACCAGATGATTGGAATATGAAAACCTTAAGTCAAATATGGACGCTCCTATGAGAAAATCCATGAGTCATTATCTAAGAAAAGTCAAATACTTATATTGGTCAATTCCAAGGAGTAGTTTCAAGTAGTCATTGCTGTAAATCTTTTCAAGGCTGGGTCATTTCATTGTAAGTTCCTATTTACTCAATGAAATTTAGTTTCTAAATTGTTCTGTACTTGTTACTTCTTATAAATATTCTCCTAAAACAAGCTACTAGTAAAAGTCCTCTTCATCGAGATTGAAAGAATTTCAACATAATCGTCTAATAATTGGTTGGCAATTATAAATTCTGTGAGGACTTATTGATCATTGTTGGCATGCTTAAAATTACACAATTAACCTTCAAAAGTCAAAAAAATCAACAATTTGATATTGACTTTTATTCGTTTATAATTACAAAATAATTCTGAACTGAATGTGAATTCATGTAAGATTGACAAAAAAATGAAACTTATCTATTGCTTTCTGTATGTATTGTGTATATCGAGCTTGAATTTGAAAGTTCCGTTTGAATATATAATGTCTTTGAAAATGTATAATATTTTTAAAGAATTGTAAGATCTTGGCTCCCAAATTCAAAATTTAATCAAATCAAATAGTTATTGTTAATGTGATTATATGTATAATGATTTAATAGAATTATTAAATCATATATATATTGTGACATATATATATATCATTCATAATAATCTAGATTTTTCAATTGTGCGTCTATTTGAAAATCGATGAAGTAAAAGTATTGTCTACAATTTGTAAAAAGTATACAATTTGCAAATGGGCCCTTACTCCTTTTATAAGCACCCTTGGTCTTTTAAAAACAATCTAAAATACATTATTAAATGAGATGTGTGGAATCTTTATAGAACTCTTTAGAAACTATTCTAAAATATTCTATACACTTTTAAAATTATGTACAATATTCTCATATCTTTATGAGTCTTTTAGAAAGTTAATTATTAGCCTCCATTATTCTTGTAGACCTCCTCTAAGATAGACTCTGTTTACAGAAATCTTAACAGGACGTGACATGCTCCCTTGACCTATGCCAGTGGGATTTGTTAGGGAGGTAAATTTACTATTACTTAATGCTATAGTTATTTTTTTTTTCCTTCCATTTTTCATTGTTTACAGAATATGTATTAAGTAATTCATCCCCATTTCATTTTATTTTCAAAATTCAACATGAAGAGCGTACCTATCCTTGGTTACCTACTCTTCCATAGGAGCAAGAATATAGTTGGTAATTTTCTCGCTATAGAATAGCCTAATAATAAAGCAAGAGTAGTTGTATTTTTTATTTGTGTTTTTTAATTTACAATTTTTTTTTTGAACTATTGATTAATTTACATTACATAAATAAAATATTAACTGTGGAGATATATTTTTGAGTACCAACACGTGGTAAGGTGACGCCGATGTATCAGTCGAGATGTCACGTGTCCTGGTCGTAACGCCGAGATGATCTCGGCATGGCTGAGGTTATCTCCGAAGATATCGGAATCCGAGATAAGCGGATAAGGGATAAGAGTCCTAGAATGAGGAAAGACTTCAAGATGGATAAGGATAATGTTCTTAGGGAATTTATCCTTATCTCTTGAGGAGTCCAAAGTAAGTACTGAATGGGAGTCCATAGAAGTCAGGCTTCTATTAGGACTAGGACTGAGTTAACTATAAAAGAAAGGCACCCCCGATGGGTCTAAGGTACGCAATTTGTATTTTGAATAGTGAGTTTGCACTATGAATTATCTGTGAGAGATATACTGACTTGATCGTTGGAGTGCCTCCGGGTGGACGAACCACCGTCGGAATCTTCTCTTTCTGTTGCAGGTTAGACAGGTGTCATCTATTCTGTCAGTGCTCTCCAACTGAATACTAAGTTGGCAGTGTGGTCAGATTGTCACCCATACAATTTGGCGCCATCTGTGGGAAAGAAAGTAGAATTGATGGCTAGTAACGGACAGAAGGAAAAGATTGGGGACGACACTCTTGCTAGGAGTGGGAGACCTATTGACCTTGATGTCGAAGAAGACAGGTCAAACGCAGAAACTCATGAGCAAACTCACGGGGTAAAAGACGTCGGCCAGACTGGCGACGTACCAAAGAAACCTGATCGAAGCGAGTACTACAACGAAGGAGACTTCCAGGTATGGAAGGACTGGTGCCTACGAAGGGACGAAGAGGTGAAAGAGATGGCAAACAAATTGACAGACTTGCAATCGGTCGTCAATTTTATGATGCAAAATAACGTCATGCAGCCACCACACCCTCTGCAGGACACGCCGATTCCAGCGGCCAATGCCCAGAAGATAGGGCAGAAAGCAATCCTAGAAGCCTCCCAGCACACCAGGAGCAAAAGACACTCTCACCGGCCTTCAAGGAAGGTCGGCAAAAGGGGAGTCAAGGAAGGAAGAGTCACAAAGGACACAATGCACTAAGGAGGCCGACCCCAAAGAACATCGGCATGTTCAAGGGCGGGCACTATGCTTCGACACAACTCATGGAGAAAGATCGAAAAGCGCTCACCACAAGGCCGAGAGTAGTATACCGAAAAGACTGAAGTCAAAAGATAGCCGAGCTCTTGGGCGGAGCAAAGAAGACTTGAGAGATTACCTCAAGAGGAAGTAACAGAACGCCGATGCCAAGGTAACTTCACCTGTTAAGCCGAGAACACCATTCTCGGTGGAATTAGACAAATTCGAGGCACCAAAGAGATTCAGTATGCCAAGGTTCCAAATATACGATGGTAAGTCAGACTCCAACTTCCACGTTGGATTATACTTGAACTCAATGGCATTGTATAGTAGGAACGAGCCGTTGCTCTGCAAAGTGTTCCCCTCGTCCTTCGGGGAGATTTTATCAGATTGGTTTCACAAACTACCAAAGATAAGTGTGAAGACCTGGGAAGGCCTGGCCGAGATGTTTGTAGCCAGGTTTGTGACAAACAAACTTCAGCCATTAAGAGTAGATGCATTGATGGCTCTGAAGATCAGCAAAGATGAAGGCCTTAGGGCCTATGCCAAAAGATACTATGAGGTGTTCAACCGAATACCTGAATGTAATCAAGAGGTAGCAGTCGTATCTTTCAAGAACGACCTGAAAGATGACTGTCCACTACGGAAGTCATTGGCAAAGACATTGCCAAAAAGTATGGAGGAACTCATGGCCAGAATCGAGAAGTATGCCAGAGCCGAGGAAGATACGTCGGAGAATAAGGAGACAAAGCACGAGAAAGGAAATGGCTCGCCGAAGCGAGGCCGAGGTAACAATGGATCCTTCAAACAAGAGGCAGAACTGAGGGCTGTGTAGGTAGTGACAATTGTGTTCCGAATCCTAATTCACAAAGTCCTGGATCAAATTCAGAACCAGCCCTATTTCAGAACGCCAGAGAGGACTCCAGGAGAGTTCATGGGAAGAAACATTGGCAGGCATTGTGCCTACCACAATGAAGATGGGCATACAACTCAGGGTTGTAGAGCCTTGAAAACACACTTGGAAGACCTGGTGAAACAAGGACATCTGAGAGACCTTGTCAATGAGACCAGGACAAGAAAAGAAAGGGCAAGATTGCCTCAGGCACCAGCAGCCCCACCCTCCCCAGCATAGCAGCCGCAGGCAGGAGGACCTCGGGTAGTCAACGTAATCCACTCGAAGGTCAACGAAAATGAAATCTGAGGAGAGACCCAGAAGGTAAAACGCCTACAACATGTCTACCAAGTCGGGGAGAAAAGACATCGGGCAAAAGAGTGTCAGGGACTAATGATAACCTTTACTGAAGTTGACCTAGAGATGGTCCAGCATCCGCATAATGATGCCTTGGTAGTATTCCTCCAGGTTGGGGAGTGCCAAGTGAAACGCATCCTGATTGACCAAGGCAGCTCTTGTGACATCATGTACGTCCGATATTACAAGGAGCTCGGCCTTCACCCAGATGATATGGAATAATCCAATGGCCCAATGGTTGGGTTCAATGGAACGCCGACATGGCCACTGGGAACAGTAAGCTTGGAGGTGCAGGCTGGCACCAGGAAGATCAAGACAGAATTCACCGTCATCGACACACCCTCTCCATACAACATCATCTTGGGAAGGCCATGGTTGCATGCGATGGAGGCAGTTCTCTCAACATTGCATCAACTATTGCGATTCCCAACAGAGCATGGGATAGAGGAAGTCAGAGGCGATCAGCTGCAGGCGAAGAATTGCTCCATGGCAGCAATAAAATCTGCCTACAGTATACGAGAGCCAGAAAAGGCAGAAATTGAAGATGATGACGTAGAAGTCCTAGAAGACGTCGACAAGGAGCCAGCCGAGAAGAGCGAAGAGGCACTGAAGAAAATCCTCATCCAGGATGGGGATGAAGAATACTTCTTTCTTCTCGGTTCGAGCTTAGCCGAAGAAGAGGAAAAAGAGTTGGAAGCTTTTTTTAGAGTAAATATTGAGGTGTTTGCTTGAACACCTTACGAAATGCCTGGCATTGACCCTGAGGTCACTTATCACAAACTGAATGTTGAGAGGTCGGCCAAACCTATAATTCAATGAGCCAGAAGACCGACGTTGATGCACGTCGAAGCAGTAGAGGAAGAAGTAGACAAACTTCTGGAAGCCAGGGCCATTAGAGAAGTTCATTACCCGACATGGCTATCCAATACAGTGGTGGTAAAGAAGAAGAACAGTAAATGGAGGGTCTGCGTAGACTTTACCAGCCTCAACAAAGCCTGTCCCAAAGACAGCTTTCCTCTACCCAAGATTGACCAGCTAGTAGATGCCACTTCAGGGCATGGAAGAATGACCTTCCTAGATGCCTACAAGGGGCACCACCAGATAGCCATGTACCCCCCAGACGAAGAGAAGACCACGTTCATCACCCCAAAAAGCCTGTACTGTTACAGAGTAATGCCTTTCGGGTTGAAAAACGCAGGAGCAACTTACCAAAGGTTGGTAACCAAAATGTTCAAACACCTGATTGGCCGAACAGTAGAAGTCTACATCGACGACATGGTCGTTAAGACCAAGGAGCCTGAGGGTCATCTCGCCGATCTAAAAGCAGTCTTTGAAATCCTTAAAACATATCGGCTCCGACTCAATGCATCGAAGTGTGCATTTGGAGTTGGATCTGGTAAGTTTTTAGGATACCTGGTGACCAGAAGGGGTATTGAGGCCAGCCCAGATCAGATCAAGGCCATCCTAGAGTTGAAGAGCTCGACATCGGCAAAACAGGTGCAGATACTAACTGAAAGGGCCGCAGCCCTAAATAGGTTCATAAGTAGAAGCTCAAACAAGTGCAAACCTTTCTTCAACTTAGTGAAGAAAGCCATGGACTTTCTTTGGACAGAGGAGTGCGAAGAAGCATTAGCTGATCTGAAGAAGTACCTGACCACAGCTCTAGTTCTTTCGAATCTAGAACTCGGGGAGGAGCTGTTCCTGTACTTGGCAGTTTCAGAACATACGATAAGTGCAGTACTAATCCGAGAAGAAAAATGGGAGCAAAGGGCTGTTTACTATGTAAGCAAAACCCTAGCCGACGCAGAAACGAGGTATCTATCCTTAGATAAATTGGCACTGGCTTTAGTAACGGCTTCAAAGAAGTTGAACCATTACTTCCAGGCCCATAAAATTGTGGTAATGACAGAACATCCATTGTAGTCCCTATTACAGCAGGGAGACTTGACATGAAGAATAGCCAGATGGACAGTCACCCTAGGCCAGTATGATCTGGAGTACAGGCCCAGAACAGCAATCAAAGGCTAGGTTTTGGCCGACTTCGTGGCCGAGTTCACGCCAAAATCCATCGAACATCGGGCTCCGTTGAGCCAAGATAAACGATGTCCAAACAAGTAAGGAGAAGCCCAGCCAAAGACAAAAGAACAAAGGAAAGAGGACAAACTCAGACCCTGCAGCATTTACATCGCCGACTCCTTTCGACTGTTTGTTGATGGGAGTTCAAACCGACAAGGAGCGGGGACATGAGTAGTACTGATATCCCCAGATGGGCAGGTACTAGAACAATCGATTCGTTTGGGGTTCAAGGCCTTGAACAATGAAGCAGAATACGAAGCACTCATTCCAGGACTAAAACTGGCAGCAGCAGTACAAGCAGATGAGGTAATAGTTTTTTGTGATTCACAACTGATAGTCAATCAGGCAACAGGAGAATATGCAGCCCGAGATGAAAGAATGTCGGCATATGCCAAGGAGGTCATCAGGTTGGCGGCCTTATTCCAGAACTGCCGACTACTCTAGGTAAACCGAGATGATAACAGCCACGCCGATGCGTTGGTTAACCTAGCTAGTGTAGTACAGCCTGGAAAAGCAAGGACAATTAGGATTGACTACTTGTTGGGCCCGAGCATTGCACCAGTAACCACAGAGCGTGAAGCAATGTGCGTAGACATGGGATCAAGCTGGATGGATGCAATTGTTGCGTTCCTAAAAGAAGGAAAGCTGCCAGATGACCGCAATGAGGCACACAAGATCAAATTGAAGTCGGCAAGATTCAGTCTGACAGCAGAAGGACATCTTTACAGAAGATCCTTCACTGGACCCCTTTTAAGGTGCGTACACCCTTTACAAGTCGAAGATTTTTTATATGAAATACATGAAGGAATTTGTGAAAGCCACGCTGGGGGCAGGTCACTTGCTCATAGGGCCATCACCCAGGGGTATTGATGGCCTTACATGCAGAAAGATGCAGAAGCCTATGTAAAGAAGTGTGAACAATGCCAAATGTTTGCACCTCTGATACACCAACAATGAGACTGAACCTCAGATCCGATCCTTGGCCATTTGCCCAATGGGGCATGGATCTTGTCGGGCTACTGCCCCAAGCAACTGGACAAAGGAAGTACTTGCTGGTAGCAACAGATTACTTCACTAAATGGATATAAGTTGAACCTCTTGCCAAGATCCGAGATGTGGACGTGAAGAACTTCATTTGGAAGAACATTATCACCAGGTTTAGGATTCCAAGAGCAATTGTTGCAGACAATGGAACTCAATTTGACAGTAAGCTAATCAAGAACTTTTGTGTAAAGTTCAAGATCAAGAACTATTTTTCAACCCCAAGCTTTCCACAAAGAAATGGACAAGCAGAAGCAGCCAAAAAAGTAATTCTGGATTGGATAAAAAAGAGGCTGCAGGTAGCAAAAGGAAAGTGGGTAGACGAATTGCCCAATGTACTTTGGGCATATCGGACTACGCCGAGAAGATCAACAGGGGAATCCCCCTTTGCCATGGCTTATGGCACAGAAGCAGTCATTCCGCTGGAGGTCGGCATCCCTGGGATCAGAACCCAGGGGGTAGAGACAGAACTAATGATGTACTCTTAGCCCGAGATCTAGATCTTCTAGAAGAATGAAAGGAGAAAGCTGCAATTCAGCTCGCAATATACCAACAACAGCTTGCCAGAGCTTATAACAAGAAGGTTAACCCACGGGAATTTCAGATTGGTGACCTCATCTTAAGAAAAGTCGTCGGTAACAAGAAGGATCCCGGAAAGGGCAAGCTTGGCCCAAATTGGGAAGGACCCTACAGAATCATCTCAGTGCTGGGCAATGGAGCATATCGGCTTGAAGATAATGAGGGCAAAGAGTTGCCAAGGCCTTGGAACACTTGTAATTTGAAATTTTTCTATCATTAGAATTTCTTTGTTCTTTTGCCATTTGCCGAAGTAAATAAATAAAGATTTAGCTGGTTCTCTTTTCAAGATACTTGACATTGTCTCTAGAATACATGCATAATGAGAACCCAAGTAGAACTCAGGTTCACATTAGGGGGCAGAGAGAAGAAGAATATGTTTAACACTTGTTGAAATTTATGGACAATTTACAAGTTGAAGTTAAACCGAAATCATTGTTTAACACTTGTTGAAATTTGTGGACAATTTACAAGTTGAAGTTAAACCGAGATCATTGTTTAACACTTGTTGAAATTTGTGGACAATTTACAAGTTGAAGTTAAACCGAAATCATTGTTTAACATTTGTTGAAATTTGTGGACAATTTACAAGTTAAAGTTAAACCGAAATCATTGTTTAACACTTGTTGAAATTTGTGGACAATTTACAAGATTGAAGACTAAGGTTAAACACTTGTTGAAATTTTATATTTACAAGGTGAAACCAAGATTACGCCGAGAAAGGTAGTTAGGTACTTGCTGAGATAAATCATTAGTTTGTATAATCGATGTGTGTCACCCCGAGAAGGTTGCACAAGGATTGAAGTGTATATTGAAGATATGCAAAATATTCTAAGTATGAAAGTATACAAGGCAAACATGCAAGCATTCAAAAGCAAAAGAGTTGTATTAAGAGAACGTCGACGATGTAAAGAGTTTTACATTACTTCAGAAAGGGAAAAAAACAAAACATAAAACTAAGGCTCCTTAGCAATAGCAGTTAGTTGAGTTTGAAGTTCAGATGATTGTTGAGAGGACGCCTCGGCAGCCTTTTCCGCCGCGAGCTCGGCATCAATTTGGGCAAGGGTTTCGTCAAGGCTTTTGTCGGCAAAGGTGACGTCGGCTGATGTCTTCTTAGGAGCAGCATCTTTGAGAACCTCATCACCCTCTTCATCTTGAGTCAAGTCTAGGACTTGCTCATTTTGAGAAGGGGACTTGGCCCCATCAGCATCTTTTGGCTTTCTCACCAAGGTCTTCTCCTCAGATTCGGAGTCATCATCAAATTGAGCTGGAGTTGGAGTTGGAGTTAGAGGGAATGAAAGAGGAATGGCGTCAGCGTTTCTCAAAGGCGAGTCCTTAAGGACATTAATCTTTTTTAGAAGGGACATCTAACCAAGGGTGAAACCCTTGTTGCATGCCTTCTTCACTTGCTTTTTGTAGGCCTTCGTGACATCGGCCATGCCCTGGGCATATGCCTTCTCGTCAGCATCCTTGATTTCAGCCTCTTTGGTAGCCAAGGCCTCCTACAGCTCTTTTTGGGCCTGGGCCATCTTCTTCTCGGCCTCTCTTTTTTTGGGACTCAGCAACCTTCCTAATGGCCTCAGCAGAATCAACCTTCTCTTCGGCATCGGTCTGAGCCTTGATGACAGCTTCGGCCTGGTTCTCTAACTTCTTCATTTTCGATTGAAGGCTTTTGTTGGCTTTTTGAAGAGTAGAGAACTCTCTCTTCATCTCGGACAACTTCTCCCGATTTTCAAAAGATTGAATAGAGAAAGAATGGGCATGCTGGATGGCCTGAAAAAAACACAAGACAAAAGTTATTGCAAAATCTTCTAAAGTACAGGAAAAGAAAAAATTGCCAGGTAAGGACACTCACTTGAACAGAACGCTGGAGCATTAGAGCATAATTTTCATATTCGCTCAACTCGGCATTCTGATCAAGATTGCTGGGCAGAAGCAAAGCGGTACTGAGCGCTACGCCGATGTTGATGTCATCGGTACTATCGGTAGCCAAGACTTGCTTATCCTCTAGAGTGATTTTTGGGGCCCAGGGGGCAGCATGTTTTTGAGACCCCGAGGTTGTTGCAGAAGATGACCTCGATTTTTTTGATTTTGGCGATTCGGATGGTTGGGCCTCATAGCGTCTCTTCCCAGCAGAGAGTTGAGATTTGTCACTCTCAGCCAACTTGGAGATCGGCAAAGTATCCTCAGACTCAATCTGAGTAACTTTAGCCTTTGGCTGAACCTTTTTTATTCTTTTTGGCTTTAGAGGCTGGGTTGGAACTAGTTGGGCATCAACATCAGTCGGAATGTTAGCCAGAAGATCTTTGGTAACTGGTTTTGAGCGACCCATCTCGGTAGAAGAAACTGTTTGGCACCGACGGCGGTGTTGGGATATTGGAATCAAGTATGGAGCCGAGGTTGATGGTTGCTCAGCTGGATCAGAGGTTGATCCTTAGTCTGTCTGAGATGTGGACGTGGTTTGTGGAATTGTGGCAGAGGGTGGAGAAAGGCTTTTCTTCTTCCTCCTAGGGACGTCGGGCAGAGCTGACTTGTATGTTGGAATAAAATTGAGAAGTAGAGGCGCCTTCTGTTTATGGACTGGCAAGTTCAAAAGTTTCTTCAAATCCTTGCTGGGAATGAAGGATTGGTGAAAGTTTTTTGGTGGCTTAGGAATAGCTGCAAGAAAAGCAGACATTAAGAAATAGATAAAGTATGAAAGACTTTAAAAAAACAAGTAGGTATGAATGCAAGGCTCTTACCATTGCCCTCTACAAAGACTGATCGAGGGAGAGGGAAGAGATGGAGGTTTTCATCTGGGGTGAACTCCCAGTTCCCCGAAGTAATGAAATAATCGTCTCCAGCTCCCTTGTTAGAGTCAGGGAGGTCGGCAACGATTTTGTATTCAGTGGACCTCGACTTGAGGTAGTAAACGTAGCCGGTGTCTTTTTTGAGGCCACACATAGTGTAGCAATATTGGATGTCAGCTAATGTGATCCTAGCGTTTTCTTGTTTGGCTAAGGCTATGATACCATTGATGGTTCGATAGGAATTGATGGAAAGTTGCATTGGGTTCAACTTGTAATAATGAAGTATTTCACGGAAAATGGTGTTGAGTGAGAGCCGAAGTCCACACTCAATGGAGGCTACCACAGGGAAAGGCATGGAGTCATCAGTAGGCATGATGGAGTCATCATCCCCAGCCAACCTCAGATGGACGTCAGCTGGAATTTCAAACTCTTGTCTAAAGAATTCTAGTTTGGATGGGGTGTCTACCCTATGTTTCCATAAACCCATGATGTCGGCTTAATCGAAGGGGTTGGATTTTAGAAGATATTTTGAAAGGGTTATTGGGACCTCAGCAAACACTTAGGTAAATGTAGGTTTCAGTTTTTTCCTAAATTGTGGGTTCTACAGACAAATCCCAAACCTAAGTCTATAGAAACGAAGATTGAAGGCACAAATCTAGAAAAGACACAAAAAACAGAAAACAAGAACAAGTTTCAGAATCAAGAACAAAGATGGACTATCAAGAACATAGTGAGTACAAGGGGTACAAGGTCAAGAACAGTGGCAAAAGTGCAAGAAAATGATGAACAATGCGTGTATTCAAGACATGGGCAAGGGAAAAATCATGGAATAAACACACTCAGATATGAGATTCACAAATCGAATGTTTAAACAAAGCAGTAATGGCAACAAGTAGTAAAGAGCATCAGAGAATTGAAAGCGAAAGGAACAATGGCTTACCAGAAAAAGTGAAGCCGGTATGAAGATCGCCAAAGTCAGGTGACGGTTAAAGAAGTAACAGAATGGCGAAAGCTTCACCAAGAGGGAGGAATGAAGGTAGTTGCAGAGCTTGAAGTCTGGAACAATGGTGGATTCAAGAGAAAAAAGTAAGAGAGAGAAAAAGCAAGAGTATCGAATGAAAAGTGAAGAAATGAAAGAAGAGGGAAATTTTTTTGTTAAAACTTGAAACGACAGCAAAAAAAGGGCAGTTAATGCGCCTAGAGCAGCGAATGCGTCAAACAGTGCACGTAGGCGCAAGACGGCTTACAAGCGCGTCACATGCACGATCCAATAAGGATAAGACGTGTGAATGAAACGATTGAATAGTGATGCATGACAGCTCATACGAGTGAAGGAATCCATTAGAATTCTTGTTCTTTAAGGGAGACATGTCGGCCTTAAACAATGATCTCGGCTAAAATGATTTAAGCTGACGCACTGGAAGGAGGTACCGATATAGGTTCTATCACCTCAGAATGCCGAGGTAATAGAACCTAGGGTTGTGGGGATATATTTTTGAGTACCAACACGTGGCAAGGTGACGCCGATGTATCAGGCGAGATGCCACGTGTGCTGGTCGTAACGCCGAGATGATCTCGGCATGGCCGAGGTTATCTCCGAAGATATCGGAATCCGAGATAAGCGGAGAAGGGATAAGAGTCCTAGAATGAGAAAAGACTTCAAGATGGATAAAGATAATGTTCTTAGGGAATCTATCATTATCTCTTGAGGAATCCAAAGTAAGCACTGAATGGGAGTCCATAGAAGTCAGGCTTCTATCGGGACTAGGACTGAGTTAACTATAAAAGAAAGGCACCCCCGATGGGTCTAAGGTACGCAATTTATATTCTGAATAGTAAGTTTGCACTATGAATTATCTGTGAGAGATATACTGACTTGATCGTCGAAGTGCCCCCGGGGGGACGAACCACCGCCGGAATCTTCTCTTTCTGTTGCAGGTTAGACAGGTGTCATCTATTCTGCCAATACTCTCCAACTGAATACTAAGTTGGTAGTGTGGTCAGATTTTCACCCACACATTAACATATACTTTGATGGTAGACTTTCAAAAGTATCAATTCACAATATCGTTCTCTCTCATTTTATATAAGGTGCATATTCAAATTTTAGACTGAAAGACAGTATTTAGTTCATTAGAATGAAAGTAAATTAAAATAGAATAATTATTCCTAAGTTTTTTTTTTTTCTTCTTTCTCTTTCACCATAATAGTTCTATTTATAATGTATTTTTTTATAATTTATTTTAATAAATCAAATGTAATAATAAATATTTTAATAGGATAATCCATGTAAGAATTGCAACCAAAAAAAAAATATAAAGACAAAATAATTGCACAGAGACTAATGTACAAGTCTTAATTATACAATCAAATGCATATTTATTTTATATTAATATCATTTTTTCACAATTTCCCCTAAATCTAAAGAATATATCGATAAGAATATCATCACACCATCAACCGTTCTCTCTCTATGGAGTGTACCTTTTCAACTAGAGCACTGTTAGGGGCCCGAATTTGGGTGCCTCTAATGGCTCAAATTTTCCTATCAGGTAAAAAAAAAAACAAAAAAAAAAAAAAATTACCAAAACTGAAAATTTTGAGCCATTTGAGCCACAATTTTTAGGGTCACCAATCATTTTCCTTTCAACTAAGCCACTCAACAAAAACCGATGAATTTCAAATGAAAAAATTTGATATTAAGGCATTGTTTGGAAATAGACTACTTTAATAAATTTTTTTAATTTTTTATAAAAAATTATAAAAAAAAAAATAATAATGTGATAATTTATAATAATTTATTAATTTTTTGATTAAAATATATACTTGATAAACAATGCCTAAATTATGAAAGATATTAGATGTATAAAAAATTCATGGTAGAAAGCAAATTTCAACAGAGCCAATTGACACCTGTATTGGGGGTTTGCGTGCAAATCTGAAGTTGGAGAAGCTTACAAATAGAAAACCCATTCTATTTGGTAACGTTTACGTTTTCAGTTTATATTTATAAAAATTTTATAAATTAATTTTTTTTTTATTTATTTTTAGAAAAACATAAATTACAAACGTGTTTGGTAATTAACAAAATGTTTAAAAAATTTTACAAATATAAAAAAGAGTGAGAAATGACAAGTTGTGGCAAGTGGCGGCAGAAGACGGTGGTAGAAAATGGTAACGGTGGGTGGTGGGTAACGGATGGGTGGTGGGTGACGTTGGCGGGTGGTAGTGAGTGGGTGGTGGTGATGGTGGCGGGTGATGGGTGGTGGTGGCAGGTGGGTGGCAGATGGCGGGTGGTGGCGGGTGGTAACGGGTGGGTGGTGGTGGCGGGTAGGTGGTGGGTGGGTGGGTGACATGGAGGGTGATGGGTGGTAGCGAGTGGGTGGTGGTGGTGGCGGCGGGTGGCGAGTGGTGGTGGGTGGGTGGTGGTGGCGGGTGATGGTGGATGGGTGGGTGACGGTGGCGCATGGTAGCGAGTGGGTGGTGATGGTGATGGTGATGGTGATGGTGGCGGGTGGTGGGTGGTGGCGGCAAGTGGGTGGCGGGTGGTGGCGGATGGGTGGTGGTGGCGAGTAGGTGGCAAGTGCGTGGTAGTGGTGGGTGGTTGGTAGCGAGTGGGTGGTGGTGGTGGTGGTGGTGGTGGTGGCAGGTAGGTAGCGGATGGCGGGTGGTGGTGCGTAGTTGGCGGGTGGTGGTGGTGGTGGGTAGGTGGAGTAGCAGTGGCGGGTAATGTGAGTGGGTGGTGGTGATAGGTGGGTGGCGGGTGGGTGGTGGGTGATGGTAGTGGTGGTGGTGGTGGTAGGTGGTGGTGGCGGATGGATGGCGGTGGTGGTGGTCGATGGTGGCGTGGTAGATGGTGGTAGCAAATAGGTGGTGAGTGGTGGTGGCGGGTGGGTGGCGGTGGTGGTGGCGGGTGGCCAGGTGGTGGGTGGTAGGTGGCGGCGAGTGGGTGGTGGGTGGTGATGGTGGCGAGGAGTGGGTGGTGGCAAAGAGTGGGTGGTGGTAGCGAGTGAGTGACAGGTGGCTGGTGGGTGGCTGGTGGTGGCAGGTGGTGGTAGGAGATGGGTGGTGGTGGTGGCGAAAGACGGTGATGAAAAATGGTGACAGGTGATGGCTAATAATGGGTGGTAAAAAAAAAAAAAAAACTCAAAACTCAAAACGAAAACACATTTTTTTAGTTTATATTTTTTGGCCAAATTTATAAACAGAGACTACTGATTTATAAATCAAAAATTTACCAAACAAATTTTTATTTGAGTTTTCAAAATTTTTATAAATATAAATAAAAAACTGAAAACGTAAGTGTTACCAAACGGCACAAATATTCTGTATTTTTCTAGAATTTGTTTCCTTGTGAATAGAAGAGGCAACATTTGCCTCTTTTTTTTTTTTTTTTTTTTTTTTTTTTTTTTTTTAATTCAATGGTGTTTTCATAAATTAATTAAAAAATTTAATTATTAATATTCATAAAGTTAATTTACCACTAATTTAAAATTGTTTTTAAAAATTACATTGAATTATAATTGTCTCTCTCTCTTTTTTTTTTTTTTTTTTGGAATACAAAATTATTGGAATCCAGTTAGGTTCCCCAAAGAGATTTATATTGGAGTAAGGTTCCCCCAAGAGATTTAATGGGTTAAAATAAGAAAAAATACTTTAAAAAAACAATTACAAATTCATAATAAACTTTACATACTTTAATGATTAAAATCATAAATTTTTTCATAATAATTAATAAATTTCCCTTAAAATAAGGCCCATCTCTTTTGCTGATAAGGAAAATTAGTAGTAAAGACTGAAAATCATTAATCATCTATACCAAAACCATGATCTCAAAATTTTCAAACCTAAAAATTAAGATGAGAGAAGAATTTAAAGAAATAAAAATCTTTAAAACCAAGATCTCGTCAGGAAATAAATTATTTTAATAATTTTTTTTATCTTTTTAGTTAAAATATGAAGTAAAAAAATTATATTTGAAATGACTTTAATTTTTTATGAAAAAATGTGCAAAAGTATAGAGAGAAGAAATTTTTTGACTTTTTGATATAGATTATTAATTTTCTAATTTTTTTTGTGATTTTTCGACTTTTCCACTAAAATATTGAGTTGGTAAACAAAACATTACTAGTCGTTATAATTTTTTTAGAACTTTTAAAATCATTAATCATGGATATATATATATATATATATATTTCATTCTTGAAATGGATAGCCAAGACTATGATATAACTAAAGAAAGAATTAAGCTAATAAAGAAATAGAAACAAATAAATAACACTGAGATTCTATATCAAGGAAAAAAAACAAAAAAAGAAAAAGAAAAGAAGATCAGATATAAAACAGAGACTAGTTTTCATAGTATTAAAAAACTTCATCTGCAAGCATTAAATTACAAACTCAAATAAAATCTACTATCCAACTAACACATAAATTGCATATATAATTCCCGGAATGTACCCCAACAATGTCAGCAACAAATCGATCCAAAACTCAACCTGCAAAAATTCAAATTCAACCAACAAAAATCAAAACCCAACAATAACCAAAACCCATCACAATCTATAAAGACAAGAAAAAGTCTAAAAACATGAAACCGATCACAGAATTGGACAAAACTCTCTTACATGAAATGGGTGTGGATTAATTGTATCCAATTTTATAATAAGTTTGTGTAAATAGAAAAATTGAAAGAGATAATTAAGTAAAAATAAGAGAGGATTGATTGATTACTCCACAGCCATAGCGAAGGAAGACACCAACAGGAGGTAGCAGAATTGCTAGTATGACTTCAAGAAATGTCTCTGAGCCCATGGTTGATTTGTGGGTTTTGAAGTTTAGGAACAGAGAGAGATGGTGTAGAACTGTTGAGGAGAGGGAGGGGGAGAGAGAGAGAGAGAGAGAGAGAAGATGGGGGTGGAGGAGAAGTGTCAACTGGTATTAAGGAGCTAAAGAGTTGAGAGGTCGCCACGTGTGGGAGTGTAGGACACGTGGAGCGGTGTCCTGTTGACTCGTATTGTACACATTACAATTTCTTCATAATTATAAAAATTAATTTATTATTGTTTGGTATATCTTAATAATTAATATTATAATTTTTTTTATGTACATGTATATGTATATGTATATGTATTTTTTTTTTTTTTAAGACACCAGTGGATGTAATAGTCGTTATTTTTACGATTTTTACAGTGCCGTTTGGTGACACTTTAAGTTTTTAATTTTTTTTTTATATTTATAAAAATTTAAAAAATTCAAATAAAAACTTATTTGGTAAATTTTTTATTTATAAATCAGTGGTCTCAGTTTATAAATTTGGCCAAAAAATGTAAACTCAAAAAATGTGTTTTCGTTTTAAGTTTTGAGTTTTTTTTTTTTACCACTCAACACTAACTACCACCCGTCACTATTTTCCACCATCGTCTTCCGCCACTACCCCCTACCACTACTTGCCACCACCATCGACCACCTACCCGGCACCACCACCCGGCACCCGCCGCCACCACCACCCACCAACCACCACCACTCACCACTCACTTGCCACTAGGGGTGAGCAGCGGATTTATCGATCCGTCAAAACCGACTGAACCGAACCGATCCGCCGCATTTTGGACGGATGCGTGATGACGAGCGGACGGTTGCGGATTGATTTTCTCCAATCCGCCAATTTGGCGGACGGATGGCGAATTTGATATTTCTTTGGCCGCAACCGAACCACCAAACCGTGAGGACCACTAGTAATTTATAAAATTTTATGTTTTCAATTTGTTTAAATATTATGTTTGTGTTTTCAATTGAAAAGGAGTTTAAATATTCTGTTGAAAAAAAGTTTTCAGTTTGAATATATTTTTTGAATTGAAAAAAATAAACGTATTATTTATCTATATTTTTTGATTTTTAAATCTAACTCTAAAAATAATAAATAGAAAATATGATATATCTTTGGTTGGTTTTATTTTCAAAAACATATATAGATGTAACAATCTGAGAGACATACAATCTCTACTACTGCTCTGTTCATGGTTTTGGTGGTTTGAATTGTTATTATATTTTAAGAACCACAGATTGTAATACTTATTGTGGATGAATCATGCTGTGATTGTAATATGTAAATGATGCATGCAGTGATCGTGATATTCTAAAAACTTAAATTTTCTTTCTTTAGATAAGGTATACAGTGATTGTAATACTTTTTTAAGTCATTGACTGTAATACTTTCTTTTTTCTTTTTCTTTTTTTCTTTTTTTTGAGAAAGTGCACAAGTTGAATTGTGTTGAAAATTTATAAAATTTTAAACCGCCAAACCGATTCGCATCCATCTGCCAAACCACCAATCCGCTCAATCCACATCCGCCGGATTGGCGGACGGATACGGATTGATTTTCTCCAATCCGCTAATCTGGCGGACGGATGACAGATTGGAGGTTCCGTGGTCAAGAACCCGACCAGCACCACCCCTACTTGCCACCCACTCGCCACCCCCACCAACCCCTCACCGCCACCACCACCACCACCCACCACGCCACCACCATCCACCACTGCTACCACCACCACTTGTCACCCACCCGCCACCACCCACCACCCACCACCACTACCATCACCCACCACCGCCATCACCACCCACCACCCACCACCACCATCCACTACCGCCATCTACCACCCACTTGCCACCACCACCACCACCACCCACTGCCTACTCACACGCCACCCACCATCCACCCACCACCGTCACCCACCCACCACCACCTACCGTCACCACTTTCTACCACCGCCACTTGCCATTTCTCACTCTTTTTTACATTTTTAATTTTTTTTAAACATTTTGTTAATTACCAAACACGTTTGTAGTTTATGTTTTTCTAAAAATAAAAAAAAATCAGTTTATAAAATTTTTGTAAATATAAACTGAAAACATAAACTTTACCAAACAGACACATTTGCGCAAATGTTACACGACGTGAATAATTGATAATAAATTAATAATTTATTTTTTTTTAATTATTTTTAATTTTATATGGTAATTTAACATTTTAAAGAAGATAATGTTATGATAGTTATCTATTCAATCCCACTACGTAGCTCAAAAAATTAGAAGTTCGAGTGAGCCGAAATTTTAAAACGACGTCGTTTTGATTTTTTTTTTTTTTGTCTTTTCTTGTTCCTTTCCATAACTTGTAGTAAAAGAAGAAGAAGAAGAAGAGGAGGAGAAGAAGAAAGGAAAGAGATAGAGCTAAAACCTTTGGGATGAACTAAATAAGTGCACTTTTTGACTTTTTATGAAATATGAGTTAAATTTGAGTTGAATTTAAAGTGATGTGTTAAAGAAGTGATGTGACTTAAATAAGATAATGTAACTTAAATAGGATAGTAACTTTTTGACTTTTTTTAAACTTGCCAAACCAGCCCTTCACAGTCTCATGTTCAAGTTCAAACCCCAAAGCTTTCTTGGCTCTACCCATGAAATCCATGGTTTCTTCTCAGCTTCTCTTGCTACATCCACGATGGATTCCATCACTCATCTCTAAGTCCTCATCAATCTTTCTCAAATCCCACCACCCATGTACCAGAAACATCATCAATTTCTCAATTTTCACACTCTTTTGACCCAAAACACTCAACTACTTAGTTGTAAAAATCCTACTTAAATCAGACAAGTTCATGACCAAGATTGAGAGATTCAAACCCAAAAAATCAAAAATCAAAACCAATAAACCAAAAATAAACAGATTCAAATCATCAACAACAAACACATTATCATCATCACACATAGAGACTTCACAGAGAAAGAGAGAGAGAGATACAGAGAACAAGAGAAAGAGATACACACACAAAAAGAGAGAGAGAGAGACATAGATCTGTGTATAAATACAAAGATTTATCTGTGTATACACACAGAGGATGGTGGGCGCTGGTGATGGAGGCATCAGTGATGGTCTGTTCCCTCTCCCTCTTCTCTCTTCATTCATGTTCCCCCTTCCTTCTCTCTTCCTTTTTTCTCTTTCTTCTCTCTCTCTTCCTTCCTTCCTCCCTCTATTTCAAATATAAAAGAGGAAAAAAAAAAAAAACCAAATACAAAACGACATCATTTTGAATTCGGGCCACTTGAGCCATGGAAATTTCAAGTTCTGAAACATTTTTCGGTATCTATTTTTACCATTTAATGTGTTTGTTTAATTATTAATTAGTGGTTGACAAACATAATACGTGTGTAATTTAAATAAATAAATAAATAAAAACAAATTACTCACAATATGGTGTGTATCACTTAAGTGGTAAGAGTCTTTTTCATAAACATTAGGTTTAAGATTTAACTTTTACTAATCCCCTTTATCTAATTTTTTGTTTAAAAAAAAAAAAAAAATGAATACTAAATAAAAGGAGAGAAGAAATTTCAAAACACCAAATGAATTGTTCACTTTATATAAATGCAATGTTTTAAAAATTGGATTGGTGAGCGAATCAAAAAAGTAATCAGGTGGATGAGTCATTGGTTCAACCACGGATGAATCGAAATTAAACCATGATGTCATAAATAATTTTATAATATATTTGTAAAAAAAAAATCAAGGAAAAAAAAAGTATTTATATAATATAAACAAACTAAAACAAACTTATAATACAATTATTTTTTACAATACATTGCCAAAGGTTGAAGGCTCGAATCCTTCTACCATCAAAAGTGTTTTGGAATATTGCTTTCAACCCAATGGTTCAATTGGCGGGCAGTTCAAGTAGTCCAAACCGAGTTTTCAATACAAACAGTTATTTGGAATAGTCCAAAGCCGAAACAAGGCCAATCGACGCGATCCAATCCAATTTTCAAAACCATGATATATAGCATAGATAGATATTATATTAAAAATATAAATATTAGTGGTCAAAGTCATTATATTAACATTGTGTTGATGAATAAAATTGAAAATATATAATAAAAATCAGTAAACCTAATAACATTATAATTTTTAAAAATAAATCACCAACTGCTCAAATCTATTATTTTGCTATATTTTTCACTTTAATTTTTTATTTTTTCCTCCAAAATTTTAGACAAAACCTTGGAGTCCAACATAATAAACAAAGCAAAAATAAATAAATTTGACAGTAGGGCACTCCCAAATGCTTTTTTTTTTCTCGTGATGGGGTCCAACATTTCGATTGGAACTCCTAGAGACATCAAATACTTGGGTATTTATGTAAAATTCGTCATGTTCTTTAGAATTGAATTTTTTTAATAATTTTTTTGAGATGTCAAATACTTGTCATGTAAAATTTGACCCTTTTTTTTTTTTTTTTTTTTGTAATTCTACTCAATTAGATGGATTGAAAAAATTAAAATTTTATAATAAACAAAATATGAATGGTTAAAATTCATACATTAAAAAAAAAATGAATAAAATATAAATTATTTTTTTTTTTCATTTTCTTTTCTCTTTCCCTTTCTAAATTTATATTCCAATTTATAATCCAAACACACCCTAAGGTAAAGTCTTATACCTGTGTAGAAAAAATATCTTGTACCTTATAGCGAAAGTAGTGCAGAAAAAAATTTATTAAATGCAAAATTTAAAATTTCCTACATGAAAGAGAAATTATCCTGCTTTTCAAAATATCATGTTGATTGTATGTTTGTTCAATAATAAACTAAAAACACTATTAATCAGGCACAATTAGACATCATTCATGCATAAACTTGAATTTTATTTTCTCAATCAAAAACCTAGAAATGAGGACTATTATCCAGCCCCAGCCCACAAACATAGAATTAAAAGCAGAAAAAAAAGTATTGCAAACCATTATTCTCCAGTATTTCAGTCAAGTGTAGTTCCACATCCAATAACAAATATTTTCTTTTCCAAGCACTAGCAAGAAATTTGAAGAATTGATCATAAATGGAAACCTCTACAAATAATGGCACGAACAAATGTTCCATACAGGTACAGCTTACAAGCTAATACTTCTAACCAGAAAGAATGGGCATATCACAAGGCAAAACTCATATCATTAACATCCATACTCGTCTTAACTTTATGAATCTGAATGGCAAACGCTACGAATCCTCACCTGAAGGACAGAAGCATAATCCTCTTTCATGGTACCAACACAGAGAAATACCATTCATTTGACACATATAACTATGATCTATAAGCAACAAAAATAGGAATCATGGTTCTGTAATCGATAAGAACCTCAACAGTCATCATGATATAAATTTCGAGGGATGGCCAGTTAACAACAATAACATCACACTAAGCGAAGAATGTGAGTAGAGTATGACATCATGCATCTAGTTAAAATACAAAACCTATGGAGTAACAAACAGAGAAATTTAGAAATTTTAGATAACCAGATATATTGGAGTCCGGTTACCTTCTTCAGAAACCCGTTTGGCAAAGCATGTTGGCACAGTTTTCATTATTCGGCATTCAGCATTCTATCCAACCCCTGTAAACCACAGTACAAACCAATCATTAGATAGACATTATATCAGATATAAAAATCAAGCAACAACAAAAAGAAATAGTTTATAAACAAATTTGGCGCATTATAAAAAGATGGCAACAAGACCACAACAAACTTAGGTAGTTTAGCTCCCTGTTATTTTTCTGACACATCTACAAGATGTAATGGACAAAGATGAGTCCAAGCAAAGTCTTTCTCCATATCTTCTTTGTCATGGATATCACAATGTTCCATGTTATTTGGAAAAAGTACAAGGTCGGTCAATTTTTAACCTTGGAAGATTCAACTCCAGACTCCTGGATTGAATCCTTTGAATTTAAATAAACATCAGAGCAACCTTAAACATTAATCTTGTAAAGGAAGGACCAAAATGCAGAGGACCAATGTGGTAGAGCAACCATGTAAGCCTCTCAAACCTGACCTCCCAACCTCCTCCCAACAGTCAGAGCCAAAAAGGAAAAAATAAATAAAGGGAAAAAATAAAAAGAAAAACAACCCAGCTGTATAATGAACTCCAACCCAGCAGCCCCACAATCTAATCCCTGAATTCTGTATCCCAGGACTATTAGTCCTACCTGTGTTGTAATCTCACGTAATCTTATCCAACAAATAAACGTGGCCTTGATATAATTAAAATCCCTACCTTCCTCTCCCTTATCCTATCATTTTTTTGTATTTCTTTCTCTAAATCTTTTGTATTTAACTAGAAAGCACGGACACTTTAAAAAAAGGTGGCGTGTCTGTGTAGGTCACCGACACTTGTCGAACAATTTCCTGACACGCGTCCGACGCTCATCTAAATGTGTCTTATTTTTTTTCAAAAGAACTTAGATTCGAACGCTCTTTGGACACTTGGAGAACACATATGTCCATTGCTTCAACACACGTGTCCATTTATTAGACATACAAAACTAATTATAAGTTTGAACAAAATAATTTAAAATACGATGATAAAAGAAAAATAATGTCAATTTATAGATATTAGTGTTATATTACATTTATTTATTGTCTTAGAATGATATATTCATATATATAACATATAATAAACATAAAAGATTATATACTTTGTAAATGTCTCCCACGCATCGTGTCCTACATTATTCTTAAAATTGTCTTGTCGGCGTGTCCATGTCGTATCCTGTGTCCATGCTTCTTAGGTATTTAATTTAATATATAAATTACCATAAGTGCGTAGCCTCCCTTGCAACTTTTTTAGCTTCAATTTTAGATAATTACACCTTAATGGCTAAAAGGTTTTGAAAAGCATTATGGAATTCAGATTTCCAAGGTTTAGCCATGGCTTAGCTCAGGACACCACTGCTTGTCATATTTGGTTTGGTATTGCTAACGCACCTGACTTTGAGAGTCATGCTGATATTACTGAGGAACGCCTTTATCAGAATATTTTGGCTTTTCACATTGGGCAGTTAGTACTAATTTTTCTGTGGACTTCCAGAAATCTATTTCATATAGCTTGGAAAGAAATTTTTAAAATTTTCCATCATCCCTTAATGCGAAGCTTATGATGGGTCCTTTATTTTTCCGAGTATGATGGGTCATTTTTAAACCAACTGATCTCTAAACCTCTTCATTCCACCATGAGATTTCAGTAGATGATGGCCTGCTAGTTGCTACACATTCTCCAAGGACCTTTCTTGCTCTTCTTGACATATTTTCATTGCATTGGTTTTTTTCATTTAAATTTCATTTCCTTCATTCGATAATTTATTCTTGAAAAGCACCTAAATTTCACCTTTTAACTTCCACTACCCAATTCTTGAATGCCTATTTCTTTTGTTCCATGTTTTAATACATATAGAACCTTTTATCTGAGTTGTGTAACCAGAGTCTCTCCAACTAATACTGTACAATTCTGTCATGGTTTTTTATTTTCTTTTTCTTTTTTGGTTCATGATGGTGTCTTGGGCTTCACCCCGACTAATCCCCCAGGTACATGTAGTCTCCTACTCCACCAGGTCCCACATACACCAAGTAATTATAGCCTCAAGGGCAGTAGGGAATGGAACATTTACTATTGGTCTACCCCTTGAGCTTTGAACTAATTACCTCCTTTATGAAAGTCATAGACCTGGCCAACTAGGACAACCCAGTTAGTTCATGTTTTCGATCTTACTTTCTATTAATAAACAAATATATTTGCATATCATTAGTTCCACTTTATGCATAGGAAGTGCAATATGAAATTCATATAACATATGATTTTATGAAAAACGCAAGCTTTAAAAAGATGGTGGACACTCAATTACATTCAATATATTGATTTATTTTTTGATGGATTCCATATTTTACATGTATACAGCTCTTTTACCTTATATAATCATGTATATAAGACCAAAAAGTATAAATGCCAAAATAATTTGCGTGTATAAATGGATGAAATAATTTTACCAGAACAGTTCCTGAAACAGGGATATCAAGTTGCATCCTCCTGGCCTTGTGATGTTGCAAGGGGCAAGCTTTTGAATGAGATTGATGGTGAATAGCTGAGCTCGTAATTAACTATCGTTTGCCCAAAAATGTTGAATTTTCCAGCACTACTGAAAGCAACTTCTGCATCCGAACACTTCTTAAAAACCACTCTGGCACGACAAGTCTCCAGATCAACTTCAGTTTCGGATTCCTTTAAAGGCCCAAACCGTCTAAATATTTTATTTAGATTTACTTCAGAAGGAATATAATCTCCCTCAGAGAAGTTCAGTATAAGTTCTGTTGGTAAATTTTCTTGCCTTCTCTCTTCAATATACCCCATTGGTTCCTCCATGGCCATTTCATGGTTTCCATTAGAATATCGCTTTCTAGAATAAGACCTACGGTTTGATTTAACGGGTTTATCTGGATCAAAGGCCATGAGCTGATATTCTCCTTCTCTGTTCTGACCATCCCCTGATGGTTGCTCTTCAGAATTGTTTTGGATAATCCTGTCCGTCCAGTAGGAGTCATTCACATCGTCAAATTCAAAATCTTCGGGAGAACCAATAATGCCGTGAGATGCTTTTCTCTTTCTACCACCGCCTTGTTTCCCAGTGGATGAATTCTGCCTCCCAGAATAATGACCCAAACTAATTGAATTTCTAAAACCAGAGAAGAAAGTAATAATGGTAGTCAAGAAGTCACGTCCCTTCGTAGGATCCTCAGCAGCCAAGTGAAGTTGTGATAGCATCTCATCCAAAGATGAGTATTCCATTGGAAGAACCATCCTTCCTCCTTGGGAATTATCAGGAGTCTGCAACCGTCGAACCCGACAGGTGCCTCACTGCTTCCATCAACCTTTTGAAACTTTCCACTGTTAGATTTCAGAATTAATGGGGACCCAGTCAGTTGGCTTGCTACTCTACGAATGCATTCACCAACCTTAAATGATGGCTTAGGAATTGGAGTTGCAGTAGTAGACACTTTTGCAGCATAAAAGCTAATTCTCTTATCTTGCATCTCTGAGGCATCAGAAATGAAATCAATACCCTTCCGTTTCTTACCGGACATACTTGAATCTTTCCAATCTGACCCATCTTCACCATCTGGAGAAGATGCCTCATCACCCATTAATTCTGACATGCTTCTCTCTTTCTTCCTAGGGTACATATCCTTAAGATTGTGTTTACGCTTATGGGAAGATCTGTTTTCATTTGTTAACCTCCCCTTGCTGGAAAAGATTTGCTCACCATTGGGTGCATGGTCAATCACTTCACCCAACTGTGAACTATCTGCATTATTCTCCAACAACTCTCCACAAAACTGGAATTCAGGCAGCCGACAATAACCCTTTAACCGACTGAAAGCCAACAACTGAGCCTTTGCAACAAGAAGCTCCAGTCGATCAGCCCCAGCAGACGGGGACTGTGCTAATGCTCTTATATACTCTAGAAGATTACCAGGTTTAAAGGAACTCACCCCTGTAGATTTGTCCACACCATATCTTCTACTTGATTCCTCACAGATCCCAGTGTTTTCAACAATCTGAGATTCAATATTGTCATAGGCATCTTTTGGTATGCAAGAGCAAGCCAGCCCCAACTCCATCCGTCTAGAAACCTCTTCCAAGGCACAGCTGACAGCATTTTGGAATGTTTCTGAATTGCTCTGCTTCTCGATTTGGGAGAAATTTGTCCAAAATGGCTTTAAGAGAGATGCTTCATTCCAAGCAAAAGTTCGATCTCCAAAATATGCTACCAGAAAGCTGTCCTTTTTATGATGTTTCATTGCCTTCTCTGATGCATCTGCAGGATCAAATATTTGTCCAGGCCACCAGGGATGGCTCCTCACTTTACCCCAGACTAAGTCGGACACAGAAAACTCACCATCACTTTCTGGTGGCAGCAGATAATGCTGTTGATGCGCTTTTGCAAAGCTTCCAGGCTTCAGAGTTGTTTGTTTTGAGCTTTTATCCTCAACACATTTTGCCCCTTCATGATCAGCAGCTTGTTCTCCAGTTTCTATTTCTTGACCTTCATATGGATCTACCTGCTCGGAATCAGTATATTGTTCTTGAACTTCTACTTCCTGCCCTACACCAGGTGCACTCCCATCTAAGCACTCTGAGAATTCATGTCCCACATTGCCTCCCATTGCTTGAACATCATCTCTCATGAATTGAGACTCATCTGGCAATGAAGAATTTTCCTTGGCAGAATCATCTTGTGGCTTCCATTCCCCATCTTTGTTGAGATAGTTATCCAAATCTACAACCAGACTTCCCACCATAGATTTGTTTGACACTTTCCCTTCAGAAACATGTTCATCAGCCTTGTAGAATTCACCTTTTGCTTCAGCATTTACCACTTCATCAGTATTTACTGCACCAGAAACACTAGTAGCAATGGCTTGATTTCCATTTTGTAGAGAAATGTCACTGCTTACCATATGAACTTCCAAATTTTGATGTTCATCTGGCAAGAAGCCCATAGAGTCATTAACAGAAGGCATGGGTCACTCCCATTATGAATAGAAGCGCAGGTAACTATAGCTTGACATGCAGCAGTACCCTCAACAACTGTGCTTAAAAGTGCTGCAGAACAAACCCCTTCGGACAAGCTTTCATCAACAATCAGCATATTCATGCTTTGATTCCCATCTACATCGTGAGTCAGTATGTCAGCTAGTGGGGCTACTGTCTCTTGTTTCTCATCTTGCAAGGATGTATTGTCTTCAAGACTATCCGAACATGTTTGAACAGAACTACTACAATCCCCAATTGGAGGGGCATCAACACATTCAGAAGGTTGTTCTACTGAGGTCTTGCCCAAAGTCTCTTCCTTAAAATCTTCAGCTGTCTCTGACAGAGATATATTCTCATTAAAAGTAGAACAAGGTGGAACATGAACAATGCCCTGACCGTCGGTAACTGAAGATTCCACTTGGTTGTCAATTCTAATCAGCTCACCAGATGTTTCAGCATTTCCCTGTGCAATGCCATCATTTTCAATGCTTCCAGCTACAGTCAGGGTGTTCAACTCTTCATCTTTCTGTAAACAAGTATCACCATCGAAAACTTCAATTTTGAAGTTTGAAACTCCTTCACCATCTATCATCATAGCTTCACCTTCAAGCTTGGGGACTTCCTTGCCTATCACCAAAACATCACTCCTATCAGCAATTTGGGTTTGTTCGCCAGATGATTCCAGGTCTCTATGTACCACATCACTTTCAACCTTCTTGATCTCCAAGTACTGATCTTTCCCTGAACTGCAATCGAAAGTATCATCTCCTGCCACTTCACCTTCAATATTCAATACCTCTTCAACATCTGTGGCTGCAACTTCCCTTATTTCAGTAACACAATCTTGTTCGTTTGAGGATTCTGGATCTGCAAGCACATTACCATCTTTTCCAGCAATTTCACACGTCACCTCACACTTCATATTGTGATCATCTTCTGAACAAGCTACGGTCCTATCCATATCATCAGTTGTTGGAATTTCCACTTCAGAATTTGAGACCTTGCCGTCCATCACTGAAACTTCATTGCCATTGACAACATTGGTTTGTTCATAACAAGTCTGTGGCTCAGTACATACAGCAGCATCCCTTTCAGAGACCCCACCCACACTATCGACTTTCAACTCTTCATCTTCTACAAGATCAAGGTTCTCATCAGAATCAGTGGGCGCCCTGTTTTCAGTTGTCAAAGTTTCTGTTCCACCACTAGCCAGGGTTACACTGCTGGAAGTCGAAATCTTGCTGTCATTGACTACCGAATAGTCTGCTGCAACTTGGGATTGTTCTATGTACGATCCTGAATCTGTACATACAACACCAACTTCTACAGCATCAACTCCAACCCCACCCACATTATTGGGAGCTCCAACATTAGGAGTTAAAGCAACCTTGTCATCAACTGCCGTAACCTCGCTACCAGTAATAGCCATAGTTGGATCAGAGGAGGATACAAAATCAGTATGCAAATCACCTTGATTATCAGTATTCTCACCAGCTGTCTCAACCTTCATCTCCTGATCCTCTACCAAACAACATAAATTGTCCTTTGGATGCAAAATCTCTTCCTTGTTCATTACCCCAACTTCCCCACCAACATCAACTTCAACTTGTTGATTCAAAGATTCAACATTTGAATCTTTGTCTCTACCCACAGAAACTGTTTCAGGCACTGAACTTTGACTGTTTCCTGAACAAGTTAAATTCTCCTCCTCAACACCACCACCTGGAACTTCCTCTGCAACAATTGGTGTTAGCATATTTGAGGATTGTGCAACAGTGGAAGAACATACAGCTGCAGCACCAATTCCAGGATTCCATAATTCATCAACCAAAACGCCACCTCTTTGGGATGGCAAGACATCCGGTGCATCATCCCTTCCCTCAACAGACTTCATATCTTTCTCCAGTCCCTCCTCAACCAATCCTCTATCCAAACTCTCCTCGGTAGCTGTGGCCATAACTTTCTCCGCAACAACTTCACTTTGTTCACAAGATGAAACTGCTAAAGAACCTCCCGCCCCAGTCTCAATTCCAGAATTCTGAGCTTCATCATGCATAATACTGGCTCTGTTAGAATCTAAAACACCACTGGCATCACCCCCTCTGCCATCCAACTGCTCACCTCTCTCAAAACCCTCCTCATTCACCCCCAAGGCAACTTCCTCAGCAGCAACTTGGGTTTGTCGATCCGATGAGCTTGCAATTTCCTGGAAACCTTCAATCCGAGTTTCAATTCTAGCTTCCAAGACTTCACCACCCAAAACCCCAACTTCCTGCAATGCTAAACCACCGATTTCACCACCCTCGCCGTCAACAGATTCCAGTTCCCTCTCCACACCCTCATCAACCGACCCTCTCTCCAAACTCTCCTCAGTAGCTGTAGCCACAGCTCTCTCCGCAACAACTTCACTTTGTTCACATGATGATCTTGAAATTGCTAAGGAACCTCCCAACCCAGTCTCAATTCCAGCATTCTGAGCTTCATCATGCAAATTTTCAGCTCTGTGAGAATCTGAAACAACACTGGCATCACCCCCTCTGCCACCCAAATCCTCATTCTCTGTCGGGTCAACATGGGTTTGCTCATCAACATGGGTTTGCTCAACTTTCTCTGCATCAACATGGGTTTGCTCATCCAATAAGCCTGCAACTTCCTCGACACCTTCAATCCGAGTGTCAATTCTAGATTCCACTACTTGACCACCCAAAGCCCCAACTTCCTCGGATGCTAAACTACTGATTACACCGCTCTCACAGGCAACAGATTCAATTTCCCTCTCCAACCCATCTTTCACCAACTCACCAGCACCCTCCTCCTCCCCATTCCAATCCCCTCCACTCCCCTCACCACCAACCCCATCAACAAACACATCAGAACCCACCACCTCCACCATTATCTCCCCTCCATCATCTTCCCCACCCAAAGACCCCTCGATCCGATCCTCAACACCCAAATTCTCCGTTAGGGTTTCATCAGCAGCTACAGCCCGATCAACAACAACAGTCTCATCATCATGCTCACCCATAGTTAAAGAATCTGATTAATCTCAACTCTCAATCAATACCCACTTCATTTGCACACACAAAAAACACATACAGATCGATATAAAACCCTAATAAACACAACCCAATTACTCAAAAGAACTACAAATCAAACAAAACAAAACAAAAAAAACCCTAAATTGTACTTTTTTATAGAGAGAGAAACAGATCAAAAAGAGTTGGGCTTTTTTTGACGCACCTTAATTGAGAGAATCTTAGAGAAATGAAAGCAGAGTGAGAGAGTGTTTTACGAGTCTTTTTGTGTTGTGTTGAACAGAGTTGATGTCATATGCGCCTCTGTTCTGAACGATGAGAGAGAAAGATATAGAGAAAAGAAAAGAAAAGAAAATAACAGACGAAAATTATGGGTTCTTGTCCTTTTCGGTGATTCGCCAGCTCTTCACTTGCTTGGGGAAATTATTGAGGTGACTTTGTGGGTTGTATTTGGGATTCTAACTGCCCTATAAGATAATTTCATATTTTTTAGGTTATTTGAGTATTTTTTTTTCATTGGTGCTTCATAATCATGTTTTACTGGTTGTTTGTCAATTGATGGTTTGTAAATTTTGAGAGTTATCACTTACCAACAAACTAAAATCCAAACATAAAGGAAAGAAATTTTTTTAAGATACATGACAATTGCAAGGACCTTTCGAAATAATACTAATCGACTTGTTAAACTTGTCTACTGAAATTTTATATTTGTAATCTTACATTTAATTAATAAGGTAAATTATACTTTGCACCATTATATTTTACTTTAAATTTCACTTTGACTTTTACATATGAAATTATACAACAATGCTAGAGACCCCCAGTATGGACGACCCCCAGCACGATTCCCAGTGACGTGGCAGCATGTGATTGGCTGAAATTCAAAAAAAAAGTTTTTTGGCCAATCAGGGAAGACCCCCAGCACCCCCAGCTAGGGGTCTAAGTCATTTTTCTAAAACTATAATAGTTAATTTTTTGTACTTCTAGTCAAATCTTACTTTGGTCCCATGAAATTATGGCAGTCAACCCTTGTATTTTTTTTTATCAAAGTTCACTTTAATCCCTACACAAGTTTCAATTCCCATTTTTGTTGCTCAATTATTTAAATCATTAACAGAATCTAATAATGTGACAAGAATGTAACTACGATACGAGGATAAGAGAGAAAAATCATCTATATTTTTCACTAATACACACTATGTCTCAAAATTTACATCAAATTGTGACTGTATTAGATTAAAACAAAACACAAATTATGAACAATTAAGAAGATTAAATAGGGTTTTGCATAAATTGGAATCACGAAACTCTGTTTTTCACAGTAATACAATCTTCTGTCTATTCATCTTCCTTTCTCTTTGATTTCTTTGTCTCATTTTTTTATTATTATTTCAAATGCTCTTATTTTCTTATTTCTTCGTCCTAATTTTCAACATATGAATATATATATATTATATAACTCTCACATGCTTATCACGTAGAACAAAGTGTATTGGTGGGAAACATGGATGATTTTCCTCTCTTATCCTCATTTCGTAGTCACATTTTTGTCACATGTTTAGATTTTATTAAAGATTTAAAAATGAAGTAACAGAAAAGAGACATTAATACTTGTGTATAGATCAAAGTAGGATTTGAGTAAAAGTGCAGGGTGTGAGAACCTGCATTTAATTATACTTAAAAGAAAATAAATGAATAAATAAATAAATTAATTAATTTTACTCATAGTCTTTCTAAAATATATATTAGTGTATAAGTTAGTTTTAAATTAATCCAATTAAATCACTAACAAATACATTATTAAGAATAATAATTTTGTGGGTACTCAATATTTATTGTTTATAAATTATTTCAATTGGGGTTCAACATGATAATTATCTTTGCTAAATAACTTAGTTAAAAACCTTAGTGTGTTAATTTTAATAAACTCCCCCCCCTCCAAAAAAAAAAAATCCAAAATTTCGGATTTTCTGTGGCAGAGAATGCCACTTGTTTATTTACATGTCAATATAGGGAAGAAGACTTCATTATGCTTCTTGGATTTGAGAAAGACGAATAGACTTGAGCAAATGATGTGTGTATATGTGTGTGTGTGTGTGTGTGTGTGTGTGTGTGTGTGTGTGAGGGGCTTAGTAAGCATCGTATATATATATGCATGCTTGAGAGAGAGAAAGAGAGAGAGAGGGGCTCAGCAAGCATTGTATATATGCATTCTAGCATTCGGATGAGGAAAAGAAGAAAAAGAAATATATGAAGCAGCTAAGCTGAGTAGGAGAAGAAGAAGAGTAGGAGATTAAGGAAATCAAAATTTTCTACTATTTCATCATCCTATTATTAAGTAAAAAAACTCTCTCAACCCTTTCATTTTTTTTTTTTTAATTTTTGAAATTTTCGAATCGTATTTATATGATAAAAGGACTAAACTCGTAGATAGAATTTTATAGTTGTATGTAAATTTGTGATTTGTGTATCAAATATTTGAAGATATTGACAGTCTTAAAATCATGGTATTATTGTGTAAATAGGCTTGCATGTGTAGTTTATACCATTAAAGAGAGGATTGAAAATTTTATTTGGCCCTTAAATCTGCCAAACAGTTGTACGAATTTTTAGACAATTTTATACTCAAAATTTGGAGATCATTTCTTCTACAAAATTGTTGAGAATGATATCTGGTTCATCCATGAAGTTTTGCAACAATTATTGAGTTTTGTACGAATTTATGTAAGCTTTTAACCAAATCTGAAACTGTAAGACAGATTTTACTCTATGTTGGAAAAATCATTAAAAATTCTATATTAAACCAAATCTGGTAATTTCTAAATAAAAAAATGAAATTTGAGAAGTCTAGTTTCATAATAAATTTTCAGATTATGGAATTGATTTATAAATTTAAGTATGGAATTAATTTAAGAAAATGTGATAAATCTATGTCATAAACTTTCTTGAAACTTTTCAGAATTATTTACAATTTATTTTTGGAAAATTATTTCTGAAAAATGACTATAACATGTTTATTGAGTATTCTATATATTTATATGAATTTTAGAATTGTATAAGTAATTTATTTATAATTTTAATTACGAGATATACATTCTGAAAAAAATTCTGGCAGATTGAGGAGGAATAAAAAATTATCTCTTAAATTGTTTATTTGGACTAAAATTTAATATTTTTCTAGTCTAAATTGTAAATTAAAAATCCATGCATGTGTGTGATTATGGTTTATTTCTTTTGTATCTACATTATTATTTCATACGATGGTTTAAATTAATTGTTTATTTAAATTTTGTACATTGATTTATTAATGTGTGGCGTGTGTAATATTTTATGTTGAAATTTTAATAAGTTGGTATAACATTATTGGTAATTGAAATTTGAATTATTTGTGATTAATATAAAAACTAATTGAAATGATTAACGGTATATATAAAGTTAACGATCGAGGTTAATCTGGGTAGTTCAGGGTGAGCCCTAGTTTTTAATAATTTTTATATAATTGTGTCGCAAAACCCTAAGAAGGCACGAGATTTATTTGAACCCTTTTGGTATTCGGTTTTGGAATAAGGGTGGATGTATGGGTAGCACGCAGGGAGGTTACATACCCCTGGTAGACTGTTCCCTTGGGGCAGACCACGGATGCCACGACTTGGGTATATAACTTTGGGTGTGGGCATCTTTGGTAGTTCTTAACTAATTGACCAAGGGGGGATTTCCAAATTAATTATGGCCATGGCTTAGTGGTTGGTAAGAAAATCACTTTGGTGAGATTTTGAGTGTCACTTAAACTAATAAAATTGTTGAAATTATTTTAAATTGTTGTTATATTATCATACTATTAATTCTGTCATTTTCTCTTAATTGTCATGATTATTATCTGATTACTTTCTCTTAAAAAGAATGGTAGGTTGTTTATGTTTTCTTACTGTGTTGCAAAACTCATGGCATATATTTTGTTGCCTTGGTGTTTTATGCCAGATTATGACGAGAAAGGAACTCAAGCCGAAATTGAGGTCGCTGCTACTATAAAACCGTGGCTAACTTGAAATTAAGAATTTAGCAAAATAAAATTTTATTATCTTTTGTATTAGTAATTACGAATGTTATAAAGTTGTTGTAATATTGTATGTGGACTCGTAATTTTGTTTTGTTGTTAAGCTTTGACTATGTGAGAATTTAAATTTCCCTAATTAGTTGTTAAAATTTTTATTTAGCAAGTTACTTGTTATTTAAATTTTATGATGTTCTAAAAAAAGAAATTGAGGCGTCATAGTTTGGTATTAGAGCCTAGAATCGAACCTTTGGGCCATAAATAGCAATTTATTATTATTTTTTTTTACGTTTAAGAAAACCTTATGTTAATTTATAATTTTCAATGACTTAACTAAGTTAGAAGAACCTTTTTAATTATAGGATGCCAGGGTCATCAGATATTAACTCTAATGAGGAAAGTTCAGTGGGAAACTATGACATAGAACATGACCCAAGCAAAGAAGTGGAGTCGCCTGTAGAAGACTATGAGCCTGAGTTTGACCTTGAAGAAATTGCATCAATAGAAGACTATGAGCCTGAACCCGAACCCGAAGAGATTGAACCAATGTACAACCCACTGAAGATAATTGTGATTGAGTCTGACACCGAAAAGGAATCTGTAGAGGGCAATATTAATGAGAGCACTAGAGAAATAGAAAGTGTTTGAGAATTGAGATGTTGAAATGAAGGCCAAATTGGCTTATTTGTATATGTTAGAATTTATCCCTAGGAGGTTGTGCTTGGAAATCGGCAGTTGGTAGGTGCCTACATAGGACTTGTCCAAATTTTAAGGCAAGAGACTTCTGTTTATATCGGCTAGGCCCTTTTAGGATGGCTTCACCGATAGGATGGGCAACCTCTTTGACATTTTGAGCCTTGATTATATCATGCCCGACCTAAATGAATTGTGAAGAGAGACGGGTCGGACTTCAAAGGCTGGAGGATCTATTGGGAGAAGCGGTGCGATTGCTAGGGCATTGTGTGTAAAGCTGTTGTCTTCGTGAGTCTTGTGGTGATTCATGGGGCTTTTACAAGCCACGTAGGAGCCGAAGGTCCTTGTGAGGAGAGACTTTCCTTGGCTGTTTTAGAGGTTTTAAGGGAATTACAAACTAGGCTAACCAATTGTTTTGTATGCTTACTATGTAAAATTGTCTAGTTTAGAATTGTTGGTGTAGGAGTTAACTTGGATTTGTAGGGGCTATCTTTTGCCCATAGTATTTTATTTTTGTTTAATTTGTATTTTGCTTATTGTAGCTTGTTTAATCTAATTAATGAAGTTTCTTTTCTTTTTTTTTATTACTATCCTTGCACATAAATATAATAATATATAATAATAATAATAAATAAATAAATAAATCACAAATTACTAAAGATCCCATCGTACAGAATGGTCAGACGAGCAAGAAATAGTAACAACGGTAATGGTGATGGAGTGTCTGATGGCGATGTCGTTCGAATTATACGTGCAATTACTGATAAGGTAGGCAATATACCACCTTGAAACCAATATCAAAGTAGATTTGAAATGATAGTAAAATTTGAAAAGCTACATCCCCACAAATTCCTTGGTGGATCAAACCCTTATGAAGCTAAAGCTTGGTAAAGACAAATTAAGAAGCTAGATACTTCTGACATCTGAAATGAGCAAGATAGAGTGACTATGGCAACATTTCAAATAGAAGGGGAAGCAGATCATTGGTGGGAAATGATCAGAAGCACTCGACAAGTAGAGACATTAACTTGGAGACAATTCAAAGACTTATTCATGGAAAAAGTATTTTCCTAACTCGCTAAGACAAGAAATGATTTAGGAGTTCCTCCAACTGAAACAAGGGAAAATGGCAATCACTCAATATGCAAACCGTTTTGAGGCTCTCTCACGGTATGCTTCAGCAATAATAGCAAATGAAGAGAATAAAGTTAGATGATTTGAATGGGGTTTGGACGCAGACATTAGAGGAAAATTAATTGCAGTGCAACTTTACATCTATGCTTAAATGGTGGATCGAGCTTTAATTGTGGAATGAGAATTAGTGGATTCTGAACGCATTCAAAATCAGCGATCAAAGAACAATAACCAATCACGCAGAGAGGAGGTCGATCTGAACACTAGAAACCATCTTGCACTGACACCTTATCTTAGAAGGGTTTATGGGACAACAAAGCAGAATCGACGAAACCAACAAGAAGGAAACTTTGTAAATGAGTGGAAATGAAAGTGTTTCAAATGTGGTCGACAGGGGCATCGTCGAAGTAAGTGTCCTCAAGGTGGGGAATATTTTATGGATCAACGAGGGGTACAACAATACAACGAATGCCAGCCAGGACAAGGTTCTAAGCCCACTCAAAATACTCAGACCAACAAAGGGCAGCCACAAGCCTCTAGGAATGCAGGCCGGCCAAGAACATAACCACAAGGAGCTGGAAATGGAAATAAACTAGGAGGGACTAACCAACAGGCAGTAGGAAGAATGTATGCTCTCCAAGAAGAAGAAGATGTTGGTAACCTATCAGTAATTCAAGGTATGTTAATCCTTATGAATTCTTGGGTTAAAGTATTGTTTGATTCTGGAGTTTCGCATTCTTTTATATCCATTGCATGTGTGTTAAGTTTGGGTTTGGAGCCCGAAACGTTAGAGATAGCTATGAGTGTTGCTTCACCCTTAGGAGGTCAAACCTAAGTAACTCTAGTATGTAAATCTTGTGAACTAGAAATCTTCGGTTCATATTTGATATGTGATCTAAAATTTATGGAGATGTTTGATTTTGACACCTACCGACCACTTTTTGCTACTGTAAACTAGAAAAAGTGGTCGGCCAGCTAGTTTTTCTAGCTGGCCGAACAGTTGTTGCTGCATTTCTCCAGTTTGCTGCAACAGAGAGCAAGAAAGGGCATGACAATATATTTGCAAGGTATGTGTGCACAACCACCCTCCCTATCATTTCATAAGCTCAAGAGGGTGTGGTTCTCGACCCTCGAGCCACTAATCACGCATCTCGGTGCATGATGGCCGAGAGGCGAAGTTGCACAATTCAATATGAAAATGAATGCATAAGTAAACACATAAGGCCTAGAACTCTATCATGTATGATCAAGAGCGTCGGCGACCGAGAATTGAGGCACGTTTCATCACTTTTAGTATGAAACGCCCCTTGTTTCCTGTGTTTGGACTAACACCTATTCTAAACACAAAGCAACACGTAACATGGCATGCACAGTGCTATGCAACATAGAATATGCGAAAATGCAATGCAACACAAGCATGCAAATGTGCAATATGACTTGAGCATGCAAACATGCAATGCAACATGAACAACCTAACAAGGCTAATGACATGCACAATGCTAATGCATGCATACTCAATGTAAGACAACATAAGCACGCAACAATATGATACAATGCAACTAGCATACACAATGCGAATGTCAACTAGCATACTCAATGCGATATGATCATGGCATACTCAATGCAAATCAAGAGCATGGCATGGGCAATGCAAACAATAACATAACATGCACGATGCGATGTAACATGGCATACACAATGCTCAATGAACTTAAACCGAATATGGGTAGACCTCAGCCATGCCCAAATCAGTGGCCGTAACACCAAAATAAAGGCACAAAATACAAAGCATGCATGCACAATGCATTGGCCAACCAAGTAGGCCTAAGAGCACAACCCTCAAGAAGGCTCAAAAAGTGATAAATGTGGAAGTGTAACAACACTAAATGCACTGAAATTAAGTAAGAAATGATGCCAAATCATTCAAACAAACACAAGTATAGCATGCAAAGGTCCTAAAGCATGAAGTCTAATAAAGAGGACTACAAAGGAGGCATGTAATACATGGAAAATATGCATGAACCAACCACAAACAGAGCTCAAGTACGTCTAAACATGGACCAAAACATGGTAAGTTAGGGGCTCAAAGGCCTAGGCAAGATGGCATACATGCTAGGCCATAAGTAAGGCAACAATGCACAACACTTAAAGGCATTCAAAGCATGAAAGAAGTGGGAACATGGCAATGTTATAAGCTCTGAAATGAAGTATTAAATGATGCCAAATCATCTAAATAGCTCAAAGATAGCATGCATGAGTCAACAAAACACAAAGCTAGCCAGGCCAAGCGCACTCTGACTATACAAAGCATGACGGATATGGCAAAGGCAACCCAAAACAGTCTTAGAACATGTCAAAATGATACTAAAACATGCATGGAAAGAAGCCAAAACAAGCTAGCATGAAGGGCATAAGGCATGATGCATACAAGGCAAATAAGGTGGATTACACTACACCTATTAAGACCAAGCATGGGATGACTTAACCAACAAAAATTTGAGTTATATCATGGCAAGATAACCCCAAAAACACATTGAGATGATGGCTCACAAGCTAAGGCATGAAGGCATACGCAATGATTCATGTTAAGGCATAAAGGGGCAAACCCTCCAACGCATTGAATGAGTGATAAATGCAAGTGCATGAGCATGAAACATGGACTAAAATCACATAATAAATGATGCCAAATCATTCAAATAGTCCAAGCAATGCATGCTAGTGGACTTGGTACACAAAGCTAACAAGCTAGATTGAACCATGGCTATACAAAGCAAGGCATGCATGGCCAAAATAACCAAAATCAGAGCTAGATCATGCTAAAACATGGACAAAATCTTCTTGAAGTTAAGCCAAAAGCATGCTAGAATGACATGTTAAAGCATGATGCATGTTAGGCTAATTCATGGAAATGCACTACAAGTGCATGAAGCATGCAAGAGGTGACCAAACCAAACCCTAACAGAGGTATGACAGGGAAAAACATCACCAAAAACATGCTGAAATGGACTCAAGGCAAGCTAGAATGACATGCTACTTCATGAAGCATACAAGACTAGTTTGTGTGATTTACACTACAAGTGTATCAAGCATGCATGGAGTGACAAAACCAAGTAAAAAAAGTGGTATTCCACAGCAAAATAACCCTAAATACAAGCTAAGATACGACCAACATAAGCTTAACAAACATGCTCACACATGAGGCTAATGAAGCAAGTATTCAAAATATAAGGAAAGGGAATGACCCTCTCCTATTTGGGACTCCAAAACCACCTTTCCACCACTGAAAATCCTCTGAATTTCAGTGATAGAAAGGTCATGCAAAGGATAGAACAAGAGCCAAAAGGAATGGCTCAAAACAAGGCCTAAGAGGGGATAGATCACCCGCAACACAAAAGCGACCTTAAACAAACATGTTAAGGACTGAAAAACAGAACTTTTTGTAGTTTAAAGTTAAGCTTAAAACAACATGCAAGTAGGGCTAAAAGCTTAAGCAAAAATGGGGGTTTAAAAGGTTAAAAGCTCACCCTTGAAGACTACCTTCAAACTTGCAACTCCAGCAACTTCTTTGAGCTCAAACCAATCCAAGAACTCCAAAACAAACCTCAAGAAGCCTCAGCAACCAAAGGATGGTGTTTGAGAGTGTGTTTGTGTACAAAAGTGAGACAAAATGAAACTTTAAGGCACAAAACAAGAACAAACAAGGAAATATAGATACAAGTGTATATCTATCTCTCAAGGCCAAATTTTCTGAACCTAGAGGAGGGAGGAGAAGGTTCTCTCTTATAGAGAACCAAAAGCTCAAGCTTCTTGAAGAAGCTAAGGGTTCAAGGCCATACCTCCATACACGTGTATGGAGGATGGTTCTAGTGCTCTCCAACTATGCCAGCTGGCTAAAAATATCTCTAAAAAGGTGACAAAAGCCGACCACTTACTTAAAGTGGTCGGCCGACCACTTCAAGTGGTCTCCCAAGACAAAAGCCGTGGCCATGGTGGGAGGAGGTCGTGACATGAAAACAATGCAGTGGTGTGGTGGCTGACCAGAAAAGGTGGCCCAAAAACCAACGAGACCAGTTGTCGAGAAAAGCGGGTGGCGGGAAGAAAAAGTGGTTTCTTGAGGGGAAACTGGTCTCCCACCGTTGGACCACCTTCCAAACAAGGAAAACAGGTTTGTACCAAAAACAAACCAAAACGAATGCAAGACGAAAGTTTGGGAGGCAAAGCGCGCAGCTAGGAGCCTCGAAAACTAGTTGACAAGCACCAAAAGTGGTTTACGACCACAAAAGTGGTCTCCTAAACCACAGTGGCCCTCTAGGCCAAGGAGACAAGGTGTGGTTCAAAAACCACGCCAAACGGAGAACGTTAAGCGGTCCCAAGACAAGGCGCGCCGTCGAAGGCTCCAAAAATCGAAAACTAGTCTCTAAACGGGAAAAGTGGCCTACGACCACGAAAAGTGGTCTACGATCACAAGAAGGGGTTTACAAGGCCTCTCCTTCCCTCAGGCAAGGAAAACAAGGCTTGGTTCAAAAACCGAGCTGAAACACAAAGAGTTTAGAGGCCCGGAGGCAAGGCACTCAGTCGAAAACTCCGAAACCTCGAAACGAGTACAACATGCGCAATCATCGAGTGCTCAATCGATGACGTCTAAGTCTTAAGGTCAGCCAAAAATGGGGTGTCTATAGTTGCCCCTCTTTGACAGAACTCGGAAGTCATAAGTGACGGGAGTGAATGTCAAAGCCAGAGACGACCCATTTTTGACAAGGCCGAAGACTTAGACAAACAGGCAAGATAACAAAGAGATATGCCCGTAGGCAGGGGCAAAATGCAAAAGACATGCACAAAGCTGAACATAACTTATGATCATGCAAAGAAAGCTGTAATGAAGCAAATATATACAATAAATGCAATAGTTTAAGCAAGCGAATACAAATCAAACTACATTACATGCAGAAAGGATATAAGAGAATTATACAATTCTCGCTACGTCTCACGCGGAGAACATACAATACCGTCTGGTTTGTCTGGTTGCTCCAGCTTCAAATGAATCGTACATACAATGTCGTGCCTGCATAAGAAAGAAACTTAACAGGTGTAATATAGTTAGAAAGATGCATAGCAATGCAAGTGAGAGGTGCGTGACAACGCAAGTGAAATGTGCATAACAATGCAAGTAGTGTGCATAACAATGGAGGCGAAACTTGCGTGACAACGCACGTGAAGAGTGTAAGACAATGCAGGTGGAAGGGGTGCATGACAATGCAACGAGAAACGTGCATAATCAATGCAATGCACTAATAAGTGCAGGCAAGGTGTGCAAGATAGTACAATAAAATGCATTCACAATGTAAGTAAGGTGCACAAAACAGTGCGATGAGCAAAATAGCACGATAAAATGCATGCACAATGCAAGTAAGGAGCACAAAACAGTGTGATGTGCAAAATAGCGCGATAAAATGCATGCACAAAAGCGGTCACGATCGCAAAATAGCGCGATAAAATGCATACACAATGCAAGTAAAGTGCACAAAACAGTGCGATGCACAAAATAACGCGATAAAATGCATGCACAATGCAAGTAAGGCGCACAAAACAGTGCAATGCGCAAAATAGCGTGATAAAATACATGCATAATGCAAGTAAGATGCACAAAACAGTGCGATGAAACAGATAGTACAGTAGATGCAAAGGGGGACATACTCCGACCATGCTGGAATCATGAGAGGAGGAAAAACAAAGAATCAGGCACGTTCACAATGCAACCTGAGACAAATTCCAAACCATTTGAAATCGTGTGGCGAAAAGGACACTCAAACCACTTATGAAATCGTGAGAGGAGGTCCAAAACAACCCGCCTAAGCGGCGTACGACGCAACTGAGATAAACTCCAAACACGCTGAAATCGTGTGAGGAAAATGGACACTTAAACCTCGCTAAAATCGTGAGAGGAGGTCCAAAACAACCCGCCTAAGCACGTACACGACGCAACATGAGATAAATTCCAAACACGCTAAAATCATGTGAGGAAAGGGACACTCAAACCACGCTGAAATCGTAAGAGGAGGTCCAAAACAACCCGCCCAAGCGCGTATATGATGCAACCTGAGATAAATTCCAAACACGCTGAAATTGTGTGAGGAAAAGGGACACTCAAACTATGCGGAAATCGTGAGAGGAGGTTCAAAACAACCCGCCTAAGCGCGTATATGACGCAACCTGAGATAAATTCCAAACATACTGAAATCGTGTGAGGAAATGAGACACTTAAACCACGCTGAAATCGTGAGAGGAGGTTCGAAAACAATCCGCCCAGGCGTGTACACAACGCAACCTGAGATAAATTCCAAACACGCTGAAATCGTGTGAGGAAAAGGACACTCAAACCATGCAGAAATCGTGAGAGGAAGTCCAAAACAACCCGCCCAAGTGTGTGCACGACGCAACCTGAGATAAATTCCAAACACGCTGAAATCGTGTAAGGAAAGGGACACTCAAACCACGCTGAAATCGTGAAAGGAGGTCCAAAACAACCCGTCCAAGCGCGTACACAACGCAGCCTGAGATAAATTCCAAACAAGATGAAATCGTGTGAGGAAAGGGAACACTCAAACCACGCTGAAATCGTGAGAGGAGCTCCAAAACAACCCGCCCAAGCGCGTACACGACGCAACTTGAGATAAATTCAAAACACGCTGAAATCGTGTGAGGAAAGGGACACTCAAACCACGCTGAAATCGTGAGAGAAAGTTCAAAACAACCCGCCCAAGCGTGTACATGACGTAACCTGAGATAAATTCCAAACACGCTGAAATCGTGTGAGGAAAGGGACACTTAAACCACGCTGAAATCATGAGAGGAGGTCCAAAACAAACCGTCCAAGCATGTACACGATGCAACCTGAGATAATTTCCAAACACGTTGAAATTGTATGAGGAAAGGGACACTCAAACCATGCTAAAATCGTGAGAGGAGGTCCGAAAACAACCCACCCAAGCGCGTACACGACGTAACGTCAGATAAATTCCAAACATGCTGAAATCATGTGAGGAAAGGGACACTCAAACCATGCTGAAATCGTGAGAGGAGGTCCAAAACAACCTGTCCAAGCGCGTACACAACGCAACCTGAGATAAATTCCAAACACGCTGAAATCATGTGAGGAAAGGGACACTCAAACCACGCTGAAATCGTGAGAGGAGGTCCAAAACAACCCGCCCAAGCGTGTACACGACGCAACCTGAGATAAATTCCAAACACGCTAAAATCGTGTGAGGAAAGGGGACACTCAACCCACGCTAAAATCGTGAGAGGAGGTCCAAAATAACCCGCCCAAGCGCGTACACGATGCAACCTAAGATAAATTCCAAACACGCTGAAATCGTGTGAGGAAAGGGACACTCAAATCACGCTGAAATCATGGAGAGGAGGTCCAAAACAACTCGTCCAAGCGCGTACACGGCGCAACTTGAGATAAATTCCAAACACGCTGAAATCGTTTGAGGAAAGGGACACTCAAACCACACTGAAATCGAGAGAGGAGGACTGAAAACAACCTGCCTAAGCGCATACACGACGCAACCTGAGATAAATTCCAAACATGCTGAAATCGTGTGAGGAAAGGGACACTCAAACCATGCTAGAATCGTGAGAGGATGTCCAAACAACACGCCCAAGCGCGTACACGACGCAATCTGAGATAAATTCCAAACACGCTGAAATCGTGTGAGGAAAGGGACACTCAAACCACACTGAAATCGTGAGAGGAGGTCCGAAAACAACCCGCCCAGGCGCGTACACAACGTAACGTGAGATAAATTCCAAACGCGCTGAAATTGTGTGAGGAAAGGGACACTCAAACCACGCTAAAATTGTGAGAGAAGGTTCGAAAACAAATCGCCCAGGCGCATACACAACGCAACTTGAGATAAATTCCAAACACGCTGAAATCGTATGAGGAAAGGGAGAGAGGGAGAAACATAGGGACATATCCCGGTGCTTCGGAAAGGCTCAAGCATTGGAACATATTCCAAATGCTTTTAACCGAAAATGGAGAAACATAGAGACGTATCCCGGTGTTTCGGAATGGCTCAAGCATTGGAACATATTCCAAATGCTCTTAACCGAAAATGGAAAAACATGGGGACGTATCCCGGTGTTTCACAATGGCTCAAGCATTGGAACATATTCCAAATGCTTTTAATCAAAAAGGAAGAAACATAGGGACGTATCCCGGTGTTTCAAAAAGAAGGAGAAACCTCTCAGCGTATCATATGCGAGAGAGGAAAGGGAAAGCCTCTCAGCGTATCATACGTGAGAGAGGAAAGGTGAACCTCTCAGCGTATCACACGCGAGAGAAGAAAGGTATCCAAACGCGCGCCAAACGCGAGAGGAGAAAGGTATCAATCAAACTAAATTGGAACTTCTCTGAATGAACAGTACATACAATACCGTTCATGAAAGAAACCTGATAGGTAGAATGCAATACAATGCAAGATGTTTAAGGAATGCAATGAACAGACAAAGCAGCGCTTTAGAAATCACCTCATGAGGTGAGTGGCGGTGAACCGCTCTGTTCCGACAGGGATCTTCCTTTTGTGTTCTTTGAACTCTTACCTTCAATTCGCAGTACAAAGGTCCTGAAATGCTAACAAGGAGCAACATCTGCTGGGGAAACCACGGATGCCATTTTCCTTCCTGATCACATTCACAACTTTTCCTATTCTTCAACGGGGTGATAGACTAGGTTAGTTCAGTATCCAGAATTGAGATGCATATCGGCTACCTCAACCTATGGGGCTTCCATACAGATTTCAAGCCGGGGATACACCCCTCGGTATTTAAACCAGACTTTAGTCTTGGAAATTCCAAACCTTTGTGTTCTAGGCAACAGCCATTCGAACTCTAGTTTCCATCATCGCATTTGATCTCCTAGGAACTCATTGCAAACACAGCCAAGATGTCTCTAGCAAGGGTTGGTACTTAGGGAGAGCACTTCTGATCGCCATTCTGGCATGGAAATGGTCAACACAGCATTCTATTCACTTTAAACACACAGTTCGTACGGCACACTGCTTATTTTGAACACACAGCTCATAACATAGTATTCTAGTTATTTCGAACACCCAGCTCATATAGCACACTGCTCATTCTGAACACACAACTCAAAACACAGTATTCTTGTTACTTCGAACACACAGCTCATATAGCACACTGCTTATTCCGAACACACAACTCATAACACAGTACCTGGTTTATTTGGCACACGGCTCATATAACATACTGCCCATTCTGAACACACAGCTCAAAACACTATACTCGATTTATTTGGCACACGGCTCATATAGCATACTGCCCATTCTGAACACCTGACTCAAAAACAACATACTCGATTTATTTGGCACCTGACTCATTACGAATCTGAGTTCATTTGAACACAGCTCATTCTAAATGTCACGAGATCTAATGCGGAACTTGCAGAGGTTGAAACAAACTCAAATACTCCAAATTTTCCCTCTTTGCTTTTGCTTTGCAGTTCGAAATCTATATAGCTTCAGATTGGTCGTGGTTTGACTGTTCTAATGTGACCTCGGTTGAACCATACAATTTTATGAAAGAACAAATTTTATTTTGCACAAATGTGGAGAATGGCACAACACTCCAAGCACAAAACGATTTTTTAATTGAGAAATGAGTTCTTGACCGGGTATTGAGCCCACGACTAAACACAGCACACCTCAACTCAACAAAGGAAAACAAAAGGTAAACAACCTAAACACATCGAGAAACACTTGAAACGACTCAAAACAAGATTCGAGACAAACAAAACAACAGACACGACACCCAGACGTGTTCCAAAGACGAGAGACCTCTCAGATCACGAGGAGCCAGTTTCTCCAGGTATTGTTTTCCACTCTTTCTCATTTGTGATTCTCGCATCACTCGACCCTCAGGCTCTGTTTTTTTGAAAAAACCCTTTTCTCACTTTTTCTCTCAACGCACATCTCTCTATTCTTCAATCTCTCATTTTTTTTTATCCCTCCCCTGGGTGGTTGATAGATAAACGGGAAGTCGCGAGCTCTTACCCTTAGCATTCAGCTAGATTTTTCTTCTTCTGCTCACTACAATGAACTTTCCCACAGAGGGGTTTCGCTACAACTGGGTATGTAGCAAATCTGCAGCTGACATCGGTTGGTAAGGCCCTCAGCCAGTTCGGATGTGACCAGACCTTTTTGAACGAGGGAGTGGAATATCCTACTCCTTTTCCAGTTTGTGCTTCGCACTTGACTTGATACCTCGCTGCTTGGAGGATGAGAGAGCTTTCGGCCATTTACTGTTAGCTGCTTGGAGGATGAGAAAGCTTTCGGCCCTTTGCTGTTAGCTTCAGTTGTGTCCTTTTCTGGCAGGAATGGTGCCTTTTCTGGCAAGTATGTTGACAATGGGGAAAAGACAGAACACCTAACTCAACTGTGCCCCTAGTTCATCATTTTGACCATTTTTTTGTTTTGGCTTTTTACTAAAACAATTTTGACCAACGTGAGAGTTAGATTAACATACTTGTTTAACTTTTGATTTGAAATCATGCAAGTTAGGTTATGAGCACTGAAAATTTTCCTTTTTTGGGTCCAAGAAATGGTCCAGTTTTGGAAAAATGGAATAATTTTCAAGAGAATTAATCAACCTCAGTAAAAAAATTCTCAAAAACTGTTTTTACAAATGGCCACTGCTCGACCAACGCAGAATCTACTCTTGAGATGCACAACCTCAGATCCAAAACAAAGGAAAATAAGCCCCTTATGCGAATAGCCTTTGCATGGCAACAGAAAGTTGCCCCTTGTTTGGATAGCACCGCAGCACATTGTAACCAGTTCTCACAGTGACGATCACAATCGAACTCTTGGATATAGAAAAGACAAAGATGATCAGAACCATTACATGGACACAATTGATTTGGAAGTGTTTATGGCTGGACTTCAGAATAAAGTTGCCTACGCATCCCAAACATGGGAATCAAGCCTTACGTAGTTCGGGGTTAAGGTATACTCAGGTATTAACCTCTCCTTTTACGCTCTAACTTTTGCCAAGGCTGCCCTTCCGGGTTTTCAACCTTGCGAGCTCTGTTTTTCTTTTCTTTTCATCTTCTTTTCTTTATTCAGTTCTTTTCATTTTTTTTCCATTTCTTTTTCTTTATTTCTTTTCATTCTTTTCTTTTTTTTGCTTTTTCTTGCTCTAACTTTTGCTCTGGTCGCCCTTCCGGGTTTTCGGCCCAGCGAGCCTCTCAAGGGTAAAAGTGTAGCTTTGTCCATGTCAAAATGGTTTTGAGATCTCAAAGCCGTCTGAATCCAGGAGAGTGGCTGTTATTTGCTGATGATGTAGGAGTCCATCCAATGGGGGGTTGAATTTGCCCCTAGTGTTGTGGATAGGAACTTGATTGTCTTTCAGCCATACTTTATTCTTTCCTCCCTTCTGGGATTTGGCATTCTTGCCGATCTTCGTTAGCTTGAGAAATGTCCCAATTTTTTACTCTTCGAGCACATCTGACATTTTTGCCTTTAGTTCAAGGGGAGGCTTTTGATCTAACCATAGCTTCTTTTGATGACGTCTGACCTTCTTGATCTAACTTTCTTGCCCCTAGTGCAAGGGCTGCTTTAAATCTGGCCACACAGGCCTCTCATCATGATTGACCGTTGAACATTCTGAATCCGAATTCAAAGTTTGAAAGCAAGGGGTGGTCTCGAGGTGAGCGATCTAGGTGCACAATCTCAAGGCGATTCCACAGGTCTTCGCGGGATGGCGTAAAACATTTTTGAAATCTTTTAAAAGCGACTAGTCGCCTTGTGAAGATAATGTGAAACCAATCTGGATCAAGCCAGGATCCTTCTCAGTACTCACACTAACAAGCATGATCTCATTCATTAAGGGCTTAGCGCGCCTCTCTTTCTCTCAATTGATCAAATTTACAAATCCCGAGGAATTCTTTCCTCTTTGTTTTCACCACAGTGTTCAAAAAGTTTTGAAAAACTTAGGTCAATGCAATAATTTCAAGGCACAGAAGAGCAGGTGAAAAGCATTGCCGTTTCATTCAAACTTTCTGGCACAGCTGGCTCAAGGCAGAAACAAACACAAAAGCGTGAAAATCACTGTTGTTTCATTCAAATCTTCTGGTGTAACTGGCTCCACGGCAGAAACAAACTCAAAAGAAAGCGAGAAGACAAACACAAAACAAAACAGTGATATCCGAGGTAACACCCCCTGGAATCACTCGACTCCTATACAACAGGACTGACTCGATACAACAAGATAGAGCCAACCGACTTCGTAAGAAAAGGCTGACTCAAAATAACGAGACAAACTCTAACCAACGCAATAGAATTGACTCAATACCCAAGCCAGAACTTACAAAAACTAGCATTCACAAATGCTCAAAGCGATCGTGCCATCGCCACATCTGAGTAAAGCGAGTCTTGCGTCATGGTGGTTTATCCCCTCCGATCGCACCCACAATATCCCCCAAGTTCACTGATCCAGCGATGATAGACCTTGCTGAGTTGGTGGGAGGACGACCTTGTTGTCAAACAAATCTTGTACTTCGTGGCAAAGACGAAAGCAATTGTCGGTGCTATGACCGGTTTGTTGATGGTATGCACAATACTGGGTAGTATCATGACCGGGTGGAAGACGACCAGGGAGAGGTCGAGGCTCAAGGGGTTTCAGACGGCCCTTTTCAACAAGGATTTGAAGAGCTTTTGACAAAGGCATATAGAGGGCATGGAAGACCCTGCGACCTCGAGGTAGATACTTTGAGGTTTATGGATTTTTGCTGGGTGTACTAGCAAAGGGGTCGGCAGGTGCTGACTTGGTTTTCTGATCCCTTCCGGGTGTAGGATTAGAGCTAACAAGATCGTATCTAGGATGATGGCCCTTCTCCCGGTTTTCCCCTTGATTCGAACTACCCTCATTCTGAGTGACGAAAGTATCATCCACAGCTTTTGTAGCAACTACGAGCACTTGCTGTTTGTTTAGTCCTTTAGCTTTCAAAGCCTCGACAGCCTTTAGAAGGTGTTCGTAGGGGTCAATGATTGCCTCCACCTTATTCTTTCCACTTGCCTCAGCTTGGTCAAAGGCTTGGGTTGCTACGTCAGTGCGAAGCCCGATTGTTGTCGACACGTCATTGTCCAAATTTGGGATGGCTTCAGGTTGGTTGAGTTCAATTACAATTCGCCCTAATAGTGGGGGCTCTTCTGGCATGAAATTTCCAGCATGTGATATGGTCGACAGCGGAGCCGACATTCCGAAGGCAAGATCAGCGACAGATCTCTGAAGATCACCGATCATTCCCATTAGCTCGAAAGTAGTGGGCTCACGAGTTTGAAATGATTGGGGTTCCAAGACTGGATATGTGGTAGGTGCCCCAGATGGGCGTTGCATCTCAGCATCGGTCTCACCCCGCATAGTGATTCCCTAGTTTAATGCCACTGTCATGACTACAATTTCTTCTGAACTCTGCATCATCATGAGTTTGCTAAACTGAACAGAGGTGATGTGATTGGTGACTAACGGATCAGATGAACCGGTGAGCCTTGACTAGCGTTTCTCTGCCTTGCCTCAACGAAAGAAAACACTGGCGGTTCTGAACTGAATTTCTGATCTGACAAAGTCTATCAGCACAAATTCAATGTACCCGAGGGATATTGGAGCCTTCTGAAGCTATGGTTCCAAGACTACCTTGCAAAAGAGAAAACACACAACATCTCAGCTTGATTTCACCAGAACAGATATGAGCAAAGCTAAATGACTGTACTCTCTACTGAATTCTGCCAAAAATTCTACCTGCAAACTGATATCCTCAGGTAAAACTGATTCCCCCAAATACTGATGCCCGCAGGCCTGATACCCAGACTTGCAAACTGATACGTGCATTCCTGTAGAGACATACTCTGACAGCACATAGCAAGCAAATGAGAGCCAAAAATACCCCTATGTTGGGGTAGGTTTTCCCTGTCCTATTTTGTCAGGAGCTAGGGTTTCATTACGTATGCAGCGGTTTCAAACGACCTATAGCCAGATAAGCAACCTGTCCTAGTTTGGAATGGTCACTATGGATTCCGACATACACTAGGTCGAATGGTTAAAAAGGGTGCCCCAGTAACAACCAGGGTTTGTGTTCCTATCGTGGCAGAGCCCGTAACCGGTTAACCTTATGGCATACAACCTCAGGCTAACCCTTCACGAATAGCAGACGGCGAACACGGTGACTTAGGCACACCAATGTAAATGTAATGCAAAGAAACACATAAGTGTAGTCAAAACAAGATATCATGAGTTCGAGTCAAGTTCTCTAAGTCCCCAGCGGAGTCGCTAGAAAGCTGAAGCGCTCCGAGAACTCTCGATATCCGCTTGGCGCAAATCTCGTTTTGTTCTGAGCTACTACAGTTCGGACTCAATGTCACGGTTCTGAATCTAATCTCAAAAAGTGCAATGCAAGACCGATAAATCACCAAAGAGTCCAAATTGACCGTCGTTTTGGAAAAGTTTTAATAAAGAAGTGCCAAACATGGATTGTTTTGCGGAATCTGAAGTCGCCACCTAAATATTTTATTTTAGGAAAATTTAGAAACCACGACTCGTGCCTAAGGCCACGTGTCCGTTATCACCAAAGTTGCCTCGGCTCGGGAACTTGGGTACGAGAGGGGAAGGTCATGCAATGAGCACCCCCGCTTGCCCGATCAAAGATCGGCCTGTACTAAGCATGGTATTTTGTTTTTGAAAACACATGTGCTCTTATTCCGGTTAATTAGCTAATCTTACTACGTGATGCGCACAGCATACAAGTATAGACTAGATCGCCTAATTTGGAACAAAACATTGCATGTTCGTTTGTGAAAATGGTTTGAAGTTTGCTACTCGCAAGTAGGCTAAATTCGGGATTCGATGAATTGTTCCAATTCAAGTAATCCAACCTTCACCCAAAGGCATTCAGGCAGTTATATCAAGTAAGCAGTTAGTCTCATAGCAAGCATGCTTTTATGGCAACGTTAACACACATGCAGTATGCTAAAACGTAAACACTTACAGTGTACTCCAAGCCAAAACAAAGATCTAGTTAGAAATCATGCATGATCCTAGTTCATGTTAAGATGGCTAATGTAACACAGGTGATAATGCAATTAAAATTGGCTCGCTATTCTAAGATGGCATATGAAATGCAACTCGGTACATGTATTCAAATAGGAATTGAAATACAATGCAGTTAGTATGATGTGCCAAGCCCGGTGCATGCAAGACAGATGAATGGATGCACACATGCAAGCATAAGGTATGCTAATCGAAATATGCCCTAAAACTAACCATCATAAGCAATTAAGTAAAAGGGAGAAAGAAATGGGGGTTGGAAAACATGTATCACACACATGCACGCTTATTACAATAATTGGCCCTCTCGACTGAGGGACCGAATAAGAAGCTAACTAGCTAATCTAAGCTAATTAAACTAATTATTACATCATAATGAAGCTAATTAACTAATTCTAGTTAACTAACTATTACAAAACAATTAAGCAGCTAAACGCATTAACTACTTAAATACAAGACAAAGCATAAACTAACTAATCACATTAGCTAAGTAAAGCAATAAAACAAGGCCCTCAGAGGGAGAAGAGTGCATGCATACCCAGTCGCCTCATTCGAAAATCCGTCGCGATGCCCCAATTTGCCTTTGTTTGTAACTGCTCTCAGAAACTTGCACAAAGCTCCAGATAGCTTCTAACTCACCTTGGGGACCTGTGAGAGGGTGGCCAACTAGTTGTTGGTGTTTGCAGCCACCTGCCGACCACTTTTTGCTACGGTAAACTAGAAAAAGTGGTCGGCCAACTAGTTTTTCTGGCTGGCCAACCAGTTGTTGCTGCATTCCTCCAGTTTGCTGTAACAGAGAGCAAGAAAGGACATGGCAATGTATTTGCAAGGTATGTGTGCACAACCACCCTCCCTATTATTTCATAAGCTCAAAGGGGTGTGGTTCTCGACCCTCGGGCCACCAATGACGCATCTCGATGCATGATGGCCGAGAGGCGAAGTTGCACAATTCAATATGAAAATGAATGCATAAGTAAACACATAAGGCCTAGAACTCTATCATGTATGATCAAGAGCATCAACGACTGAGAATTGAGGCACGTTTTATCACTTTAAGTATAAAACGCCCCTTGTATCTTGTGTTTGGACTAACACCTATTCCAAACATAAAGCAACACGTAACATGGCATGCACAATGCTATGCAACATGGAATATGCGAAAATGCAATGCAACACAAGCATGCAAATGTGCAATATGACTTGAGCATGCAAACATGCAATGCAACATGAACAACCTAACAAGGCTAATGACATGCACAATGCTAATGCATGCATACTCAATGCAAGACAACATAAGCATGCAACAATATGATACAATGCAACTAGCATACACAATGCAAATGTCAACTAGCATTCTCAATGCGATATGATCATGGCATACTCAATGCAAATCAAGAGCATGGCATGCGCAATGCAAACAATAACATAACATGCACGATGCGATGTAACATGGCATACACAATGCTCAATGGACTTAAACCGAATGTGGGTAGACCTCAGCCATGCCTAAATCAGTGGCCGTAACACCAAAATAAAGGCACAAAATACAAAGTAAGCATGCACAACGCATTGGCCAACCAAGTAGGCCTAAGAGCACAACCCTCAAGAAGGCTCAAGGAGTGATAAATGCGGAAGTGTAACAACACTAAATGCACTGAAATTAAGTAAAAAATAATGCCAAATCATTCAAACAAACACAAGTATAGCATGCAAAGGTCCTAAAGCATGAAGGCTAATAAAGAGGACTACAAAGGAGGCATGCAATACATGGCAAATATGCATGAACCAACCACAAACAGAGCTCAAGTACGTCTAAACATGGACCAAAACATGGTAAGTTAGGGGCTCAAAGGCCTAGGCAAGATGGCATACATGCGAGGCCATAAGTAAGGCAACAATACACAACACTTAAAGGCATTCAAAGCATGAAAGAAGTGGGAACATGGCAATGCTATAAGCTCTGAAATGAAGTATTAAATGATGCCAAATCATCTAAATAGCTCAAAGATAGCATGCATGAGTCAACAAAACACAAAGCTAGCAAGGCCAAGCACTCTGACTATACAAAGCATGAAGGATATGGCAAAGGCAACCCAAAACAGTCCTAGAACATGTCAAAATGATACTAAAACATGCATGGAAAGAAGCCAAAACAAGCTAGCATGAAGGGCATAAGGCATGATGCATACAAAGCAAATAAGGTGGATTACACTACACCTATTGAGACCAAGCATGGGATGACTTAACCAACAAAGATCAAAGTTATATCATGCCAAGATAACCCCAAAAACACATTAAAATGATGGCTCGCAAGCTAAGGCATGAAGGCATACACAATGATTCATGTTAAGGCATAAAGGGGCAAACCCTCCAACGCATTGAATGAGTGATAAATGCAAGTGCATGAGCATGAAACATGGACTGAAATCACATAATAAATGATGCCAAATCATTCAAATAGTCCAAGCAATGCATGCTAGTGGACTTGGTGTACAAAGCTAACAAGCTAGATTGAACCATGGCTATACAAAGCAATGCATGCATGGCCAAAACAACCAAAATCAGAGCTAGAGCATGCTAAAACATGGACAAAATCTTCTTGAAGTTAAGCCAAAAGCATGCTAGAATGACATGTTAAAGCATGATGCATGTTAGGCTAATTCATGAAAATGCACTACAAGTGCATGGAGCATGCAAGAGGTGACCAAACCAAACCCTAACAATGGTATGACATGGAAAAACATCACCAAAAACATCTTTGAAATAGACTCAAGGCAAACTAGAATGACATGCTACTTCATGAAGCATACAAGACTAGTTTGTGTGATTTACACTACAAGTGTATTAAGCATGCATGGAGTGACAAAACCAAGTAAAAAAAGTGGTATTCCACAGCAAAATAACCCTAAATACAAGCTAAGATACGGCCAACATAAACTTAACAAACATGCTCACACATGAGGCTAATAAAGCAAGTATTCAAAATACAAGGAAAGGGGATGACTCTCTCCTATTTGGGACTCCAAAACCACCTTTCCACCACTAATAATCCTCTAAATTTCAGTGGTAGAAAGGTCATGCAATGGCTAGAACAAGAGCCAAAAGGGATGGCTCAAAACAAGGCCTAAGAGGGGATAGATCACCCCCAACACAAAAGTGACCTTAAACAAACATGTTAAGGACTGAAAAATAGAACTTTTTGTAGTTTAAAGTGAAGCTTAAAATAGCATGAAAGTAGGGCTAAAAGCTTAAGAAAAATGGGGTTTTAAAAGGTTAAAAGCTCACCCTTGAAGACCACCTTCAAAGCTCCAATTCAGGCAACTTCTTTGAGCTCAAACCAATCCAAGAACTCCAAAACAAACCTCAAGAAGCCTCAGCAACCAAAGGATGCTATTTGAGTGTGTGTTTGTGTACAAAAGTGAGACAAAATGACACTTTAAGGCACAAAACAAGAACAGACAAGGAAATATAGCTACAAGTGTATATCTATCTCTCAAGTCCAAATTTTCTGAACCTAGAGGAGAGAGGAGAAGGTTCTCTCTTATAGAGAACCAAAAGCTCAAGCTTCTTAAAGAAGCTAAGGGTTCAAGGCCATACCTCCATACACGTGTATGGAGGATGGTTCTAGTGCTCTCTAGCTGTACCAGCTAGCTAAAAATATCTCCAAAAAGGTGACAAAAAGCAGCCGACCACTTGAAATGATCGGCTAGCTACTTAAAGTGGTCGGTCGACCACTTCAAGTGGTCTCCCAAGACAAAAACTGGTCAGCCATGGTGGGAGGAGGTTAGCAGCATTAAAACAATGCAGTGGTGTGGTGGCTGACCAGAAAAGGTGGTCCAAAGACCAAGGAGACCAGTTGTCAGACCAGAAAACTGGCTGGTAGGAAGAAAAGTGGTTTGCGGGGAGAGACACTGGTCTCCCACCCTTGGACCACCTTCCAAACAAGGAAAACAAGGTTTGTACCAAAAACAAACCAAAATGGATGCAAGACAAAAGTTCGGGAGGCAAAGCGCGCAGCCGGGAGCCTTGAAACAAGCACGAAAACTAGTTTACAACCACAAAAGTGGTCTCCCAAACCACAGTGGCCCTCTAGGCCAAGGAGACAAGGTGTGGTTCGAAAACCATGCCAAACGGAGAACGTTAAGCGGTCCCGAGACAAGGCGCATGGCTGAAAGCTCCGAAAACTAAAAACTAGTCTCTAAACGAGAAAAGTGGCCTGCGACCACAGAAAGTGGTCTATGACCACAAGAAGGGGTTTACAAGACCTCTCCTTTCCTTAGGCATGGAAAACAAGGCTTGGTCCATAAATAGAGCCGAAACACAAAGAGTTCAAAGGCTCGAAGGCAAGGCACTCAGTCGAAAACTTCAAAACCTCGAAACGAGCACAACATGCACAATCACTGAGCGCTCAGTCGATGACGTCTGAGTCTTAAGATTGGCCAAAAATGGGGTGTCTACACATGCGATATGCTAAGTTAAAATATGTCCCTAATCTAACCATAAAAGCGATTAAATAAAATGGAGAAAGACGTGGGGTTGGAAGACATACACACACGCACGCACGCACACTTATTACAACATTATGCCATCACGAAAAAGGGTCTGAATGAATAAAAGCTAACTAGTTAGCTATGCTAATTAAGCTAATTAATTATTACAAAACTCGAATTAATTAACTATTCTAGTTAACTAATTACAAAACGAAATCGAACAACTAGTTAAACTAATTAATTATTTACAACACTTAATTAGCTACAACTAATTAATTACAACACATATTTGATCTATCGCTAATTAAACTAATTAGCTAATCCCGAGAAGCAAGGAAGGCCCATGCATGCTCGGTTTCCACCCGAAAAGCCACTACCTTGTTGTTGGATGCCTTTGTTTGCGCATTGAACACCAACAACTTTGCCCACTTCCAGAACACCTCTGCTCCACCTTACCAACACACTGTGCAAATTTCATTGATGGCCGACAAGGGGCCGGTTAGCTACCAATGGTGGCCGGTCGGCTTCTGGTGGTGGCTGTCGGCCACTAATAGCCTGAACTTCCTTGCTGCATCAGAGAGCAAACAGAGCAAAACAGTGTATTTCTCAAGGATTGTTTTCACACTTTGCCTCTTCAGTTCATGGGGAAATCAAAGGAGGGACAAAACTTAGTTCACAAACCATCAATCAAGCAAATCATTGCATGATGGCTTGTGAAACCAATTGTGCAAGTTTGATAAATGCAAAAACAAGATTCAAATGACCATCACCCTATCATGCAAGATCAAAGGCAATGGAGACCTAGGAAAATGGCACATTTCATCATTTTTGAGTATGAAATGTTCCATTTTCCTCGTGTTCAAATTTACGTCCGATTTGAACACATGCAATGCAACACAAAGAATGCTTGTCTTACCTCTTTTACTTGCCAATTTTGTTTACACATTTTAGTTACCAAACTATTCTTTAATCAATTCCCCATTGGTGAGTGTCTATTCTTTAATCAATTGTCCATTGGTGAGTGTCCTCTAATAGAAAGAGGACTTAAACCAAAGGTTATTTTAGGCATGAAAGAGACCTCATGCTGTTGGTAATGAACCCAAAAAGGGATTAAACCATTAAGCACAAACACCTCAATTTCATGCTTTAAACAAACAAATGTTTAGAACCACTTTCAAAGTAAAAATATAATCAAGAAAGGAGGGAGGTTGTAGAGATGATTAAGTGTTGGAAATAAGTGATAAAAGTGCTAAAATATGCAACCAACTCAAACCAATGGTGGTTAAAGCCTTAAAACACCAAGCTAGTGAAAGAACTTATACTATAACTATGCAATACAAGACTCAAGAGGCACCAAACAGCCAAAGCAGAGGCAAAATAGCTCAAAAGCAGCTCAAAACATCTTTGGACTTAAGCCACAAAAAACTAAAACATTAAGCTAATACATGGGGCTAACTAGGCATGCAAACAAGACACAAGGAGGGAAGGCTAACCCCTCCAATTTTGGACTTCAAAAATGAGTTTTTTGCCACTAAAAAACCTCTGAAATTCAGTGGTTAAAATGCCCAAAAAAGTTGGTTCGAAAGTGATGAATAAGGGACAAAAACTTTACAAACAAAGAAACAAGAAGGGTGAACCACCCTTAACTAAAAAAGGACTCAAACCACCACTTTTAAGCCACAAAAATAGAACTTTTTACAGTTTAAGACCAGCCCCAAAATAGTAAGAAAAGATGGCAAAACAAGTATATTGAAACAAAGTAAACAAGGCAAGTGTCATACCTTTGAAGCAAAGCTCAAGTGTAGGCACCAAACCAAGCTAAAACCACTTGCTAGAGCTCAAAGAAGGTCTCAAATAACCTTAGCCCAAAGAGAAGCAACTTTGATTAAGGTAGTGTATGTAAAAGTGTAGAAAAAACAAGCACCTAAGCACAAAATTGCAAGAGAGAGAGAGAGAGAGAATTTGGCTCCAAATTTTCTAACCCTCTAAAATGGGGGACGAACCCCCATATATATAGAAAAACAAGCCTTGAGCTTAGAAACATCCTACCATACATGTGTAGGCAGATGCAGCTCATTGTGCTAATAGTTGTCACAGCTATCAACAAATATCTGGAAAAAGACACTGGTGGTCGACCGGCCACACCAATGACTGACAACCATGAGCCATGGCTGACAGCCTATGGTGGTGGCCAACAGGTCACCAAAAGTTCCAGACACCAAGTTTTGGTCCAAAACAAGACATAAAAAAGACATGGTTTAAAGGCTCAAAGACATAACATTCCGTCGAGGACTTCAGGTACTCAAAACGAACACATGCAATCACAATCATCATATGCACAAGTGATGACATCCAAGTCTTGCGGACTGTAAAAAATGTGGTGTCTACGCCATCCAAAACTTATTCAAAAATCATCATCTTAGCAATATTATTTATGATTGCAGGTATCTTATGAGTTAACTAGAAGTAGCGGTTGTTAAGCGTATCTACCGATAAGCCTGAAAGTAGAATATTCATATGAGAAGAAACAGAAGAGAGAAAAGAGATTGTATTCAATTGATGTCTTTACAATTCAAAGCTATGGGTATATATATAGGACTATGAGGAGTGTTGTACAAGGGAAAGAATAAGAAAAGGAAAGAATAAGGTAAGGAGAGAATAAGGCAAGATTTGAACATGTCTAATTGGGAGGAGCCTATAATCTAAATATGAAATACAAAGAATAATATATATATATATATATATTTATCATATATTAACATCCCCCCCTCAAACTCAAGGTGGCAAGGTAGAAATCAACTTGAGTTTCGAAACCAAATCTTGGAAATGTCTAGGTGGAAGTGTCTTGGTGAAGAAGTCAGCAATCTGATCAACAGTAGAAATAGAAAAAAGATTAATAGTGCCTTGAGTAACATGTTGGCGAACAAAATGACAATCAATCTCAATGTGTTTGGTTCAATCATGGAAAACATCATTATGCGCTATTTGTACAGCACTACAATTGTCACAGTATAGAGGAGTGGCAATGGAAGAAGTAACACCCATGCCTGAAAGTAACCAATGAAGCCAAAGGAGCTCCTAAGCGGTATCAGCAAGAGCATGATATTCAGATTCGATGTTGGAGCAAGAGACCAAGGTTTGTTTCTTGCTACGCCAACATATAAGAGAATCACCCAAGAAAAAATAGAATCTTGTGGTAAAGCAACGATCAGCCGGATCACCAACCCAATCAGCATCGGAATAGGCACGTAATAAGAGTGCAGAACTAGAGGAGTAGTGAAGACCATGAAATAAAGTGCCTTTAACATAGCGAAGAATGCAAAGCATAGTAGCATAATGTGTAGATTGACGACCTGACAAAAATTGGCTAACAAGATGAACAACATGTGCAATTTCAGGTCGAGTAACAGTGAGATAAACAAGACTGCCTACTAATTATCGATACAAAGTGGCATTGGAAAGAGGTGTGCCGTCCAGGGGTGTTAGGTATTCATTAGGCTTGAGAGGAGTAGAGACGGTTTTGCTATCAGTGAGGCCGGCCTTTACTAGAAGATCATAAGCATATTTGGCTTAAGAGAGATAATAGCCATCGGAGCTAGAGGAGATCTCAAGGCCCAAGAAATATGTGAGAGTACCCAAATCCTTCATCTCAAAGTGTTCACTAAGAGACTTTTTGAGTGCAGAAATGTTGTGACCATCATCACCAGTAAGAATCATATCGTCTACATAAAGAAGAAGAACAACAACGCCATATTGAGATTTGGGGATAAAGAGAGCAGAATCATAAGAGCTGGAAGGGAAACCAAGGGCCTGGATGGTGGAACTAAACTTTGAAAACCATGCGTGAGGAGCTTGTTTGAGTCCATAGAGTGCCTTTCAAAGTTTACAGACCTGATTAGATGAGTAAGGATATCCAGGAGGTGGTTGCATATAGACTTCTTCTTAAAGATCACCATTCAAGAATGCATTTTTGACATCCATCTGAAATAATGTCCATTTTTGAATGACAGCAACAACAATTAAACTTTGAACAGAGGTGAGACGAGCCACATGTGCAAAGGTTTCTTCATAGTCAATTCCATATTCTTGTGTAAAGCCCTTAGCAACTAGACGAGCTTTATAACGTTCAACAGTCCCATCAGAGTGTGTCTTAATCTTGTAGACCCATTTGCAACCAACCAAAGCCTTATTAGAAGGAAGGTCAACCAACTCCCATGTGCCAGTTTGGTCTAAGGCTTGTAACTCTTATGTCATTGCTTGTTGCCAAAGGGGGTTAGTACTAGCCTCACAATAAGAGTGAGGTTCATGTTGAGAGAAAATAGTAGAATAATAATGATAGTCACGAAGCAAAATAGAAGGTTCTTTTACCTGGGTTGATTGATGAAGAGATGTATTAGGAAGCACAGAAGATTCAGTGGGAAGCTCTGGAGGATCAGTGGATGTAGGGACTTCAAGAGAAGCGGGAGGACTAAGAATAGGAGACGGATATGCAGGACCGTTAGGAGAGCCAGACTCTGTAGAGGGGAGTGGACCTGTAGTAAGCTCATTAGTAGCATCTATATCAAACTCATCATCAGAAAATAGAGGAATGGAGGGATCCGTGAAAAAAGGTGTAGTGGAAGAATTAGAGTTGTGGAATGGAGACATGGAAGAGAACATTTTATGTTCCCAAAAAATGACATGTCTAGAGACATGAAGGCATTTAGAGATGGGATCCCAACAGTGATAACCTTTGTGTTCAATGCCATATCCCAAGAAGCAACAAAGATAAGCTTGAGGTTCTAATTTGTTACATTCATATGGCTGTAATAAGACAAAACATGCACAACCAAAAACACGAAGATGCTTATAAGCTGGGAACTTACCATAGAGCTACTCGTATGGAGTTTGATTGTTGATGATGGAAGAGGGAACATGATTAATAGTGTAAGCAGCACTAAGGACAGCCTCGCCCCAAAAACGTTTAGGACAAGAGGCAGATATTAAAAGAGCACGAACAGTGTCAACAAGGTGACGATGTTTGCGTTCGGCACGACCATTCTGTTGAGATGTGCCAGGACAAGAGGAGTGATGAAGTGTACCATGGTGACGGAGAAATTTTTAAAAAATTAGTTTATTTATATTCTTGGGCATTGTCGGCACGAAAAATTTTGATGGTGCAAGAAAATTGTGTCTTGACCATATTAGCAAAATCATAATAGTATTGTTGTAATTCAGAATGATTTTTCATTAGAAATAACCATGTAAATCGAGTAAAATCATCCACAAAAATTACCGAGATCCCCCCATGGTAGGATATAGTGAAGGCCCCCAGACATCAGAATGTATGAGATCAAAAGGTGCGTGAGACATAGAAACACTTTTCTTAAATGGTAAAGATGGTTGTTTGGCAAGTTGACAAGATAAACAATCCATTGAATTATTTGTAACATGACCTAACTGATCATTTGACACAAAACTACGTAAACGACTAAATGACACATGGCCGAGACGGGAATGCCAAAGGTCGAGAGTACAACTAGCGAAGGCAGTGACTGTAGGAGAGGAGAGTTGAGATGGAATGTAAAGATGAATGAGCTCGTATAAATGCCTAATTTTACAACCGATCCCAAGAGTCTGTCCCGTTTGAGGGTCCTGCACAACACAACCAAAGGAAGAGAAAAAAATAGTAAGACCAAGATCACAAAGTTGCCCAATAGAGATTAAATTGAGAGTAAGGTGAGGAATTAAATAAGTGCTAGGAAGAGAAACAGTAAAAATAGAGACATGGCCTATATGGCTAACATGCATGAGAGAGCCATCAGCAGTGTAAATAAAAGGAATATGAGAAGTAGGCATGGTAGAAGAGAAAATAGTAAAATCAGATGTCATATGATTGCAACAAGCAAAATCAAAGAACCATGAGGAGGTACCTGAGGTGAAAAGAAGCGATGAAGGTGTACGCAGTAGAGAACTGTTTGTCTATGGATTCAATGTCATGAAGTGTGAAGGTTTGGTTGAGCTTAAGAGGAGCAACATCGAAGAAAGATGTAGCAACGATGCGATAGTAGTAGTAAAATGAGAATGAGCAGTTGATCGATAGCGATAATGGGGTCGAGATTGACCTCCTTTGGAACGATTTTCACGAGGTTGGCGATTGGGATTTTTGAATCAGTCACTTTGATAATGGCCAAGACCAGTCTTGTTGCACCACCCACCACTTATCTATGTGGGTTTATCATGCTCTATCATTCTATTATTTAGCACTTTCTACACTCCTTGTGTCTCCCACACAATTGGATAATAAGGCTTCAAGCACTTGTCATTAATTTTCTTGGGATGCACATATCCATTCAGATTTCTCAGATGGTATGTTTCCCTAAGCAAGACTCTATGAATTTGATATGGTCCTTTCCAATTAGATGACCATTTGCCAAACTTATGGCTTTTAATTTCTATTAGAAGTATTGTCTTCTATACCAAATCACCTTGATCAAAGTTAATGTGCTTGACTTTCTTATTATAGTTTTTGGCTGCCTTCTTCTTTTGGAAAAGAATACTATTTAATGACAAAATTCTAGCTTCATCCACATTTTCTAATTCCAAGAACATGCTTTAATGGTACTGCTCATAAGTTAACTAGTCTTGGCATTTTACCCTAAAAGATTTAATATTAATTTCCACAGGCAATACTGCATCATGTCCATATACTAAGGCATAAGGAGTGATTCATATACTTGACCTTGGAAAAGTTCTATAGGCCCACAACACATCTAACAACAAGTTATGCCAATCCCTAAGATTGTCTTCCACAACTCTTTGTATTCCTTTTTTCAAGGATTTATTAGATGATTTAGCATGATCATTTGCTTGTGCATAATAAGGGGTAGAATTAACAAAGCGAATTCCAAACTCTATTGCGAAAGATTTTACCATCTTTCCATCAAATACAGTGCCATTATCTATAGTTATGGTCTATGGCATGCCAAACCTATGGATCAATTCCTTGATAAATCCAATAACTTCAGTCTGATCCACAGCCTTATAAGGCTTAGCTTCGACCCATTTAGTGAAGTAATCCGTGGCCACTAGAATGAAACAATGTTGCTTCGAAGAAGGTGGATATATTTTCCCTATCATATCCATTGCCCATCCGCTAAATGGCCATGGTTTCACTACTGCATGCAAATCAGCTATCGAAACATGCCTTATCATGCCATGCTTCTGGCATGCCTGACATCCTTTTGTATACTCTATGCAATCCTTTAGGATGGTTGGCCAATAATAGGAATGCTTTCGAAACAACCATCTCATCTTCACACCAGGCTGATGGGCACCACAAATACCTTTATGCTCCTCAACCATAGCAGTCAATGCTTTTTGTGGCCCTATACATCCCAATGGCAACCTATCTGTTCCCTTTTTGTAAAGAGCATTGTTATACACTATATATTGCATAGACTGTAGTTTAATTTTCTTGCTAGCCTTTGAAGATGGGCCAGTTAAATATTGAATGATTGGATGTCTCCAATCATGCTCTTCTAAGTTATTCTGGTCAACTTCTACCATAATACCCCTTTTAGCCAAAGGTGGTATTAACTTCTAATATGTTGCTTGACTTATGTCTATTTGGGTATTCCCATTTCTTTTGAAATTCAAAACCTTTTGGGCCACATCATTGGCCTTATGGTTCATGAATCTTGGGATATAAGTCACATTGGCTATCTGAAACTGAGAAGGCAAATGCAGTGCAGTAACATAATATAGTAACATGCTTGCACTTTGACACTTGAAGATTCTTTTTACTTGGTTGATTACCAATTGGGAATCCCCAAATATATCAACTGCATGAGCTTGTAATCCAATAAGTATCTCAAGTCCCATTATTAAAGCTTCATATTCAGCTTCATTATTAGAACAAGTAGTTTTATCCACTCTGAAACCATGTGTGGTTTATACCCCCTGTGGTGATATAAATATAACACCAATTCCAACCAAACCACTGGCTTTTGATCCATCGAACCACATTTGCCATGGCTCAACATTGACCATACCAAGGTCCATTATCTCTTGGCTTTCTGTTTGACATGGATGATCTGTTAAGAAGTTAGCCAAAACTTGTCCTTTTACTGCCTTTGGGGGACATATTCTAGATGAAATTCTGATAAAACTAATATCCATTTGCCAATTCTTCCTCTCAACATAGGTCTAGATAACATGTATTTAACCAAATCTGTGGTTGCAATTACCAAGACAATAGTAGGCAAAAGATAATATCTTAATTTCATTGCTGCAAAGTACAATGCAAGGCACAGTTTTTCTACAGCTGAGCATTTATATTCACAAGAATTTAAAAACCTACTAAGGTAATAAACTGCTTGCTCCTTGCCTTCTTCATTGTCCTGGGCTAGGAAAACTCTCAATGAATCTTCATTGCGACAATGTATAATTTCAAGGGCTTGTCTCCTTGGCGGCATCAACCGGAGGCTTGGCCAAGTAGGCTTTAATTCCTTCAAGCGACTTGATGCTCTACTATCCACACAAACTCCTCTTTATCTTTCAACTTTAACAAAGAAGAAAATACTTTAGTTTTCCCTACAGTGTTAGAAATAAATCTTCAAAGAAAATTAACCTGACCAAGAAACTTTTGTACTTCTTTCTTACTTGATGGAGGTTTAGCCTCAATGATGGCTTTAGCTTTATTCTTATCAATTTGTATTCCTGTCTTGTGCACTACATACCCAAAAAGTTTCCAGCTGATACACTAAAAGCACATTTGAGAGGATTAAGCTTTAACTTGAACTTTCTCATTCTTTCGAAAGTTGCTACCAAGTGAACCAAGTGTTCCTCTAGAGACTGGGACTTTACAACAATATCATCAATATAACACTCTAGGTATCCTCCAATAAGATCATGAAAGATAGTATTCATTGCCCTCTGATATGTTGTTCCAGCATTCTTTAAACCAAATGGCATTTTAACCCATTCAAAGGTGCCAATATTCCCAAAATACCTAAATGCTGTCTTATGGATATCTTCCTCTGCAATGCAGATCTAGTTGTAACCAGAATGTCCATCCATCATAGATAAAATCTTGTATCCTGCTAAACTGTCCACCAGTAAATCTACTATAGGTATAGGATACTCATCTTTTGGGGTTGCTAAATTCAGGTTTCTAAAATCGATGCATACCCTCTGTAGACACCCTGTTTTTGACCGCCCATAAGACTTGGGCGCTTTATTCCAAACACTTGATGATGAAAGTTACACTATGCAATCTTTTGAATTCTCAGCGAAGAAATTAGATTCAAGCTCTAATCCCAAACCTTACACCCCATTTTGGCAAAACTATTTTAGACCTTAAAACCCTCATTTTAAAATATTTTTCCAAATGCTTCTACGATGTTCCGAGGTTCACATTTTGTGTAAAACATTGCACTTTCGGTAAACCAAGTAAGGACAAAATGAAGATACATAGAAGGGATGTGAACTCTTTAGAAAATATTTAAGCCATCTTATTTATAGGTTTGGAGTTGAAAAAAATAGGAGTTGAGGGAAGAAAACTAGTTGGGGAAGAAGTTGGGCATTAATCCGTTAGGATAGAAATACGTGGTCTTTACTAATTTAGGCATATCTCTTTGCACACTTAGAATTTAGATTTGAGGATACCACCATTGGAAATTAGACTTATGGGGCTTCAATTTAGACTCAATAATCACCTAAAATCGAGTCCAGATGAGGGAGATATGCCTTTTTGAAATCGGGCCTGAATATAGATTTTTGGACCTGGCCGGGTCCATTTAGAATTGGGTGTGCCTCATTAAGGGCCAACCGGGCCTCAATGAAAACTTTTCTGGACTTGCCTTTTTAGGCTCGACTGTGCATTTTTGGGCCCGGCCGTGGGTTTTGGGGCTCGGCTGGGTCTCAATAGCGCCAGACGGACAACTGGCGGGAATTGAACAAATATCTTTGTTTGAAGATATTTTTGACCGTTTTGGCTCAAATTCTATAAACAGAGCCTCTTCCTTTAGAATTCAAGGTTAGCAAAATTTTTAAAAGCTTTGAAGTGCTAAATAGACCTTCTTCCATCTTCCTTCCTCTTTTGACCCTCAAACCTTCTTTAGTTATACATACACCATTAGAGCTTGTTCTTGAAGCTTTTGTTGAAGTTTCAAACCATATTTCATAAAACTTGAAGGTGTTGGAATCAAGCTTGTTTAACTACAAGCATCCTCTCTTTCAAGAGGTATAACTTTTGCATCTTCTTCCTTGTTTCTCTTTTACTCTTTTCCTCTCTTTTACATGCTTTGTACACTATTTTGGGACTGTTTTGTGGGCTGAAATTTGTGATTTAAGAGCCACCAAAGGTAAAAGGGTTAACCACCCTTCCTTGAACCTTATTCCAAGCTTATATCCTTTTGTTTCCCACTTATTTCTCTGATTTTAGCCACTATTTTGGGGCTATTTTTGAACTATTTTTAGAGGCTAAAATATGGTTTGGAAGTCCCAAAAGTGGAAGGGTTTGCCACCCCTCCTTAGCTTTGCTTACTAGCTTTGTATTTCTTTGTTTTTGCCTATCTTTTTGTGCTCTTTTAACATGGTTTTAGCTACTGTTTTTTACACTTTAGGGGTTGTTTTAGGGTTATTTTAATTTATTTAAAGGTTTATGCTGTGAATATTATGATTGTTGTGTTGTAAGTCCTCGTGACTTTGGTTGTTTAGGCCTTAGACACTGAGTCATTTGAGTTGCTAGCTCTTTCTTACTTAATTCCATGTAAAGAGTCTCATTTGTGTAGTAAATCAACCTTGCATACTCATTTCTGCAACCTTCCTTCTTTCTTGGTTTTTCTTTTCTTTTTGAGAGTTGTTTCAACCGAATGTTGTTTAAACATGAGAAAGATACATACAATGCTAAATGGCTTAATCTTTTCGGAGATTCATTATCAGGGCATTACATCTCTCTAATGTCGAAAACAACTTCTCATTTGACGCTTCTCTCCTTTTAGTGGACGTAACTCTTATTATTGGACAAATTGATTAAGTAATGGAAAGATAAATCAAAAAGGACTAATAAAAGTGACTTAAAATCAATGAAATCAACATAAAGAACATGCTCTAAGTTGGTTGGATTTGGCTGGACGTTATGTCGAGTCCATCGCCCGAGAATTGTAAACTTATCAATTCATGATATTTTGACGAGACTTGAGCCGTGTCTATCTCCCTCTTTGAACCTCCATGATGAGAGGGAGAGGTGGTTGTCTTCATTGCATTTATCAATTGTTTTGTCCAAATTGTGCTCGAAATCATCAAGCCATCAACCGGCGCCAATTGATGGTTTTGGACTCAAATTCACTCTTCTCTTAAGTTTCATGATAGAAGAGACAAACATGGCTTGTAGTTGCTCTGTCTGTACTGTTTTCACCTCAGAGCACAAAAATAGATTTTTGTATAAAATTAAGGCACGACCAGGCTTCATTGGGGTCGGCCGACCATCAATGTTTGGTAAGGCAGTGTGTTTTGTAGAAGCAGAGGGCAGTGATTGGGGTAGAACAGAGTAACCTGGGCAGACAGAGGAACTTCTAGGCATCACACGTGCAATCGTCGTGCCTCATGGTTATTTGAATTAGTATTGTAATTAATTATTGATTGTCGTAATTAATACTGTTGTAGCAATGATTCGTTAGATGGTTAGTTTATTTTTGTTGTAATAGCTTAGCTAGTTAGTTACTTATTCATTCATTCGGTTTTGTAATAGTTAGCTTAATTCGGACTCTAGGACATTGATTTGCACAATCCTACGCGAGGGCAAAAATGTAATAATGTGTATGTCTTCCAACCCGCGTCTTTCTCCCTTTTACTTATTTGCTTACGATGGTTAGTATGGAACATCATTTTAAACAACATTCTTATGCTTTGCATCCATTGTCTTTCATGCATCCATGGTTCGGCTCATCATACTAACCCAATATCGATGTTCAAATTCATTGCTTGAATACTTGCTTTATCGCATGTCTTGCATAGAATCATATGCCATGTTCATAGCCAAACCTATTAAAATTACATAACGAGAGCACTGTATTTAGTCATATTGCATTAGTTAGGAACATGCATTTTTCTAATTATTTTGCTTTGTTTGGCTTGTCTGGGAGTACTAGGTGAGCTTTTATTTTCTTTAGCATATTGCATAAGTGTGCTTTTTGCCATGTCTAGTATGCTTGCCATGAGGCTAATTGCTTAAATAATATACCTCTTTGAATGCCTGTAGATAAAGGCCAAATGCGAAAATTGGGATAAATTGATTAATGTACATACAAACTCACATTTTCAAGTGACATGTATCAAAAAAAATTTCAAACCAAACAAGAAATCAAATGTTCTAACTTTTACAAATTAGTTTATATTTACGTGCGTCACATAGTAATGCTAGACTAAATAACCGGAACAAAAGCATATAATGTAAATAAAAATCACATCACGATTAGTAAAGGCTAATCTTTGATCGGGCGAGTGGGGTGCTCAATTCATGACCTTCCCCTCCCGTACCTAAGTTCTCGAGCCGAGACACTTCAGTGATGACGGTTAAGTGGCCTTTGGCACAAGTCTCAAGTTTCCTAAATTTTTCAAAAAATATTTAGGTGGCGACTTTGAAATCTGGCAAAGCAGTCCATTTTTTATATTTGATTCAAATATCGATTTTTCAAAAGAATTGTCAGAGTTTGACTCTTTTTGTGTTTTCACTATTTTATATTGCACTTTGTGAAATCAGATTTAGAACCACGGGAGTCCAAACTGTAGGGTTAGTCGTATCCGAAAGGAGCACGAAAAGCAAGCTACACCCTCATTTTACCATTCTTTTTTACCATAGGCACAATGTTGGACAACCATTCAACCTATCTGGCTGTTCTAATGACGCCTGCGTTAAGGAGCCTAAGAATCTCCTCTTTCACCTTCTGAACCACTTTAGGACTCATCCATATTGGTTTTTACTTGTATGGTTTGAAGTTAGGCTTCATAAGGAGCCTATATTCCACTAATGACATATCCAATCCTGATAGGTCATTATAAGACCACGCAAAATAATCCTTATATTGCTTTAGGACTACCAACAACTGGTTTTTGTCAATAGGACTTAACTAAGCACTGATATAAGTGGGTTGCTGTGCAGAACCTTCTCCTAAATTGACTTCTTCCAAGGGGTCTTGTACTTAAGCACTTACTAATGCTTCTTCTTTGACTTCTTCTGCCTTCAAAGCAACTTCTTTGTTTTCTTCTGCTCCCACTTTCTCTAGTTCAATATCTTTACCTTCTTCCTCATAGACAAAATCTGTCCATAAGGCTTCTTCTTCCTGTATTTCCTGAACTTTTGTCTCGATGTCCAATGCACAGTACTTATCAAGGGCCAAAGGCCTAGCCTTTTGTTGCTCCTGATTACAGCCAACCACCATGGCTTCCCTCTCTTGTTCCTAAACTTTCTGGACTATTGACTTTATGTCCAATGTTGAAAACTTGACTAAGGCCAAGGGTCTGGCTTCTTGGGTCTTATCTTCTTGCCTACAACCAGGCATCATTGTCATCCTTGCTGACGAACTCTTCATCAACACTCTCCAGCACTAAGTGCTTTAGGTGTGCTACTTGCTCATCAGTCATCACTTCGGCTATTCCATCAAGTTTTCTCAATATACTGAGTGGTGTCACTCATTTAGTATATAACTTGGCCTCTGTAAAATCATCACAAGCAATAAAAGGTTGAGGGTCTGCGTTGATCTCCTCTGTCTCTCCATTACATAGGGCTATCATTATTTTCTGATGTAGAGAGAAAGGCACACATTTGTTAGTGTGGATCTAATCCCTACCAAGCAAAGCATTATACTTGGCATTACTGTCTATAACAAAGAATGTTGTCATGCAATCTCTGGTTCCCACACTCAAGTTGATGAACAGAATACCCTGAGCCATCTACTTATCACCAGCAAAACCAGCAATGGTTGTGCTGGTTGGGATTAATCTGGGGTTTCCTTTTTCCAATTTCTTCAAAGAGGACTTTGGAAGCAGGTTCATTGTTGCCCCATTGTCCACTAACACCCTATTCATTTGTATCCCATCGAAATAAGCCTTGATATACAAGGCTTAACGTGCTGAGTCATAGATGTTGTAGGGTACTCGAAGGATCTGAAGGTTAATACTCACCTCCTCACTTTCTTCTTCAGTTTCCATTGGTGTGGCCACTTCAGACTCATCTTGAATCATGCTGACTTGTGAATTTTCACTAGAAACCAGAATAGGGTCATCTTTCTAACCTTCTTGGTTTCCTTCTTCAGCCTGGAACTCCTATGGCAGTATATATACCATGTTTATTGACATTGGAGGAAATGAGCCAAACTGAACTGTTGGCTGTACTTCTTTCCCTTCTAAACTAGCTTGTTCTGTTATTTCGGAAGCATTTTCCATGCTGCACTTTGGTACCTCTGTGCTTGCAGGTTCCTTTGAAATAATCTGTTGGTGATCTACCTCTGTTGGTTTGTCAACCAAAAAGGTTTGCTCAGCATTGAAAGCCTCAAATACTCCATCTTCAGCCAATGTTCTCTCTTATCGTAGTTTAGTCCATTCATCTGTTTCATCGCCCCATTCCATTAAAGCCTTCTCGTGGCCTACTAAAGTGGATTTTTCTTTGGCCTTTAGTTCAGCATGAACTTTAGCTAACTGCTCCATGCTGACACTCCTCTTGATCTTGGGAACAGACTTTGAACCTATCCCTTAATCTGTTTGATCCTTTGCTTGTGCCATGGAAGTGCTCTCTCCACTTTCTTTCAAATCCTTCTGATACTGTGTGTATCTTCATTGGATCTTCCTTCTTTGAGACCTAGAAATTATAGGAACCACATCTGGCTCTCTTATTTTTGGATTCTTTAATAACACTCAGTTGTTTGGAGCCACCAAGGGAAGTTTGATCATTCTTCCCTGGTCTCCAAAAACCTTTCTTTGAGTTGATATTTCCTTAGGTTTATTCTGCATGACAAACCAATCTAGAACTCCTGGGACACATGAGCCCACTGGTCTGGCTGTTGGATCTGCTGCCCCACTCTTTGAAGCAGTCTTTAAAGTAGTATTCGAGGGCCAATTATCAGTCCTGGTCCCATGCCTTGTACTGAATCCATGCCTCCTTTCAAGCTGGTTGTCTACTCTGTAATAATTAGGTGATCTAGTTTCATACAGAGGCCTCTTTCCCTTTGACTATATCCTGGTGTCTAGTGGGGTTACCAAGGACGAATACTGTCTGGGGCCAATTGGGTATGGCCTCTTGTTTTGGGTGCTGGTTATTTGGTCCCTCTGTACCTCTTTGTAATACCGCTTCCCATCAACTGGGAGTCCTTTCAACCACTTGTAACACGTCCTACACTTGGGGCACATCCTCTGCACTATAGTAGCTTCGAGAGAGTCATCATCCAACATCTCTTCACTAGAGCTTTCTTTTAGGCGTATAGAGCTTTGTCCATCAGTTGGTGAGCTTCTTGTGTTCCCCCGAGAGCAGCCTAGCTAGCTACATGCATTTACACAGTGACTTCCTCCAATTCTTTAAAGGATAGGTTTTGGAAATCTGGCATGCCAATATTGGCAGCAGCCTCTCCAATTTCTGGAAATAGGTTGGCGTTAATTCCCATAGCTTTCTCAGACTTGGCTAGAAACTTTAGTCTTCCCTTCCGAATCTGTTCTTAGATTCTGTCTCAGAAAACAATACAGTTTTTAGTTGAATGAGACTAAGAATTATGCTATTTGCAGTATAGTTTTCCTTTAAGTTTTTCCAGGGTAGAAATCTTGACTCCCTTTGGTAACTTTAGGAATTTACTGTAAGCAAATGATCAAAAATGTCATTTGCTTTGTTAAGTCAAAAGAATACTTCATATGCAAGTCTTTCTTTTTTAAGCTATTTGGTCTATTGTACTGTCTTTCTGAATTAATGTCTCACAAGTCATAGGTTCTTTTCCTACTATCTCTGCTACATCAATTTCAGAATTAGGGTCCCTATAATAGGTCTTATATGATGCATTACTTCGATCTTGTTCTTCCTCGAGTAAAGTTTCATAGCTAGACACCTTATAGGTTAACTCTACTAAGTCTCGAAACTCAGTTGAATCAAAATTCTTTCGAAGCCTAAATTCCAAGCCATTCTGAGCCAATCTTACAAATTCAGGCTCTGGTAGCATGACCCTGCATTTTTTTCGTGCCCTTTTAAATTTGGCAATAAACTGAGCAACCTTCTCATCAGGCCTTTGGCTCAATCTTATCAAGTCTGCCATAGAAACTTCAGGTTCTGTTTAGAAAAATTAGGCATGAAAAACTTCATCCATTTGCTCCCAAATTTGGATAGAGCCTGGTGTAAGGTTTATATACCATACGAAGGCTGCTCCAGTTAAAGAACTTAGAAAAAGTCTCAGTTTGATGTAATCAGTATTAGCAAACTCACCACACTGGCTTATAAATCTAGCAATGTGTTCTACTGTTGACTAATTTCCATTACCATATAAGAGAGCAAAGTCTAGTATTCTAAACCCCCTAGGATACTTGTATACTCTATCCACCCACTCTGGGTAAGGTTTTATATATATTGCTGTCTGGACCCCCCGAGCCATAGGTCCACACATTTCTCTAACTATATCAGTAATTTGGTCCCTTAGAACCATATTTTGTGCTGGTTGAACCACTACTAGAGGGACAAATACAGAGTTTGGAAAACCATCATGTGCTTGTGGGCCTCTTGGTCCATATATGGGTATATTCAGGGCTGGTTGTCCCTGCTATACTGGCTTTTGTTAAAGGTATGGTTGGCCTCTTAGGGTCTGCCCTACAAAAGGTCCTGCAAAAGGTACCACAGGAGAAAAAGCTAGTGTTGCTTCTCTTCCAATTGCGAGAAATCCTTCCAACCCTCCGGGTGCAAACTCAAACATAGGGTTAGTGAAACCCCTTGTACTAGGCATGTTTTCAAACATAGGATTTGGAAATGCCCTCATGCCATTACCCTGGGTTGGCCCAGATCCACCAAATTGTATGGTTTCACTAGTAGAGAATGGTACATTCTAAGCGACCATTGGTCTCAAAGGAGTTTCATACATGACTGAGGCACAGGTGCTAACCTCTCATGGTTGCGACTACTAGTCTGACTATTGACTTGTCGATTATTTTACATAGGTTGTTTATCTCGAGCCAATCATTGTTGAGGACTATTTACATTTTCTTCAGTTTGTCTTACAATAGTTGGTTGATGAGAATTCATTCGATCCAAAACGGATGTTGCCCATTTTTCCATTGTATACATTAGTTGTTGTCCCATAGCATCTACTAAACCTCCTCACAGATTCAATGGTTGGATAGAAGGAATATTCGAAGGTCTAGTCTCATGGCCCTATCTAGTATATTGGACATGTGTTGTATATTCTGAAGTGTTGGCCTGTTCAAAAATCTACGGAGGGTCTGATGGGATAAGTGCATCCATCACATTGTCTTCTGGGTTAGGTATTTCTATCTCTCCTTCCACACCCTCTTCCAGGCGTTCATTTTCTCCTCTTTCTTTACGTCTAGCCATTTTTAATAGTCCCTCTGGGCGTATCAAAAATATATGTTGGCTTTTTGGCTTTCGAGGGTTAATAGTGTAAATTTAAGCGTGCCAGCAAGGATCAATTAGTCCTTACAGAATTTATAATTGCCAACCAATTATCAAGCGATTGTGTTGAAGTTCTTTCAGCCTCAATAAAGAGGACTTTTACCGGTGGCTTGTTTAGGAGAAAATTATGAATAGTAACAAGTAAATATAATTTAGAAATCAAATTTCATTAAGCAAATGAAAACTTACGATGAAGTTACAATGACCCAGCCTCAACGAGGTTTACAGCAACAAACTATTGAAAAACTACTCCTAGGAAACGAAGTGTAGTATAGGAATTGAAGTGCTAGAAATGTAAAGAACTGGAAATATAAAACTGGAAAGAAAATGAAGTAAATAAACTGGTTTCTCGATCTGAGTCTGGGGGCTTTATTCTAGGGCCTTCCTTGCTATTTATACTTCCCTGTGGTAACCATCGATGTGGGCTTCCAACCATCGAAATGTCCTCCCATGATTGCTGAACATGCTCTCTCACAGTCAGTTCCACTACGCTACTCTTACAGTTAAGTTTTCCTTTTGAATTTGAATTTGAATTATAGGTAACCGTTGGTCTACGTCATCTCACACCTCTTGACTATTCCGATGCCATGCAGATTTGATACTACCAATACGAACTACCACGTGTCTGTCTTTGATTGGAGACTTGCATTAATTCCCCCCATTGCCCTGTAGGTGCCGCATGTCACTCTGCGATTGGCTTTTACAAATTATACAGCCAACACTTACTAATATAAGTATAAATGCTACCTTTGAGCCAACCCACTTTCAACACTTTTCGTGTAATAAAATACTTAAATATGGTCATAGAAAAGTATTATAATAAATCATAATCAAACACCACCTAAAACATAATTAAAGACTCAATGCACTACTTTAGACTTAACAAAAAATATAAGAGATTAGCAAAGACCTTTTCGATTAATAACCAAAAGAATACACCATAAGTTATAACCAAGTCATAATTTGCATATTATAGAATCTTTTGTTGTTTTTATTTTTCTTCAGATTTTTTTTTTTTTTTTTTTTATGCAAGTGGAATTCATGATTTTTGGTAAATTTGATTAACACAAATGAGGATTTGATTTCAGGTTGGGAATATATATATATATATATTTAACTTTGAAAGAAATTATTTTTATGAGCCTTTTATATAGGATTACACACAGTGACAAAAATTTTCATTTGCCATTAGCAAATTTGTTTTGTATTTGACTTTCAATTGTTAAAATTTTATACACAAAGTATTAAGACTCAGAATCAATTTTTCATTTTAAAAATAAATTCTCGTGCATCACACAAGTTTGCACCCTTGCACTTTGCACCAAATCCCACTTTGGCCTATACACATGAAATTATGACAGTCAACCTCTTGCACTTTCGGTCAAATCTCACTTTGGTCCATACACTTGAAATCGTGACAGTCAACCCCCTTGTGATGCCCCAATTTCTTTTTGTGGAACATTATTATGTACCCCAGCTAGTTGAGGTGGTAGAGCCAAACAGTACACCATCTCTCCTACTTTGTCCAAAATTTTGAAAGGCCCAATGAAGCGAGGTGACAGCTTTCCCTTTTTTCTGAAACGAACAACTCCTCAACAAGGTTGTATTTTTAGAAACACATGATCTCCAACTTGTAATGCTAAAGGTCTTCTCTTTTGATCTGCATAACTTTTCTACCTACTCTGAGCGGTCTTAAGTCTTTGTCTAATTAATTTCACCTTCTCGGTAGTTTTTTGAACTAACTCTAGCCCTAAGAGAGGTGCTTCTCCGACTTCCGTCCAACATATTGGTGATCGACAAGGCCGTCCGTACAAAGCTTTATACGGTGCCATACCAATACTTGCTTGAAAACTGTTATTGTAAGAGAATTCAACTAGTGGTAAGTGTCTCTCCCAACTACCTTTAAAGTCCATCACACAAGCTTGAAGTATGTCTTCTAAAGTCTGAATTGTTCTTTTTGATTGCCCATCAGTTTGAGGGTGAAAAACTGGACTAAAACACAACTTTGTACCCATAGCTTTATGCAGACTTTGCCAGAATTGTGACGTAAAACGAGAATCACAATCTGACATTATTGAGACTAGTACTCCGTGCAACCTAATGATTCCTCGAATAAATAATCGACCTAATGATTCAAGTGTGCCTGCTGGTCCTATTGGTAGGAAATGTGCCGTCTTAGTTAACCAATCAACCACAACCCAAATGGCATTATGGCCTTGCGGCGACCGGGGTAATCCCATTACAAAATCTATTGTTATGTGTTCCCATTTCCATTCAGGTATTGGTAAAGGTTGGAGTTTCCCTGTCGGCTTCAGATGTTCTGTCTTCACTTGTTGACACGTCAAGCACTTAAATACCAATTGAGCAACGTCCTTCTTCATTCCACTCTACCAATACCGTCGCTTAAGATCCTAGTACATCTTGTTTCCTCCCAGATAAACCGCAAAAACTGAATGGTGAAATTCTTTAAGTACTTCTTCTCTCAATTGTTCAATGTTTGGCACAAAAATTCTACCTAAATACTTAAACTACCATCTTGATGGAGCGTCCAACCCGATGAAGATTTCCCAGACACTAATCATGTCTTAATGAAGTTAGTCTCTTGATCAAATCTTTGGGCTTCCAGCACTTTGGCAAGAAGTTGGGGTGTTGTAACTATTGCAAACAACCTAACGCTCCCATTCTAAGTCTCTGGTTGTAACTTAAACTCATTCACAGTACTTACTATTTCCCATTCTTTAATTGATATGTTGGCTATAATCTCTCTTGTCTTTCGACTTAGTGCATCTGTTACAACATTAGCCTTTCTGAGATGATAAGACAAAGTGAATTGGTAATCTTCAAGGTACTCCATCCGCGGTCTCTGTCTCATGTTCAAATCTCTTTGTGTGAACAAGTACTTCAAGCTTTTGTGGTCGATAAATATCTCAAACTTTTCACCATAAAGGTAATGTCGCCAAGTCTTAAGTGCATAGATCACAGCCGCCAACTCTAGATCATGAATAGGATGAATAGGATAATGTCACGACCAAAACCCACCTCTATAGGTTTAGTGTCGTAACCGGCCAGTAATCTATGATTACCAAAGGCCTAACTGTACAAATTGAATAAACGGGGCTAGCGAAAGCTAATATAAAAGAAAAATAAACCGTCCAACGAGCTATGAAAATTTACATGAGACAAAATGACTTACTTCATACATGCATATATACATCAAGTCATATCAAGTTTGTCAAAATGAAACAAAAGGAAAGTACATGTGAGTAAAATGAAACTGTGCATAACATAAGAGTGACTGCCCAAAAGGGTGATCACTGGCCACCCTAAAAGCTCTAACATATGGGAACCTCATGGTGAGGCACAACAGGTAGCTTAACAAAACCGAGGCAAGGTCGTCACGACTATGTCCCCTCCTGAACTGGATCACCTACATAATATATAACAAAACATGAGTTAAAGCTCAGTGAATAACAGCTTTATAAAGGGGTTCTGAATGATGATCATAATGTAAAGCAATTCACATACTGAACAGGTTCTTCTCTCATACAGAAAGCATAATGTCATATGTGGTACATCCAAAAGCGACTAATGCAGGTGGTCTAAAAGACCGAACAGACGGTCATGAAGACTGGTAATCAGGTATGATGGCCATCACTATAGCAAATAGAAGTTTTAGGAATTGGAATTGACAGAAATTTCTATAACAATGATAGTAAACAAGTGCTAAGGATGCCACGAATACAATTCAAGAAAATAGGATCATCATTTATTAAATAGAAGAACCATTTCAGAATGAAGAATAGTGTAACGCAGAAAATAAATACTTTTACTTAAACATATCTTTACAACAGTGTTACTCACAGTTGGCTCCGCGATGCACGTGACCAGGACGTGGCGTTTGACCTACACAGACAGATATAAGCATGGCACACTTAATTCGTTATGCAACCAACTAATCATTTTCATTATTTAGGAATTGATTAGCCTAAATGTTCTTTACTCTCTTTAATGCCCGTGGAACTTGTGTAATGCAAATGTATGTTAAGTATGTATGAAAATCACACTAACGGAGGCCCAGGAGTGGGGTAAATGAAGTAGAAAAATGAAACCAAGGCCACTAAAACAGCCGCACATGTGAAGCCCCTTGGCCGCACGTGTAGGACTCCTACCGCACGTGCACGTGCGCCGCTCGTGCACTAGTAAGTGCTTTTATTTCAAAACATCTTCTTCTTCTCCCCTGATTTCCATACGTGCAGGTCTCCCTGCCTCACGTGCGCCAAAACTTTCCGTACGTGTGGTCCTCTTAGCCGTACGTGCGGTTCTGGGTGTTCCAGAACTGAAAATCCTGCTCTGTTTTGGGCTTTAAATTCCGAAACAATCAAACCCAAATTGTACAAAACAAGGCTCAAAACTTACAAAAACAAGATGAAAGAGTAAATTCTAAGTTAAAATCAAATTTATAGCTTTTCATTTAATTCCAATTACCCAAACACAAAATCATAACTTGCTTATGGAAGAGAGCAAACATAAGTTGTAGCTTAGGGTTCAAACTTCATGAAACTTCCAATACCAACATCAAACTCATGCAAGACATGCAAGATCAAGTGAGAATTATGAGAGATATGGTGCTTGAGAATATTCTAGGCAAGGTGTATAACTTACACTACATACACTACCCAACTTCCTCAATTCCACTACAAAAATCTTTAATTACATGTGAGAATTACCTTAATCTTAGGGGTTTAGACAAGATTCTTTACCTTCAATGGTTGCTCTAGTGATTCTTTTCTTTCTCCTTTCCTTCTTCCCTTCTCTTCTTTGTTCACTCTCTCAAATTCTAGAACACTCTCTAACTCTCCCAGGTTTAACCTCTCTCTTCCCATTTGAATTCAAATATATATATATATATATAAATTACCTAATTTACTAACTTGGATTAATTAATTTAGAATTATGTTAAATAAATTATCTCTTACTATTACCTAAGTTAGTTGAACCCGATTTTATCCAATTAAGGTGAATTAGGTTCTATCCACTTAGTCCATCATTTAATTTGTAATCTTATAATTTAGCGAATCAGACAAGTCTAGTTCATATATTCTCATATCTATTATGTAAAGTATAATTCAAATGGCACATAACTCACAATTAACTCACACATAGAAGCATATAAGGCAAGAAAATCACATATAAGCACATAAGTAAGATAAGTAAGATAAGCCACAGAAGTAACTGTTAATTATGAAAGTGGGTGTCACAGATAATTTTTCTCATGATTCTTCAATTGCCTTGATCCATAAGCTACTACCTTCCCGTTTTGCATTAACACGTCACCTAACCCTTCCTTAAAGGCATCACAATAAACTGTGTACTCAATGTCACGTTCGGGTATGATTAGTATAGGAGCGCTTGTCAGTCTTTTCTTGAGTTCTTGAAACAACTGCTCACAAGTTTCGTTCCATTCAAACTTTACTTTTTTTCGCATGAGGCGTGTCATTGACTTGGCTAATTTGGAGAAATCTTGAATGAATCTCCTATAATATCCTGCTAATCACAAGAAACTACGAATCTCAAATGTATTCTTAGGTTGTTTCCATCCCATTACTACTTCTACTTTAGCAGGATCCACTAATATTCCCAATTCAGACACAACATGACCTAAGACTTTTACTTTCTTCAACCAAAATTCACATTTGCTAGCTTTAACATACAATTGGTTCTCCCTTAGAATTTGCAAAATGGTTCTCAGATGTTGCTCATGATCTTCCTCCGATCATGAGTATATCAAAATATCGTCAATGAATACTACCACAAATTCGTTCAAACAAGGTGTAAAAATTTTGTCCATTAAACTTATGAATACCTCTGGTGCATTCGTCAAACCAAATGGCATTACCACAAACTCATAGTGGCCATAACGAGTTTGAAACACAGTTTTGGGTATATTTTCTTCTTTGACACAAAGTTGGTAATATCCCGACCTAAGGTCAATTTTGGAAAAACATTTTGAACCTCTTAATTGATCAAACAAGTCATCAATTCTTGGTAATGGATATCGATTTTTAATGATGACTCGATTTAGTTGTCGATAATCGATGCATAATCTTAAGGTTCCATCATTTTTCTTTGTAAATAATGATGGCGCTCCCTATGGAGACGTACTTGGTCTGATAAACTTTTTATTCAACAATTATTGCAATTACTCCTTCAGTTCTCAAAGTTCAGCTAGCGCCATACGATGTGGTGCTATAGAAATTGGTGAAGTCCCAAGTTAAAGCTCGATCGTGAAATCTATGTCCCGTTTTGGAGGTAATCCCGGTAAATCGTCAGGGAAAACGTCAGCGTACTCGCACACCACACGGGGCAATCCTAGATCCTTTCGATTTTCGTCTTCCAGAATTAAGCTTGCCAACCATCTAGTCAGTTGATCATGCCACTACGACTTGCAACATGTTGGAGTTAGAGAATCTTGTCTATCTCCCTTAAATTGAACTTTAGTGTCATTCAGGGAGGATGCTGTCACCGTCTTACAGTAATAATCAATAATGGCTCGATGAACTGTCAACCAGTCTATTCTTAGGATGATAGGTGGCTGCAAACACCAACAATTGGTCGGCCACCCTTCCACAGGTCCCCATGGTGAGTTCGAAGCTATCTGGAGCTTCGTGCAAGTTTCTGAGAGCAGTTGCAAACAGAGGCAAATTTGGGCATCACGACGAATTTTCGAATGAGGCGGCCGGGCATGCATGCACTCTTCTCCCTCTGAGGGCCTTGTTTTATTGCTTTACTTAGCTAATGTGATTAGCTAGTTTATGCTTTGGCTTGTATTTAAGTAGTTAATGCGTTTAGCTGCTTAACTGTTTTGTAATAGTTAGTTAACTAGGATTAGTTAATTAGCTTCGTTGTGATGTAATAATTAGTTTAATTAGCTTAGATTAGCTAGTTAGCTTCTTATTCGGTCCCTCCGTCGAGAGGGCCAATTGTTGTAATAAGCGTGCGTGTGCGTGATGCATGTCTTCCACAACCCATTTCTTTCTCCCTTTTACTTAACCGCTTATGATGGTTAGTTTTAGGACATATTTCGATTAGCATACCTTATACTTGCATGTGTGCATCCATTCACCTGTCTTGCATGCACCAGGCTCGGCACATCATACTAACTTCATTGTATTTCAATTCCTATTTGAATACATGTACCGAGTTGCATTTCATATGCCATCTTAGAATAGCCGAGCCTATTTTAATTGCATTCTCGCATGTGTTGCATTAGCCATCTTAACATGAACTAGGATCATACATGATTTCTATCTAGTTCTTTGTTTTGGCTTGGAGTACATTGTGAGTGTTTACGCTTTAGCATACTGTATGTGTGTTAACGTTGCCATGAAAGCATGCTTGCCATGAGGTTAACTGCTTACTTGATATAACTGCTTGAATGCCTGTGGGTTAAGGTTGGATTACTTGAATTGGAACAATTCATCGAATCCCTACTTGCGAGTAGCAAACTTCAAACCATTTTCACAAACGAACATGCAATGTTTTGTTCCAAATTAAGCGATCTAGTCTATACTTGTAAGCTGTGCACATCACGTAGTAAGATTAGCTAATTAACTGGAATAAGAGCACATGAGTTTTCAAAAACAAAATATCATGCTTAGTACAGGCCGATCTTTGATCGGGCGAGCGGGGGTACTCATTTCATGACCTTCCCATCTCGTACCCAAGCTCTCGAGCCGAGGTGACTTTGGTGATGACGGACACGTGGCCTTAGGCACGAGTCAGGGTTTCCTAAATTTTCCCAAAATAAAATATTTAGGTGGCAACTCTGTATCTGGCAAAGCAGTCCATGTTTGGCACTTCTTTATTAAAATCAGTTTTCCAAAAACAATTTGCCGGATTTGGACTCTTTGGTGATTTTTCAGTCTTGCATTGCACTTTGCAAGATTAGATTTAGAACCGTGACATTGAGTCCGAATTGTAGTAGCTCAGAACAAAACGAGATTTGCGCCCCTCGCACACGCAGATATCGGAGAGTTCCCGGGAGCGCGTCTACAATTTCTGGCGACTTCGCTGGGGACTTAGAGAACTTGACTCGAACTCATGATATCTTGTTTTGACTACACTTATGTGTTTCTTTGCATTGCATTTTCATTAGTGCGCCTAAGTCACTGTGTTCGCCGTCTGCTATTCCTGAATGGTTAGCCTGAGGCTGTGTGCCATAAGGTTGACTGGTTACGGGCTCTGCCACGATGGGAACACAAACCCCGGTTGTTACCAAGACACCCTTTTGACCATTCGACCTAGTGCATGTTGGAATCCATAGTGACCATTCCAAACTAGGACAGGTTGCTTATTCGGCTATAGGTCATTTGAAACCGTTGCGTGCATAATGAAACCCTTTCTCTTGACAAAATAGGACAGGGAAAACCTACCCCAACATAGGGGTGTTTTTGGCTCTCATTTGCTTGCTATGTGCCGTCAGAGTGTGTCTCTACAGGAATGCACATATCAATTTGCAAGTTTGGGTATCAGGCCTGCGGGCATCAGTATTTGGGGGAATTAGTTTTACCTGAGGATATCAGTTTCCTGACAAAATTTTTGGCAGAATTCAGTAGAGAGTACAATCATTCAGCTTTGCTCATATCTATTCTGGTGAAATCAAGCTGAGATGCTATTTGTTTTCGCTTTTGCAAGGTAGTCTTGGAACCATAGCTTCAGAAGGCTCCAATATCCTCCGGGTACATTTGATTTATGCTGATAAATTTTGTCAGATCAAAAATTCAGTTCAGAACAGCCAGTGTTTTCCTTCGCTGAGGCAAGGCAGATAAACGCTAGTCAAGGCTCACCGGTTCATCTGATCCGTTAGTCACCAGTCACATCACCTCTGTTCAGTTTAGCAGACTCATGATGATGCAGAGTTTAGAAGAAATTGCAGTCATGACAGCGGCATTAAACCAGGGAATCACTATGCGAGGTGAGACCGATGTTGAAATGCAACGCCCATCTGGGGCACCTACCACATATCCAGTCTTGGAACTCCAATCTTTTCAAACTCGCGAGCCCATTACTTTCGAGCTGATGGAAATGATTGGTGATCTTCAGAGATCTGTCGTTGATCTAGCCTTCGGAATGTCGGCTCCGCTGTTGACCATATCACATGCCGAAAATTTCATGCCAGAAGAGCCGCCACTATTTGGGCGAATTGTAATTGAACTCAACCAACCTGAAGCCATCCCAAATTTGGGCAATGACGTGTCGGCAACAACCAGGCTTCGTACTGACGTAGCAACCCAAACCTTTGACCAAGTTGAGGCAAGTGGAAATAACAAGGTGGAGGCAATCATCGACCTCTACGAACACTTTCTACAGGCTATCGAGGCTTTGAAAGCTGAAGGACTGAACAAACAGCAAGTGCTCGTAGTTGCTACAAAAACTGTGGATGATACTTTCGTCACTCAGAACGAGGGTAGTTCGAACCAAGGGGAAAACCGGGAGGAAGGCCGTCATCCCAGAAAAGATCCTGTTAGCTCTAATCCTGCACCCGGAAGGGATCAGAAAACCAAGTCAGCACCTGCCGACCCCTTTTCTAGTACACCCAGCAAAAATCCATAAACCTCGAAGTATCTACCCCGAGGTCGCAGGGTCTTCCATGCCCTCTATATGCTTTTGTCTAAGGCTTTTCAAATCCTTGTTGAAAAGGGCCGTCTCAAATCCCTTGAGCCTCGACCACTCCCTGGTCGTCTTCCACCCGATCATGATACTACCTAGTACTGTGCGCACCATCAACAAACCAGTCATAGCACCGACAATTGCTTTCGTCTTCGCCACGAAGTACAGGATTTGTTTGACAACAAGATCGTCCTCCCACCAACTCAGCAAGGTCTATCGTCGCTGGATCAGTGAACTTGGGGGATATTGTGGTGTGATCGAAAGGGATGAACCACCTGCGGGTGGCACTCAGTTTACTCCAGATATGGCGTATGGCACGCACTGTTTTGAGCATTTTGCGAATGCTAGTTTTTGTATGTTCTGGCTTGGGTATTGAGTCAGTTCTGTTGCATTTTTTAAAGTCTGTCTCGTTATTTTGAGTCAATCTTTTCTTACGAAATCGGTTGGGTCTGTCTTGTTGTATCGAGTCAGTCCTGTTATATAGGAGTCGAGTGATTCCAGGGGGTGTTACCTTGGATATCACTGTTTTGTTTTGTGTTTGTCTTCTCGCTTTCTTTTGAGTTAGTTTCTGCCGTGGAGCCAGTTATACTAGAAGATTTGAATGAAACAGCAGTGATTTTCACGCTTTTGTGTTTGTTTCTGCCTTGAGCCAGCTGTGTCAGAAAGTTTAAATGAAACGGCAGTGCTTTTCACCTGCTCTTCTATGCCTTGAAATTATTGCATTGACCTAAGTTTTTCAAAACTTTTTGAACACTGTGGTGAAAACAAAGAAGAAGGAATTCCTCGGGATTTGTAAAAATTTTGATCAATTGAAAGAAAGAGAGACGTGCTAAGCCCATAATGAATGAGATCATGATTGTTAGTGTGAGTACTGAGAAGGATCCTGGCTTGATCCAGATTGGTTTCACATTGTCTTCCGCGTGAACAACTAGTCGCTTTCTTAAAAGATTTCAAAAAATGTTTCACGCCATCCTACGAAGACATGTGTGGAATCGCTCTTGAGATTGCGCAGCCTAGGATTGCTTTCAGCCTCGAGACCTGACCCCTTGCTTTCAAACTTTGAACTTGGATTCAGAATGTTCAACGGTCAATCATGATGAGAGGCCTGTGTGGCCAGATTTAAAGCAGCCCTCGCACTAGGGGCAAGAAAGTCAGATCAAGAAGATCAGAAGTCATCAAAAGAAGCTTACGAAGCTAGATCAAAAGTCCCCCCTTGAACTAGGGGCAAAAATGTCAGATGTGCTCGAAGAGTCAAAAATTGGGACATTTCTCAAGCTAACGAAGATCGACAAGAATGCCAAATCCCAGAAGGGAGGAAAGAAGAAAGTATTGCTGAAGGACAATCGAGTTCCTATCCACAACACTAGGGGCAAATTCAGCCCCCCATTGGATGGACTCCTACATCATCAGCGAACAACAGCCACTCTCCTGGATTCAGACGGTTTCAAGATCTCAAAACCATTTTGACATGGACAAAACTACACTTTTACCCTTGAGAGGCTCGCTGGGCCGAAAACCCGGAAAGGCGACCCAGGCAAAAGTTAGAGCAAGAAAAACCAAAAAAAGAAAAGAATAAAAAGAAATGAAGAAAAAGAAATGAAAAAAAAAATGAAAAGAACTGAATAAAGAAAAGAAAAACAGAGCTCGCAAGGTTGAAAACCCAGAAGGGCGGCCTTGGCAAAAGTTAGAGCGTAAAAGGAGAGGTTAATACCCGAGTGTACCTTAACCCCGAACTACGTAAGGCTTGATTCCCATGTTTGGGATGCGTAGGCAACTTCATTCTGAAGTCCAACCGTAAACACTTCCAAATCAATTCTGTCCATGTAATGGTTCTGATCATCTTTGTCTTTTCTATATCCAAGAGTTTGATTGTGATCGTCACTATGAGAACTGGTTACAATGTGCTGCGGTGCTATCCAAACAAGGGGCAACTTTCCGTTGCCATGCAGTGCCATTCAGACAAGGGGCGATTTTTCTTTGTTTTGGATCTGAGGTTGTGCATGTCAAGAGTAGATTCTGCGTTGGTTGAGCAATGGCCATTTGTAAAAACAGTTTTTGAGAATTTTTTTACTGAGGTTGATTAATTCTCTTGAAAATTATTCCATTTTTCCAAAACTGGACCATTTCTTGGACCCAAAAAAAGAAAATTTTCAGTGCTCATAACCTAACTTGCATGATTTCAAATCAAAAGTTGAACAAGTATGTTAATCTAACTCTCACATTGGTCAAAATTGTTTTAGTAAAAAGCCAAAACAAAAAAAATGGTCAAAATGATGAACTAGGAGCACAGTTGAGTCAGGTGTTCTGTCTTTTCCCCATTGTCAACATACTTGCCAGAAAAGGCACCATTCCTGCCAGAAAAGGGCACAACTGAAGTTAACAGCAAAAGGCCAAAAGCTCTCTCATCCTCCGAGCAGCGAGGCATCAAGTCAAGTGCGAAGCACAAATTGGAAAAAGAGCAGGATATTCCACTCCCTCGTTCAAAAAGGTCTGGTCACATCCGAACTGGCCGAGGGCGTCATCAACCGATGTCAGCTGCAGATTTGCTACACCCCTCTGTGGGAAAGTTCACTGTTGTGAGCAGAAGAACAAGAATCTAGCGGAATGCTAAGGGCAAGAGCTCGCGACTTCCTGTTTATCCATCAACCACCTAGGGAAGGGATAAAAAAAACATGAAGAATAGAGAGATGTGCGTTAAGAGAAAAAGTGAGAAAAGGGATTTTTCAGAAAAACAAAGCCTGAGGGCCGAGTGATGTGAGAATCACAAATGAGAAAGGGTGGGAAACAATACCCAGAGAAACTGGCTCCTCGTGATCTGAGAGGTCTCTCATCTTTGGAACACGTCTGAGTGTCGTGTTTGTTGTTTTGTTTGTTTCAATTCTTGTTTTGAGTCGTTTCGAGTGTTTCTCGATGTGTTTAGGTTGTTTACCTTTTGTTTTCCTTTGTTGAGTCGCAATGCGCTGTGTTTAGTCGTGGGCTCAATACTCAGTCAAGAACTCATTTCTCAATAAAAAAATCGTTTTGTGCTCGGAGTGCTGTGCCATTCTCCATATTTGTGCAAAACAAAATTTGTTCTTTCATAAAATTGTATGGTTCAACCGAGGTCGTGTCAGAACAGTCAAACCACGACCAATCTAAATTTATATAGATTCCAAACTGCAAAGCAAAAGCAAAGAGGGAAAATTTGGAGCATTTGAGTTTGTTTCAACCTCTGCAAGTTCCGTTACTACATCTCATACATTTAGAATGAGCTGTATGTTTAGAATGAACTGTATTCAGAATGAGCTGTGTGCCAAAGAAATCGAGTATATTGTTTTGAGCTGTGTGTTCAGAATGGGCAGTATGCTATATGAGCTGTGTGCTAAATAAATCGAGTATAGTGTTTTGAGCTGTATGTTCAGAATGGGCAATATGCTATATGAGCCGTGTGCCAAATAAATCGAGTACAATATTTTGAGCTATGTGTTCAGAATGGGCAGTATGCTATATGAGCTGTGTGCCAAATAAATCGGGTATTGTGTTATGAGTTGTGTGTTCGGAATGAGCAGTGTGCTATATGAGCTGTGTGTTCAAAGTAACAAGAATACTGTGTTTTGAGCTGTGTGTTTAGAATGAGCAGTGTGCTATATGAGCTGGGTGTTCGAAATAACTAGAATACTGTGTTATGAGCTATGTGTTCAGAATGAGCAGTGTGCCGTACGAACTATGTGTTCAAAGTGAACAGAATGCTGTGTTGACCATTTCCATGCCAGAATGGCGATCAGAAGTGCTCTCCCTAAGTACCAACCCGTGCCAGAGGCATATTGGCTGTGTTTGCAATGAGTTCCTAGGAGATCAATTACGATGGTGGAAACTAGAGTTGGAATGGCTGTTGCCTAGAACAAAAAGGTTTGGAATTTCTGAGACTAAGGTCTGGTTTAAATACCTAGGGGTGTATCCCCGGCTTGAAATCGGTATGGAAGCCCCATAGGTTGAGGTAGCGGGTTTGCATCTCAATTCTAGATACTGAACCAACCTATTCTGTCACCCTGTTAAAGAATAGGGAAAGTTGTGAATGTGATTAGGAAGGAAAATGGCATCCGTGGTTTCTCCAGCAGATGTTGCTCCTTGTTAGCATTTCAAGACCTTTGTACTGCGAGTTGAAGGTAAGAGTTCAAAGAACACAAATGGGAGATCCCCGTTGGAGCAGAGCAGTTCACTGCCACTCACCTTATGAGGTGCTTTCTAAAGCGTCGCTTTGTCTGTTCATTGCAATCCTTAAACATCTTGCATTGTATTGCATTCTACCTATCAGGTTTCTTTCGTGAACGGTATTGTATGTACTGTTCATTCAGAGAAGTTCCGGTTCAGTTTGACTGATACCCTTCTCCTCTTGCGTTTGGCGCGCGTTTGGATACCTTTCCTTTCTCGCGTGTGATATGCTGAGAGGTTCACCTTTCCTCTCTCGCTTGTGATACGTTGAGAGGTTCTCTTTTTCCTCTCTCACGTGTGATACGCTGAGAGGTTTTCCTTTTCCTCTCTCGCGTATGATACGCTGAGAGGTTTTCCCTTTCCTCTCTCGCCCAAATGAGCTGTGTGCCAAGTCAGTATTGTGCTATGTGTGAGCTGTATGCCAGAATAAGTAGAAATACTATGTAGGTGAATGTGTTCAGAACGAGCAGATAAAATACATAGCGAAAGCATGAAATGTGCAAGAAATGCAAAATGCATCGCAGAAAATGCAAAAATGAAGTACGTACCTCTCGCGCATTATGAGATAGATGAGACTCCGGCTCCCGTCGCAGCAAGTTTATGGGTTCCTGTCGCGCGAAATTCGTAAAATGGTGGAAGGTACTAGGGGGTAGGATGCGCTCCTGCGGGTGGTACCCTTCCGGGTCGAATGGCTGTATCCTCGGTGGCAACGGTATAACGTCGGGCTCATCCTCTGCTCTCGAGGAGCCTCCGCCGTGTGGAATATCGTCAGCCATCTGAAGAAATCTACAAAAATGAGCAAAATTGGCCAAAATAGCAAAAAGTCAACAAAGTCAACTCTCGATAAGAGAAAAAGTCAACAAAACTCAACGCCCAAGAAAAGGTGCTAAACTTCGAGAGAAACTTACCTCAAGTGGTGAAAACGGAGAAAGAAGCTCCGAAACAAATTCTAATCGGTTCAAAACGAAGAGAATCAAAAGTTTTCGCGAAACAACTTCGTGTGGGGCGTTGGAAAGCGCGTATAAAGTGTAGATCTGAGAGAGAAAAGGGTCTAGGTGCAAAGGAGAATGTGTTTCGGCCTTGTGTTTGTGAGCAAAAGGGATTTGGATGTGTATACTTAAAGATCCGGCCTTGAAAAGACCAATCTATCCCTGTTTTGCTAAACTAGTCGGCCAGCCAATTTTTCTAGTCGATCGACCACTTAAGTGGTCAACAACTGGTCGGCCATTGATGTAGGTGGTTGGCAGGCCTCCTGGATGGTCTCCAAAGTCCCATTGTTCTCCCTGTGTATTTTGGTGATGATTGGAGTCCTCGGCTCTCGAGAAAGTACAAGAAAAGTACACTTTTCGGCGCGAAATCGTCCCCGCGAGAACTTCAATTCAAGTCTGCGATGCATAGCTCATTGTCACTCGTCAAGAGCAAGGTGTATCCTTTTTGAGTGCGTTGTGATCCCTTCGAGAGGTAAATCGGAGGTTCCGGTTAATTTGGTCTTGTTAAGGCTTGTATTTCCTTAGTCGGTGTTTTGTTTCAAACATGCTTTTAAAGTTACACTTTTCTTGCATTATTATGCACACCACTTGCTCACATTGTTATGCACGTTTTTCGTTGCATTGTCATGCACTCTCCACCTGCGTTGTCGTGCACACTTTTCTCGCATTGTTATGCACACTACTCGTCGCATTGTTATGCACACTACTCATTGCATTGTTATGCACTCTATTTGCGTTATCGCGCATGTTTTACTCACATTGTTATGCGCACTTCGGTTGCATTGTTATGTGCCCACACTTTGCTTACAGTGCTACGCACTTTTCACTTGCATTGCTACTCACTTTTCACTTGCATTGTTATGCTCGTTCCGGTTGCATTGTTATGCACTTTCACTTGCATTGCTATGCATGTTTCCATCGGCATTGTATATACACATTTATCTTGTATTGAAATTATACCATGATGTAACGTGGAACATGTGTTTCTAACTATATTGTACTTGTTGAGTTTCTCTCTTATGCAGGCACGATATTGTATGTACGGTTCATTTGAGGCTGGTGCGACCAGACAGTATTGTATGTATGGTTCATTTGAACTTTTATTCCTTCTCCGCGTGAGGCGCAGTGAGAATTGTATAATTTTCTTACATCCTTTCTAGATGAGATGTAGTTTGGTTCGTATTCATTCACTTGCTTAAACTGTTGCATTTATTTTGCATACTTGTTTCATTACAGCTTTCTTTGCATGATCATAAGTTATGTTCGAGTTTATGCATGTCATTTGCATTTTGCCCCTGCCTGCGGGCACATCTCTTTGTTATCTTGCCTGTTTGTCTAAGTCTTCGGCCTTATCAAAAATGGGTCGTCTCTGGGCTTTGACATTCACTCTCGTCACTTCTTGACTTTCGAGTCCTGTCAAAGAGGGGCAACTGTAGACACCTCATTTTTTACCGACCTTAAGACTTAGACGTCATCGATTGAGCGCTCGGTGATCGTGCATGTTTGAGCTCATTTCGAGTTTCCGAAGTTTTTGTCTGAGAGCCTTGCCTCCGGACCTCTAAACTCTTTGTGCTTTGGCTCGGTTTGTGGACCGAACCTTGTTTTCTCTTCCCTGGAGGGAGGGAGAGGTCTTGAAGACCATCATTTTGTGGTTGTAGACCACTTCTTGTGGTCGTAGACCACTTTTCTCATTTAGAGACCAGTTTCTGATTTTCGGAGCCTTCGGCCGCGCGCCTTGTCTTGAGACCACTTAACGCTCTCCGTTTGGCGTGATTTGTGAACCACACCTTGTTGCCTCTGCCTAAAGGGACACTGTGGTCAGGAAGACCACTTTTGTGGTCATAGACCACTTTTGGAGCCCGTAAACTAGTTTTCGAGGCTCCTAGCTGCGCACCTTGCCTCCCGGACTCTTGTCTTGCATCTTTTTTGGTTTGTTTTTTGTACAAACCTTGTTTTCCTTGTTTGGAAGGCGGTACAAGGGTGGGAGACCAGTTCTTCCCCTTGGAGACCACTTTCCTTCCTGCCAGCTAGTTTTCTGGTCGGCCAAGTGGTTTTCTTGGTCTTTGGGCCACCTTTTTTGGTCGACCACCACACCATTTCCTTGCTTTCATGCTGCAAACCATCTCCCCCCCATGGCTGACCACTTTTTGCCCTGGCTAACCACTTCCACTAGTCGGTGGCCGACCACTTCAAGTGGTGGCAGCTTTCCATCACCTTTTTGGAGATATTTTTAGGCCAGCTGTAACAGTTGGAGGGCACAGAAGTGATCCTCCATACACGTGTATGAAGGGATGGCTTTAGGCCTAAGCTTGTCCAACAAGCTTACACTTTGGTTCTCTATATAAGAGAACCTCTCCCTCCTCCTCCGTGTTGATTTTGGTCTTTGGAGAGTTATACATATATCTTTGTATCTATCTTGCATCTTCTCTTCATTTTTGTGTTCAAAAGTGCCTTTTTATCACACTGTTGCACACAAACACACACTCAAACACCATACTCTTGTTGCTGAGGCTCTTTGAGGTTGGTTTTAGAGTCTTTGGACTGGTTTTGATCAAGGAAAGTTGCTAGAGTTGCAGCTTTAAAAGGGTTCTACAAGGATGAGAAACTAACCTCTTAAACCCTTATTTTTGCTTAAGCTTTTGAACCTATTTGCATGATGTTTTTTCCTTGACTTTCTACTGAAAAAAGTTCTGATTTTTAAGGCTTAACATGTTTGTTTAAGGTCCCTTTTGTGTTGGGGGTGGTCTACCCCCTCTTGTGCCTTGTGAGGCCTTGTTTTGAACCTTCCTTTTAAGCTATTGGGATCACCTTGTTTTGTTTTGCCCTTCTCACCACTGAAACCCAGAGGAATTTCAGTGGTGGAAATGGTGTTTTGAGGTCCCAAATAGGAGAGGGTCATCCCCTCTCCTTGTGTTTTGAATGCTTGCTTCATATGCCTCATGTTTGAGCATGTTTGTCTAGCATATGTTGGCTCCATCTCAGGCCATTTTTGGCCTTATTTCAGCATGGCATACCACTATTTTGACTTGGTTTTGTCACCTCATGCATGCTTAGTACACTTGTAGTGTAAGTCTTACAAACTAACTTTGTGCGCCTCATATTTAAGCATGTCTTTCTAGCTTGTTTTGGGGGCATCTCAGTAGATTTTTGGTATTTTTTTAACATGCCTTAGATCTATTTTGGGTTGGTTTGATAGCCCCTTGCATGCTCCATGCACTTGTAGTGCAATTCCATGAACTAGCCTAATGTGTATCATGCTTTAGACCATCATTCTAGCATAATTTTGGCTTAACTTTAAGAAGTTTTTGTTCATATTTTCGCATGCTTTAGCTCTGATTTGTGTTGTTTTGGTCATGCATGCCATGCTTTGTATAGCTATAATGCATTCTAGCTTGTTAGCCTTATGTATCAAGTCCACTAGCATGCATTGCTTGGTCTATTTGAATGATTTGGAATCATTTTTTATGAGATTTCAGTGCATGTTTCATGGTTATACCCTCACATCTTTCACTCTTTCCATACTTTGAAGGGTTGGTCCTTTATGCCTTAAACATGAGCCATTGTGTATGCCTTCATGCCTAAGCTTGCAAGCTATCATTTCAATGTGTTTTTGGGGTTATTTTGCCATGATATAACTCTGATTTTTGTTAGCAAAGCCATCTCATGCTTGGTCTTGGTAGGTGTAGTGTAACCCTCCCTTTTGGCCTTGCATATTCCATGCTTCATGCCATTCATGCTAGCTTGTTTTGGCTTCCTTCCATACATGTTTTAGTATCATTTTGACATGTTCTAGGACTATTTTGGATTGCCTTGACCATATGCTTCATGTTTTGCATAGTTGTAGTATGAATGCCTATGCCAGCTTCAAGCTTTGGGTACCATAGCATGCTTCATTTGTATCATGTACATGATTTGGCATCATTTCATATGTTATTTTAGAGCATATAGCATCGCCATATTCCCACTTCATTCACTCTTCAAGTGTCTTTGAGTGTTATGCATTGTTGCCTTGTTTGTGGCCTAGCATGTATGCCATCTTGCCTAGGTCCTTGAGCCCTCATCTTAGCATGTTTTGGTCTTTGTTTAGACTTAATTAAGCTCTGTTCATGATTGGTTCATGCATATGTGCCATGTGTTGCATGTTCCTTTGTATAATCCTCTTTGCTAGCCTTATGCCTTAAGGACCATAGCATGCCTTGCTTGTGTTGTTTGAATGATTTGACGTCATTTCATACCTTATTTCAAAGCTTATAGTGTTGTTATACTCCCATGTTTGTCACTCCTTAAGCACTCTCGAGAGTTGTGCTCTTAGGCCTAGTTGATAGGTCAATACATGTGCCTACATTTCTCTTGATCTTTATGCCTTAGTTTCATCACCATGGCCACTGATTTAGACATGACTGAGGTCTGTCCATTTTGGATTAAGTCCATCGAGCATGTTATGTGAATGTTGTTACATTGCCTCATGTTGTTACATGCTTATGTTGCCTTGCATTGTATATGCATACATTAGCCTTGACAGCATGCTCATGTTACATTAGCATTATTTGCATGTCATTAGCTTTGTTAAGTTGATCATGTCACATTACATTGTGTATGCCATGTTACATTGCATTGTGCATGCTTGTTGTTGGCATTGTGTTTAGCATGTTTGAGTTGCATTGCATGTTTGCATGCATGTTGTTGCTTGCATTGTGTTTGGATTAAGTGTTAATCCAAACACGAGAAACGAGGGATGTTTCATACTTGAAGTGATGAAACGTGCCTCAATTTTCAGTCGCCGACCCTCTTGATCATACATGATAGAGGTTAAGGCTTTATGTGTTTATTTGTGCATTCATTTTACATTGAATTGTGCAATTTGGCCTCTCGTCCATCATGCATCGAGATGCGTGATTGATGGCCCGAGAGTCGAGAACCACACTCTCTTGAGCTTATGAAATGATAGGAAGAGTGGTTATGCACACATATCTTGCAAATACATTGTCATGCCCTTTCTTACTCTCTGTTGCAGCAAGTTGGAAGAGTGCAGCAAAAACTGGTCAGCCGACCAGGAAAACTAGCTGGCTGACCACTTTTTCTGGTCTGTAGCAAAGATAGGTGGTCGGCAGGTGGTTGGCAACTTCAGAAAGTGGTCGGCCATGTTCCTACAGGTTCCCATGGTGGAGTTGAAGCTTTGTGGAGCTTGGTGCAAAGTTTTGAGAACAGTTGCAAACAGAGGCAAATCGGGGCATCGCATTGAATTTTCGAACGAGGCGACCGAGCATGCATGCACTCCTCATCCCGAGAACCTCTCTTTACTACTTTCCTTAGCTAGTTTATGCTTTGGTTCTGTATTTAAGTAGTTAATACGTTTAGCTACTTATTTGTGTTGTAATAACTAGTTAGTTAACTTGTTAGTTAATTAGCTTCGTTTTGCACTTAATTAGTTAACTTGTTAGTTAATTAGTTTTGTGATGTAATAATTAGTTTAATTAGCTTAGACTAGCTAGTTAGACCCTCCGCCGAGAGGGCCAACTGTTGTAATAAGCGTGCGTGTGTGCGATGCATGTCTTCCAACCTTCATTTCTTTCTCCTTTTTACTTACCCGCTTACGATGGTTAGTTTTAGGGCATATTTCAATTAACATCATTATGCTTCGCATGCGTGCATCCATTCATCTATCTTGCATGCATCGGGCTAGGCACTTCATACTAACTGCATTGTATTTCAATACATTTACTTGAATACGTGTTCAACAGCATGTTATCAAGTTGCATTTCATATGCCATCTTAAGAATAGCCGAGCCTATCTTAATTGCATTTTTGCATGTGTTGTATTAGCCATCTTAACATAAACTAGGATCATGCATGATTTCTAACTAGTTCTCTGTTTTGGCTCGGAGTACACTGTGAGTGTTTATGCTTTAGCATCCCTGCATGAGATGTATATGTTGCCATGTTAGCATGCTTGTCATGAGGCTAACTGCTTAACTGATATAACTGCATGAATGCCTGTGGATGAAGGTTGGATTGCTTGAATTGGAACAATTCATCGAAATGTGAGTTTTAAGCCCACTCGAGGGTGGCAAAATCTGCGACTTAGCCTACTTGCGAGTAGCAAACTTCAAATCATTTTCGCAAACGAACATGAAATGTTTTATTCCAACTTAGGCGATCTAGTCTATACTTGTATGCTGGGCGCATTACACAGTGATTCTAGGTTAATAACCGGAATAAGAACACATGTGTTTTCAAAAACAAAATATCATGTTAGTAAAGGCCGATCTTTGATCAGGCAAGCGGGGGTGCTCATTGCATGACCTTCCCCTCTCATACCCAAGTTCCCGAGCCAAGGCAACTTTGGTGATGACGGACACGTGGCCTCAGACACGAGTCAAGGTTTCCTAAATTCCCCCAAAACAAAATATTTAGGTGGCGACTCTATATCTGGCAAAGCAGTCTATGTTTGGCACTTCTTTATAAAAATCAGTTTTCCAAAACGATTCGCCGGATTTGGACTCTTTGGTGATTTATCGGTCTCACATTGCACTTTATGAGATTAGATTCAGAACCGTGACACGAGTCCGAACTGTAGTAGCTAAGAACAAAGCGATTCGTGCCCTCGTAGCGTGCGGTGTTCTCGGGGCGGTCTACAGGGTGCCTCAACGGTGATCCCAATTCAAGGTTTGTGTTCCCATCATGGTAGAGCCCGCAACCGATCAGCCTTGTGGCACTCTTTTCCAAGCAAGCCTCCGGCAAACCGCTCAAGAATAATAGATGGCAAACACTGTATCCTAGGCGCACCAATGCAAATGCAATGCAATGCAAAGAAACACATAAATGTAGATAAAACAACATATCATGAGTTTCGAGTCAAGTTCTCTAAATTCCCCAGCAGAGTCGCCAGAAACTGTAGACCCAACTTTCTTCGCGCGCCCCTCCTTTCGGAGAGGGCGCGAATTTGTCTTACTACAGTTTGGACTCCTGTCACGATTCTGAATCTAATCTCACAAAGTGCAATGTAAGACTGATAAATACCAAAAAGTCCAATCCGGCAAATCATTTTGGAAAATCAGATTTTGAATCAAATTATGCCAAAACTGGACTGTTTTGCCTGATTATAGAGTCACTACCTAAATATTTTATTTTTGGAAAATTTAGGAAACCCTGACTCGTGCCAAAGACCACGTGTCCGTCATCACCAAAGTTGCCTCGGTTCGAGAACTTGGGTACGAGAGGGGAAGGTCATGCAATGAGCACCCCCACTCACTCGATTCAAAGGATCGGCCTCTACTAAGCATGATATGTTGTTTTATAAACCTCATGTGTTCTTATCCAATTATTAGCTAACTTACTATGTGGCGCACACATACAAGTATAGACTCAATCACGAGAATTAGAACAAAATAACTTATGTTTGTTTTTCGAAAATGATTTGAAAGTGCTACTCGCACGTAGGCTAAAATGTGGATTTACCACCCTTAAGTGGGCTTAAAAACATAATTTTGCTACTTCGCAAAGTGGGCTTAAAACTCACAATCATCGAGTTATCCCAATTCAGGCAATCAAGCCTTCACCCACAGGCATTCATGCAGTTAAGAACTTAAGCAAATAGCCTCATGGAAAGCATGCTAAACATGGCAACACTCACACTCATGCAAGTATGCTGAAGCGTAAACACTTACAGTGTACTCCGAGCCAAAACAGAAAACTAGTTAAAAATCATGCATGATCCTAACTATGTTAAAATGCCTAATGCAACACATGCAACATGACATTAATAGGCTCAGCTATCTAAGATGGCATATGAATGCAACAATTGATACATGTATTCAAATAAGTATTGAAATACAATGTAGTTTGAATGATGCACTAGCCCAGTATATGCAAGACAAATGAATGATGCACGCATGCGAAGCATAAGGTATGCTAATTGAAATATGCCCCAAACTAACCATCGAAAGCGGTTAAGTAAAAAGAAGAAAGAAGTGGGGTTGGAAGACACACACACACGCACCCTTATTACAACAATGCGTCCTCTCGAAAGAGGGTCTGAATAAATAAGCTAACTAGCTATGCTAAGCTAAGCTAACTATTACAAACCAACTAATTAACTAACTTAGTTAATTAATTATTACAACACAATTGAAACTAAATTAACTAACTATTCTAAGCTAATTAAAATATTAAAAAGATGAATTAAATTAGCTAAACACATTAACTAATTAATTATACAACCGGTAAATTAACTAGCTAAGTAAAGCAGTAAAATGGCCTCAAGGGGGAGGGAGACATGCATGCTCGGTTTGCTTCACCCGAAAATGCATTGCCTTGCCATGAGTTGCCTCTGTTTGTACTCAGTGATCTCAAAACATCATATGAACTTCAGATTGCATACCTTTAACACAGAACACTTTGGACAATTTTCCTCAGTGGTCGGTAGGCTACCTCAACCTGGCCGGCCGGTACAAGTGGTCGATGAGGTCACGCAAGTGGCCGGCCGCCACCTCTCTTCGAGATGCATCTTTTGCGCAATAGAAAGCAACAGAGCCAAGACAATCTATTTGGCAAGAAATGTGTGTACTACCACCCTCCTCATCATATCTCAAGCTCAAAGGAGTGTGGCACTTGGCTCTCAAGCCACCAATCAAGCATCTCAATGCATGATGGCCCAAGAACCAAGCTTGTACAAGCTTAGTGAATGTGCACATAAGACTTAAAGTGCCTCCACCCCATCATGCATGATCAAGGGTGTTGGCGACCAAGAAATGCAACACGTTTCATCACTTTGAGTATGAAACGTCTCACATTTCTTGTGTTTGGCTTAACGTCCGATCCAAACACATGCAATGCAACACAAATGCTTATCTTGTACAAGTTTTACTTAGCTCAATTCTTGTTTACTCATTTTAACTTTACCAAACCATTCTTTAATCGATTAAGTCCAATGTGCAAGTCCTCTAAGGAGAGGAGGTCAACCAAAATAATGGTTTAAGGCATAGGAGAGACCATGCCTTTGACTAGGAGGAACCCGCAAAAGAGGGTTAAAGCCATCTAAGCACAAGCCTTAATCCCAAGCTTAAACACAATCTCAAGGCCAACCAACTCTCAAAGCAAATAAAAAAGATGAAGAAATGAGGGAGGTGGTAGATTTTTAAAGCTGAAATGACATCCTCAAGACACTAAATCATGCAAACAATCCATACAAGACATGCTCTAAAGCCAAATACATTAAGCTAGTAAAGAGTATCACTCTAGAAGCATGCAATATCAAGCATAAACAACCAAACCAGCTCTGGACAAAGCTTAATCATGCCAAATCAGAGACTACAACATGCTGAAATTGAAGCTCGAATAGCAAGAAAAACATGTTCACGTGTAGGCTCACAAGCAAGGCACAAAGCACAACTCTCAAAAGCATTGAAAGAGTGGAATATGTGAGAGTGTGACAATGATATATGCTCTGAAATTACATGCTAAATGATACTATGGCATGCAAACAACCCAAGCAAAGCATGCTAGAAGCCTTATATCGCAAAGCTAGTGAAGGCCGTTTACACTATAGCTATACAAAGCAAAACACATATGACCAAGACCACCAAAAATAGAGCTAAAGCATAGCAAATCAGTAGCAAAAATGTGCTGGAGTTGAGCTAACACAAACTAGAATGATAGGCTAACTCATCAAGTGTGCTAGGCTAATAAGCATGATTGCACTATAAGTACAAAATGCAAGCAATAAGTGGCCAAACCAGCCAAAAACAAAGTTTAAGCATGTCAAAATAAAGCCAAAAAATGCCTAAACTAAGTTATAAAAGAGTAGAAAAGCATGCTCAAATGCTAGGCCACCAACACATGCAAACAAGATACAAGGAGGGGGGACCACCCCCTCCTATGTGGGACCTCAAAACTAGGTTTTTGCCACTGATGTTCCCCTGGAATTTTGTGGTTAAAAGGCCAAAAAAAGGTTGTTTCAAAAGCTTTGAGAGATGGCTCAAAAGGTTTTACAAGCCAAGGAGCAAAAGGGGGGGGGGGGAGGGAAACACCTCCTAACCAAACAAGGCTTAAACCACCACTTTTAAAACTTCAAATCATAGTTTTTTATGGTTGAAAAACCAGGTCAAAATAGCACAAAGAGATGGCCAAGCACTTAACCAAAACAAAGCTTAAAAGGGTAAGGCCTTACCCTTGAAGCACAGCAGCAAACCAGCCCAAATTCTGAGCTAAAACCAAGCTTTAGACATCAAATAGGACCTCAACTCCAAGGTGGTGATGTTTGGCCTAGGGTCTCTTTGCAAGAGTATAGAAAATTCTCACTTCTAAGCACAATATAGAAAGAGAGAGAGACTGAAATTTTGCTCACAAAATTAGAGAGAGAGAGAGAGAGAGATTTTAGAGAGAGAAGCTCCCAAACTTTCAAACCTTCCAAACCAAGAGATATGGCCTCTATATATAGCAAAAACAAGAGCCTTGGTCGAAATATCTGAATATAGAGACAGCTGGAACACTTGGAAAATAGCTGGAGCAAAATATCTATAAATTCTGAGCTTTTTGGACATTTGTGGCCGACTGGCCACTTGTGGTGGCCGACCGGATACTTTTTTGGCCGACAAGAATCCCTTCTGGCTGGCATATGGCCGGAAAGCTCCATTTGTGGCCGGCACACTCCTACAGAGGCCGACGGCAAAAACTAGTCCATGTCCCCGACTTCAACTAGGCATAACTCCTTCATCTGGACTCCTTTTCAGGTCATTACTAAGCCTAAACTGTAGCCCCAGAAGTAAGCTTTCCAATGGTGGTAGCCTCACATCAAAATTCCATATGTGCTAAGAGATATCCTTCTTTTAGTGAAGACTGCTCATTTCCAGCTCAATCGGGTTGATGCCCAACTTCAACCAGCCATATCTCCCTTATCTAGCCTCGGCTTGAGGAGATTCTTGGGTGAAAAATGAAGCCCTGGAAGTCTTCTTTCCAATGGTGGTGGCCTCATAGCTGAAGTCCAAGTGTACAAATGGATAGGCTCGATTTAGCGAGGGCTGCTCGACTCTCTCTTAACAGTTCATGCCCATCTTCTTCCCCAACTTGGTTTCTTCCGTCTCCTCCAATTTTTTTCAACTCCAAACCCCTAAACAAGATGTTTTAAAGATTTTTTCAAATATTTCACCTCTCTTTCATTCATTTCCACTTTGTCTTTGCTCGGTTTACCGAAAAGCGCAACATTTAACGAAATACGAGTCTCGGAACATCGTAGGAACCTTTTCAAAAATATTTTGAAAGAGAGGGTTTTAAGGTCTAAAATCTTTGGTCAAAATAGTTTTAGTCCAAAAATAAGGTGTACGGTTGGGATTTGACTCTCTCCTTTTCGAAGAAATCGAATCTTTGCACAAGATAGCCTGCACCATCAAATGATCAAATCAGTGGCGCCCAAGTCTTAAGGACGATCAAAAATGGCATGTCTACATGGCAAATCATGTTTTAAGCCCACTTGAGGTGACAAATTCAAACCATTTTCGCAAACAAAATGAGTTGAATTGTTCCAAGTTTTGCAAACCAGTCTATACTTGCTTGTGCGCATCACATAGTAAAGTTGGCTTAATAACCAAAATAAGAACACATAATGTTGATAAAAATCATATCATGATTAGTAGAGGCCGATCTTAGATCGAGCGAGCGGAGGTACTCAATTCATGACTTTCCCCTCTCGTACCTAAGTTCCTGAACCGAGGCAACTTTGGTGATGATGGACACATGGCCTTCGGCACGAGTTAGGGTTTCTTAAATTTTTCCAAAATAAAATATTTAGGCGGCGACTCTGTATTTGGCAAAGTAGTCTAATTTTGGCACTTTTTGATTTAAAATCAATTTTCCAAAACAATTTGCCGAATTTGGACTCTTTGGTGATTATCAGTTTCACATTGCACTTTGTGAGATTAGATTCAGAACCGCAGGAGTCCGAACTATAAGGCTTTCTTTCAAACCTTCCGAAAGGGGGCGCGAAAAAGGCGAACTACACATGGTAGTCATTATTTGAGCATCGGTTTCCACATTAATTTCTTTAAGATCCAACTCCAAGGCCAATCTCAATCCGTCTTGAAAAGCCCAGAATTCTGCTTCTGATATCATCACAATATTCTTGAAAAACCCTTTGATCCAGTTCTCAAATTCATCTCTAATCAAGCCCCTTCCACTAGCCAAGCTAGGGTTCCTTTTAGTAGTCCCATCAGTGTTAAGTTTGAATTTTCTAGCTGAAGTGGTAACCATCCCATGTTTCGAGTGTTGGTGTTTCTCAATCCTTGACCCCCCTCATCCATCACATGCTTCCACTCTAAAGCTTTTGCGATGACTTCACCTACCTTGAATGGTGAAGGGTTTTATTGAAAACAGCAAGCATTCGATTTAACCAAATTGCCTGGCAAATGTAAGGGAAAATGATGGCCTAATAGGCTGCGAATGAGTGACCCACTTTGGACTAACAGTTTGCTTTGATCCAAAAAGGAAAATCCAAGAAGAAAGAGGGGGTGAGTAAATTAGGAATTCCACACACTTGCCAGCAGTCCACAGCCACTAAGCAATCCCTCAACACATGGCTGGTGGTTTCAGGTTGTTGATTACAAAGAGGGCAATGATTATCATGACAAATATGGCACGCAAATAGCATTGTTTTGGTATTGAGGCGTTGATGTAAGGCACGCCAAAGAAAATGAACAATTCTAGGTTTTGAATGAATGGACCAAACCTAGTTCCTATTGGGTACAGGGGGGAGTAACTGAAATCTCTGGACAGGAGATAGGTGACCTACTAGTGAAGTCCCCATTGGTTGAATGTTTCCAAACTCTGAAATCAAGACTCTGGTTATACCAAGGGATGGATACACTACGAATAGCATTGAGAGCAACTAAAGGTATGCAAAAAGTTAGCTAGTCTAGGTTCCATTTGTTGTTGTGCGAACACTCATTGACAGTAAGGCCAAGTTTGGCATCCTCAAAAAAATCTAAAAAGTGAAAAAGTCACTATCCTATTTAAGTCACATCATCTTATTTAAGTCATATCACCTCTCTAACACATCACTTCAAACACAACCCAAATCTAACCCATATTTCATAAAAAGTTAAAAAGTGCACTTATTTAGTCTTCCCAAACTTGGCCTAAGAGTGATGTCTTTCTCAATTACTAAAGACCTCCTTAAAAAAAATTATTTTGTTGGTCTTCGGTGATTTATTTATTTAATTTTACTATTTAAATCCTTCTAAATTAAAAGGAAGCAAAAAGTAAAAAAAGATGGCACAAATTAAAAAATAATAATAATAATAATAATAATAATAATAATAATAAATTGTGACTTTTTTATTGGTTGCCGAACAGACATTAGTTTAATTTGGTTTTCAAAATATATTTTTTGGAAAATTATAAACTAGCTTGTTGAAGATAAATATCAAAAATATATTTTCATCCCCAAAAAATAGAAAATCATATAAAAATGATGAGTATTATTTATTTATTTATTTTTCACTAAACTATCCTTTAGTTTTTAGTTTTTTTTTAGGAAAAATTACCCATAGGTCCTGTTAGAAATATGTGTACACCATTTAAACGACCGGTGATCACACATTTCTTATTCTCTTTCTCTTTCTCTTTCTAATATATAGTCACCGGTGACCGACGACTACCGTTGATTGGTGTTCACCGGCAATCACCAACCATCGACACCAACTCGTGACTTCATCCTCACCGATGGCGAAGAAGATGAGTAGATCTACTCAAATCTGATGAGTAGATCTACATGAGATCCGACTAGATCTAAACCAAAAATAGTTGGCAGAGTACAATATTCTTTCTATATCTATTCTTTCCTTCAATTTCTCAATTTTTCTACATTTTCTCTGTTACACAAGTCTATTTTTCTGTTTTAATGGAGAAAATTTTCAAATTCTGAATAAGTTATTTTCGAGTATTAGTTACAGGCAGTGAAAATTGTAAAATTTTGTAGTTTTAATTTTTTTTAGTACTAAAATGAATCATGGTTTAAAACTGCAAAATGTTACAGTTTCATAACATTCTTTAGAACTGTAAAATTTTGATGTTTCATAACATTCTTTAGAATTATAAAATTTTACAGTTTCATAACATGTTTTTCAGTTTGATTAATAAGAATAAATACTTAATAGCTTTTTACTCTGAAACTGTAACGTTTTACAGTTTCAAAACTTGTTTTTCAGTTTGATCAATATTATAGATTATTTGCTTAAACCCTACAAAAATTGAAAAATAACATATGTTTTTTCCATTGTTGCTGTTTTTTGTCGTTACATTTTTTTTTTAGTTTATCAATATTTAGCACATTTTGCTATGTTTTTTCGCTCTAATTTCTCCATTTATTCTTTTCTTTTTCCGAACAATATGCTGGACATTCCAGTGAGTCTCTAATAATATTCTTAACGTATAGTGAATGTTCTCGACATTCCAAAGGACTTCCATTGGCGTTCATAATAATCTGGTGAACTTCGGCAACTTCGGCAATACTCGGCGACTTTCGGTGATGTTGAACATTTCAAGTCTCCAATGACCATCTAACTAAGTCCGACGGTAGTGGAATGTAACGAGATCTGTAAATTTTTTATTTTTATTTTTAAAAAAATGATTTTTTGATAACAATTAAAATATATAAGACTAATTGATATAAGTATTTTGTTTTGAGATTAGATGGGTTTTGAACTTTGTATATTAGACTTATTGGTAAGTTTCCCTTCTTTTCTTCTTTGTTTTTTTTTTTTTTTTTTTTTGTTTTAGAAAACAGCACTAACAAGAAATGAACTTTAGTGTTAGTACTATTGCATTTTGGACTTGCGAGTGATGAATTACTGGGCTTGGACAATTTGATTGACTACGGTATAAACAGTGGGTTAATTTTCATTGAATATACAGAATCTCAAAATGCAAAAGGCCCAAAGCCTCGATTTAGCCTATAAATTCTTGTTGGGCTTATTTGGGCTTGATTTCATGAGACCTATTTATCAACAAAAAATGAAAAAAGGACAAAGTGAATTGTGCTACAAACCCTGGTATGGGCTTGAAGCCCAACCAAAATTAAAGGATAGTCTTTTATCATGCCTATTTCCTTTGTGTTTTCATTTTCTCTTCTTTTCTTTTTTTTTTTTCCTTTTATTTTCTTCCATAGATCCTAGAATGATAGGTATATATAACTGTCAATCTAAATTGATGGAAAGCTTGTACTATGTCTTTTTGTTTTGTTTTTTTTGTTTTTTTGTTTTTGTTTTTGTTTTGTATTGTTTTGTTTTTTGTTTTTTGTTTTTTTTTTTTTTTAAGTACTCAATTGTTAATATCATATTCTTTCAGAGTCCATCATGCAATCTGGTAGAAAACAAACTTTGCCTGTGAAGAAGAAAAGTTTCATATTTTTCTTTAATATATAAATCTCCAGAGTCAGTAGCTTTTTTTTTTTTTAGATAGACACAGTCAATAGTTTGCATCTTAGATTTGTGTTAAAAAATTAAATAAGTAAAAAACAAAAAAAAAAAGGGTACATTATTAGAGTTCCTCTGCTAGAGCAACTTGTAGTAAATATGTATAAAGTGCATTTTTACTGTGATAAAAACAGCACAAAAAATACTACATTACAATAGTACTTTAAGACTATACTTGAATCTTAAATTTGAAAATTAATATTTATGAAGAAAAAAAATTTGGAAAGAGAAAATGAAAGGAAAAAAGAAAGAAAGAAAACTTATATTTCAATTATATTTTCTCACCAATTTTTTTTTAATTTTATATATATTTTTTTAAAATTCAAATTTATATACAATTTAAAATTTTTATAGTTTCCCTGTTGATTAACCAGCTGCCAACATGGAAATGGTACATATTGTGGCCTATGGATTTAGGAGCTTGTTTGTAGCACATATTAACAAGTGATTCTGAACATACGAAAATGATTAATATATATATATATATATATAAAACCTATTTTATTAATTTTAAAATATTTTTTAATATTTATAAAACACTTTTTAACACTAATAAATAACACCTAAGAAAACTTTTTAACAATGGTCTTTTTTCTTTTTCTTTTTTTTTCTTTTTTTTTCTTTTTTTAAGGACATAGATTTCTACGAGAAGTTTGCTTGCTTGGTGGACAACGCTTGTGGTTTGAAAGTGTGTGTTCTTTTTATAATGAAATTTCATAAGTCCAATTAACTTTTTAAAATCAGCCTATACTAAATTTTGTTTTGATTTTAATTGTGAATTAATTTCCGAATTAGTCAATCTATTGAGCTAGATATCGATTCCCCCCAACACACACACACACACACACACACACACACAAAACCCGTAGACTGAAGGGGTTTTGTCTCTCTCTCTCTCTCTCTCTCTCTCTCTCTCTCTCTCTCTCACACACACACACACACACACACACACACACACACACACACACAAAACCCATAGATTTCTAGGAGAACTGAAGGGGTTTTGTCAGTGGGTTAAGTAAGAAAAGGCCTGCCCACTGATTATTGCCATTAACTTTTGTTTGATGGGTCGGTTTATTGAAGCTCTCTTAAATGGGGATTTGAATGAAAAAATCTACACAGAGTAATTTGAAGGGTTTTTAGCTCCAGGGTAAAGCAAGAAAGTTTATAAACTTGTCAAATCATTGTATAATTTGAAACTAGTGCCTAAATAATGGTATGACAAATTTGACAACTGTCAAGTGGGTTTAAAATCAACAAATATGACAAGTGTGTTTATGTCAAAGACATTGACAGAGGTTATGTCATTTTGTGTCTATATGTTAATGATATGCTCATTATAGGTAGTAATGATGAAATGATCAAAACTACCAAGAAGTTGTTAAACTCTAAGTTTGACATGAAGGATATGGGCGTTGTAGATGTTATTCTGGGAATTAAGATTACCAGAACATCTGGCGGAATTGTACTTTCTCATTCTCATTATATTGATAAGGTACTTGAGAAGTTTGGTGGATCAAATACGAGTGTGTCACCAACACCTGTAGACTTAAGTCTACATTTTACTAAGAATAATAAAGAGAGTGTCTCTCAGTTAGAATATTCTCAAGTAATTAGAAGTTTGATGTATCTGATGAGTTGTACTAGGTCGGAAATAGCCTACTCGGTTAGCAGGCTTAGTAGATACACGAGTAATCCCAATGCTATTCATTTGAAGAGCATTGTGCAAGTGTTAAGGTATTTACGCTACACTAGGGATTATGGGCTGTATTATACTTGATATCCAGTGGTGCTAGAAGGCTATAGTGACGCGAATTGGATATCAAATATAAAGGATTCAAAGTCCACTAGTAGATATGTGTTCACTCTTGGTGGGGCAATCGTGTCTTGGAAATCTTCCAAGAAAACGTGTATATCTGGATCAACGATGGAATCAGAATTTATTACTTTAGATAAAACAACGAAAGAAGCTGAATGGCTTCGCCATTTCATTGAAGATATCTCACGTTGGTCTAAACCTGTACCAGCATTGTGATAGTCAATCTGTAATTGGTAGGGCACAGAGTAATATGTATAATAGAAAGTCTAAACATATCCATTGTAGACATAATTCCATACAACAACTACTCTCGAATGGAGTCGTCTCTATAGACTATGTAAAGTCTAAGGACAACATTGCGGATCCACTAACCAAAGAGTTAAATCGAGTATTAGTTGAGACGTCGTCAAACGGAATGAGGCTGAGGCCTTTAGAAGTTACTGGAATGGAAACCCAATCTAGTTGACTGGAGATCCTAAGATCTAGGTTCAATGAAACAACCTAATTGCGTGTAACAATGGTATGTCACTATGAGGGTCAAACCCTCCAACCATTCTTTTAAGCAGTGATACCTGCGGGGGTAAAGGTCAAGCAAAGCTTTTAATGACTCTTATGTGTTGAGGATTCAAACAGGGTATAACAGGATACTTTGAAGAGTCCTTTATGTGAGTGTGAAGTAAGGCTGCTTTCTAGAAGAATTAGGAAGGCCAAAATTCTTTGAAACCACTCGTTGAACCAGGCTAGTGCTTAGGGCCATACAGGGCACCAGTGAGAACAAAATAGTGGTAGGAGTAATTCCCCGTGTGAGATCTATTATCTCAGTTTACATAAATGGCAGAGCAGTTTAAGGTGTCATATTCACTAATCAACTAGTAAACTCGATAGGTTTTCACTGGGAGAGGTTCAAAGCCAAAAGCTACATTTTCTAATATCGGGGTTAGTCTGTTATACTCTCTCTTCGAGTCATTATTGTTGAATATGTTCGTTTGTTTAGTCATTTGGTCAATTTTTATTCATGTGGAGGATTGTTGGGAAAAAAAAATGTGGTTTTGGTGACTTTAATTAAATATTAAAGTGCCCCAACCATCTATTGTTTTGGGTCCAAGTGGGTCTAGATACTTTGCAATGAAATCTTTACACCACAAAAAGAATGGCCAAAAATCATTGAGAATTGAATGAGAAATTGCCTCATGAAATTAGCTTCATGAAAGAGATAGTGGGATTAGTGTGTATAATATGTTTGTAACTCCTGCAATATTGCAGAGGTTAATGGTGCATTAGTGACCAACCATAAAAGCTGGAGGCTCCTCCTCTCTCCCCTATACATGTATAAATTGAGACCCTCTTGTCTAGTCTCAACATATAAATTTTTGCTTCCGTTTTACAAGTCAATTTGCTAGAAAGTTTCTACAGTGAGAGAGTGCTCCCACGGTTTTTGTTCGCTAAGCTAGACAAAGAGTGCTTCTGCTGTAGCTGGTTTTTTATCATCGTATCCTAGGAGACAGACGTCGGAATTCTTCAAGCACTCAATCCATAAGGCAGCGAAAATCTGTTTTAAGGAAACTGCTACTGTGCAAGCTTCTGTTTTCTTTCTTTACCATTTTTATCTATTGGATATTTCTGTTGTAATTCTCAGCATGTGTTCGTGGTATATAATTTTGATTTATTTGTGAATCTATTTATTTAATTTCACAATTTAGACAACATTCTTGACCCTCTCATCCATCACATGCTGTCACTCTAAGGCTTTTGCAATGACTTCCCCCACATTAAATGGTGAAGGGTTTTGTTGAAAACAACAAGCATTCGATTTAACCAAATTGCCTTGCAAATGTAGGGGAAAATGATGGCCCAATTGACTGCAGATGAGTGAACCACTTTGGGCTAACAGTTTGCTTTGATCCAAAAAGGAAAATCCAAGACAAAAGATGGGGTGAGTAAATTAGGAATTCCATACAATTTCCAACAGTCCACAGCCACAGCCACAGCCACTGAGCAATCTCTCGACACATAGATGGTGGTTTCAGGTTGTTGATTACAAAGAGGGCAATGATTATCAGGACAAATATGGCGTGCAAACAACATTGTTTTGGTATTGAGGCATTAATGTAAGGCACGCCAAAGAAAGTGAGCAATTCTAGGTTTTGAATGAATGGACCAAATTAGTTCCAATTGGGTAAAGGGAAGGAGTAACTAAAATCTCTAGACAGGAGATAGGCTGACCTACTAGTGAAGTCCCCATTGGTTGAATGTTTCCAAACTCAGACTCTGGTTATACCAAGAGATGGATACACTATGAATAGCATTGAGAGTAACTGAAGGTAGGCAAAAAGTTAGCTAGTCTAGGTTCCATTTGTTGTTGTGCGAACACTCCTTGACAGTAAGAGTGATGCCTTTCTCAATTACTAAAGACCCCCCTAAAAGAAATTATTTTGTTGGTCTTCGGTGATTTATTTATTTATTTTTACTGCTTAAATCCTTCTAAATTAAAAGGAAGCAAAAAGTAAAAAAAGATGGCACAAATTAAAAAAATAATAATAATAAAAATAAATTGTGACTTTTTTATTTGTTGCCAAGCAGACATTAGTTTGATTTGGTTTTCAAAATATATTTTCTGGAAAATTATAAACTAGCTTATTGAAGATAAATATCAAAAATATATTTTCATCCCCAAAAAATAGAAAATCATATAAAAATGATGAGTATTATTTAGGGGGATGCACCAATAAATCCCAAAATTGTATCTTGTAGTCCATTTGGTCCTATGAATTTTCTTATGAACCATTAGGTCCTATTCCAATGTTAATGATCATTAAACATCAAACATCATCAACATCAAACAACACAACATCATTATAAAAACATCAAACATCATCATCAAAACAAATCAAACACCACAACATCATCATCAAACAACATCAAACATCATCATCAAAACATCAACTACATCACTAAAAAAACATTATCAAAATTCAACAACATCATAAAACACCATAAAACATGTCAACTACATCACCAACATCACTTAAAAAAAAATCATCAAACATAATTCATCATCAACATCAAACATCAGACATAAAACATTATTCTTCAACATTAAACATTATACATCATCATAAAACATTAAACATCATTATCAATATTAAACATTAAACATTAAACATCATCATCAAAATCAAACATTATCCAACATCAAACATTATTCTATTCAACATCAAACAATAGAAAAGCCGTTCGTCAATTTAGGATTAAAATTTGAACATTTCATGTAACAATTAAAAAAACAGAAAACCCTAATCAAGATTGAAATATAGGATTAAAATTTGAACCTTAAAACTGAAAACCCAAATCAAGATTGAAATTTAGGGTTTAAAATTGAACCTTCATGACGCTGTTCATGGGTCAAGCCATCATCTTCGCCTTGCCTTTACCGCGTTAGATCAAGAATCAAGGAAAAAAACACAAGAACCAATCGATATATACATATGTATATATATAAAAACATATACCTATATGTACACAATCAGCGAATCAATAAATTGGAAACATTCAAGTTGCGAATCATACATGGATTTTTGGTGAATCGATTTGAGAATTGAATAGTGAATTGATGAGATGATGTTTGCGAATCATCTGGGTTTGTGAATAGTGAATTTTTGGTTTGCGAATCATCTGGGTTTGAGATGATGTTTGAATAGTGATTTTTGATTTGCGAATCATCCGGGTTTGAGATGATGTTTGAATAGTGGATTTTTGGTTTCGAATCATCCGGGTTTGTGTGTTTAGAGTTAATAAATTATGATGATGTGTGATAAAAAATTGTTATGATGATGTTTGATCAAAAAAATTTTTATGATATGATGTTTGATCAGAAAAAATTATTTAATCGTTATTTTGATGTTTGATGTTATTTTAATTGTTATTTTGATATTTAATCGTTATTTAAAAAATTGTTTAATTTTTATTTTGATGTTGTTTTGATGATGATGTCGTGATGTTTGACGTTATTTTGATGATGATTTTTTACGTTTGATGAATAATGTTTGATGTTTGATGAATAATCATAATGTTTAATGGTTGTGTTTGATGTTTGGTGTTTGATGTTTGATGTTTGATGAATGTTAATAATGTTGTTGATGTTGCTGATGTAAATAGTGGGACTAAATGGTGCATAAGAAAATTCATAGGACTAAATGGTTCACCTTTCTATCATATAGGATTTACTGGTAATTTTTCCTATTATTTATTTATTTATCACTAAACTATTCTTTAGTTTTTAGTTTTTTTTATTGAAAAAAGTACTCGTAGGTCCTATTTGAAATAAGTGTATACTATTTAATCTAACAATTTTTTGAATAGAATCAAAAGTCCTACATGTTTTACTTTTTCTCTCTCTCTTTCTCTGCTTTTTGTCTTATTCTTTACGTTTTCCTCTCTCTCTCTCTCTCTCTCTTTTTTTTTTTTTTGCGTTTTCTTTTCCTTCTCTTTGTCATGTCCGACGACCAGTGATCACACCTTTTTTTATTCTCTTTCTCTTTCCAATATATAGTCAACGGTGATCGACGACCACCATTGATTGGGGTTCACCGGCAACCATCTACTACTAACATCAACTCGTGACTTCATTTTCACCAATGGTGAAGAAGATGAGATCTACATGAGATCCGACTAGATCTATACCAAAAATAGTTGTCGGAGTACAATATTCTTTCTATATCTCTTTTTTCCTTCGATTTCTCAATTTTTTTACATTTTCTCCGTTACACACGTCTATTTTTCTATTTTAATAGAGAAAAATTTCAAGTTCTAATAATTTGTTTTTAAGTTTTAGTTACAAACGGTAAAAATCGTAAAATTTTACAGTTTCAGTTTTTTTGGTACTAAAATGAATCATGCTTTAAAACTATAAAATTTTACAGTTTTATAACATTCTTTAGAACTGCAAAATTTTGCAGTTTCATAACATGTTTTCTAACTTAATAGAATGATGCTTTGAAACTGTAACATTTTACAGTTTTAAAGCTTACTTTTCAATTTGATCAATATTATAAATTATTTGCTTAAACCCTACAAAAATTGAAAAATAATATATACTTTTTCCCATTGTTGTTTGTTGTTGCTATGTTTTTTAACTATAATTTCTCCATTTATTCTTTTTTTTTTAAGGCAATATTCTGAATATTTCGGTAAGTCTCCGATGATATTATTGACATTTTCCAGTGACGTTCAGAACACTCCGACAAACTTCTGGCAATGCTCCGGCGACTTCCCGATAATATTAAATATTTCGACAAGTTTTCGGTGAGTCTGACGGAAGTCATTGGACGTAGCAGCATTTTTAAAGTTATAAAAATAAAAATAAAAAAGAGTTTTTGGTAACAATTAAAAATATGTAAGACTAATTAATACAAATATTTTGTTTTGGGATTAGAGGGATTTTAAATTTTATGTATGAGACTTATTGGTAAGTGCCCATTTTATTATTTTGTTTTAGAAAACAGCGCTAACAAGAAATGAACTTTATTTTGTTTTAGTACTATTGCATTTTGGACTTGCGAGTGATGAATTACTGGGCTTGGACAATTTGATTGACTACGGTATAAACAGTGGGCTTAATTTTCATTGAATGGACAGAATCTCAAAATGCAAAAGGCCCAAAGCCTCGATTTAGCCTATAAATTCTTGTTGGGCTTTTTTGGGCTTGATTTCATGAGACCTATTTATCAACAAAAAATAAAAACAGAACAAAGTGAATTGTGCTACAAAACCTGGTATGGGCTTGAAGCCCAACCAAAATTAAAGGATAGTCTTTTGTCATGCCTATCTCCTTCGTATTTTCATTTTCTTTTCTTTTCTTTTTCGTTTTCCCCTTTTATTTTCTTCCATAGATCCTAGACTGATAGGTGTATAACTGTCAATCTAAATTGATGGAAAGCTCGTACAATGTCTTTTTGTTTTGTTTTTTTGTTTTTTTGCTTTTGTTTTTGTTTTGTTTTATTTTTTGTTTTTGTTTTTGTTTTTTTTTTTTTTTTAAGTACTGAGTTGTTAACATCATATTCTTTCAGAGTCATCATGCAATCTGGTAGAAAACAAACTTTGCCTGTGAAGAAGAAAAGTTTCATATTTTTCTTTAATATATAAATCTTTGTGTTTTTAGTTTGTTTAAATATGCTGTTTGTGTTTTCAACTAAAAAAGAGTTTAAATATTCTGTTAAAAAAAAATTTCAACTTGAATATCTTTTTTGAATTGAAAAAAATAAACATATTATTTATCTATAATTTTTGGTTTTTAAATCTATCTCTAAAAATAATAAATAGAAAATATGATATATGCTGGTTACTTTTTGTTTTCAAAAACAGATATAAATGTAACAATACAGATACATACAATCTCTACTACTGCTCTGATCATGATTTTGGTGGTTTGAATTGTTTTTATATTTTAAGAACCACATATTATAATATTTTATGTGGATGAGACATATTGTGATTGTAGTATATGGATGAGGCATGCAGTGATTGTAATGTTCTAAAATTTCAAACTTTCTTACTTTGGATGAGACATGCAGTGATTGTAATATTTTTTTAAATCATTGACTGTAATACTTTCTTCTTCTTCTTTTTTTGAGGAAGTGCACAAGTTGAATTATGTTGAAAATTTATAAAATTTTAAACTGCCAAACCGATTCGCATCCATCCGCCAATCCACTCAATCCACATCTGCCGGATTGGCGAACGGATGCGGATTGATTTCCTCTAATCCGCCAATCTAGCGGACGGATGGCGGATTGGAGATTCAGTGGCCGCAACCGACCCGCGCCCACCCCTACTACACATGGCTAGAGCAACTTGTAGTAAGGAATGGTTTATGATGATCAAAATAAATGCACTTTTTAACTTTTTATAAAATATGATTGATTATGGATTGAGTTTGAAGTGATGCGGTAGAGAGGTGATGTGACTTAAATAAGATGATTTGACTTAAATAGGATAGTGACTATTTGACTTTTTAAGTTATGACAAATAAAGTTTAAATATGTATAAAGTGCATTTTACTGTGCTAAAATAGCACAAAAAATACTATGCCTTTGTTTGGCATGTTAAATTTTTTTTATTTTTTTGGCTATTTTAGCCACAAAATGATAAAATAAGCTAAAAAGTCAATAAGACAAAACTTCACATCTATATCATAATTATTTTATTTTTTTTCTCTCACAAAAGTCAAAAAATTCAAAAAACCTATCTCAAATAATCCGTTTTAGCCCCTGACTAAGATAGTTAAAAAGTCAAAGAATTAATCTACATCCCAAACGAACCTTACATTACAGAAGTATTTTAAGGTTGTACTTGAATCTTAAATTTGAAAAAAATATATATTTGTGAAGAAAAAAAATTTGGGAAGAGAAAATGAAAGAAAGAAAGAAAACTTATATTTCATTTATATTTTCTTACCATTTTTTTTAATTATGTATATATTTTTTTAAAATTCAAAATGTAAATACAATTTAAAAAATTTATAGTTTCCCTGTTCATTAACCAGCTGCCAACATGGAAATGGTACATATTATGGCCCATGGATTTAGGAGCTTGTTTGCAGCACATATTAACAAGTGATTCTGAACATACGAAAATGATAAAAAAGAAAAAGAAAAAGAAAAAGAAAAATATAAGACTTATTTTATTAATTTTAAAATATTTTTTAATATTTATAAAATACTTTGTTACACTAATAAATAACACCTAAGAAATTTTTTTAACAACGGTCTTTTTTTTTTTTAAGGACATAGATTTCTACAACCTTAGGACTCCGTTTGTTTTGGGATATAAGAGGGGGATTGAGATTAGAATTGTTGTGGGCTCCATTTAATGTGTTGTTTATTTACAGAGTTGAAGAAGGGAGTGCTAAGCCGAAGAGCTTAGAATAGGCTTTGCAGATGGGATTTAGATGGGCCTTCAGGACTTGGTATTAGAAAAATAGTCCGGCGGACTAGAAATTTTTTTATTTTTATTTGTTTATTTATATTCTTTTTTACATGTTGGGCATTTTTTTTTGAACATTAATGTTTAATTTTTTATATTTTTTGTTAAGTAAAAATTATTATTTTATTTATTTTATTTTTTTCTGAAATTTTTATTTCATTTTTATTTTTTTAAATTTTTTTACATGTTGGGCATTTTTTTAAAAACATTAAATAATGTTTTTGTATATATTTTATTTTTTTTATAATTTTATATTTATTTCATATAAAAATAATTTAACAATCTCTACACTAATAACTATTATCAAAACAAATACAATTTTATTTAATTCTCTTACTAACAATTCCTCTTATCCTACTTCTAAAAACAAACGAGAGCTAGGAGTTGAGTTTGCTTGGTGGGCAACACTTGTGGTTTGAAAGTGTGCGTTCTTTTTATAATGAAATTTCATAGGTCCAATTAACTTTTTAAAATCAGTATACTAAATTTTGTTCTGATTTTAATTGTGAATTAATTTTCGAATTAACTAGGGAAAAATTATTGATAAATTCTATTTAGAAGTGTTTTAGGCTAAGAAGTTTATGAAGGAAATTTTTAACCCATTTAGTCCCATGTATGTATAGTTTTATTTCATAAAGTCATTTTTCTTGATTTACACTATTTTCTTGAACACTTATGCCCTTATATTTAATTTTGATACCCTTATAAATATTTTTTGAACGGTTAGCAATTTATGATATGAACATTCATATTTTAAAATTGACATTGGTAGGAATGTAAAATTGGCCCGTGGACGGTCTGAAACCCGTCAGCGAGCCGGGGCGAGCCCAACCCGTTGATAATGTGAATATTTACATTGACATGTTAACATTCACATTAATAGGAGTGTAAATTGGCGTCGTGGCGGCGAAACCCCACCTGATCCATGGGCGGCAGGGCCGGCCGTTGACAATGTGAATATTCACTTTGAGATGTTAACATTCACATTGATAAGAGCATAAAAATTGATCCGCGGCCCATGGGCGACCAAAAGCTCACCCGCGGCCCAAGGCGGGCCCGGCCCGGCCCATTGACAATGTGAATATTCACATTGACATGTTAATATTCACATTAATAAGAGTATAAAATTGGCCAGTGTCCTGTGGGCGGGCAAAAGCCTGCCCGTGGCCCGGGGCGGGCCCGACCTGGCCCATTGACAATGTGAATATTCACATTGACATGTTAACATTCACATTGATAAGAGTGTAAAATTAGTCCGCGCCCCGTGGCTGCCCGAAATCCGCCCACGGCCCGTTGACAATGTGAATATTCACATTGACATGTTAATATTCACATTGATAAGAGTATAAAATTGGCCCGCGCCCCGTGGCTACCCAAAACCCGCGCCACAGCCCGTGGGCAACCCAGGGCGGGCCCGGCTAATCCTGTTGACAATGTAAATATTCACATTGACATGTTAACATTCACATTGATAAAAATATAAAATTAGCCCGCCGCGTCCGTGGTCGCCGAAACCCTCACGGCCGTAGGCGGCCGGGCGAGCAGGCCGACTGTTGACAATGTGAATATTCACATTGACATGTTAATATTCACATTAATAAGAGTATAAAATTGGCTTGCGGCCTATAGGCGGCCAAAAGCCGGCCCGGGGCGGGCCTGGTCCGGCCGGTTGACAATGTGAATATTCACATTGACATGTTAACATTCACATTGATAAGAGTGTAAAATTGACCCACAGCTCGAGGCGGGCTTGGCCCGACCCGTGACAATGTGAATATTCACGTTGACATGTTAACATTAACATTAACATTGATAGGAGTGTAAAATTTGCCTACTGCCCGAAGCTTGCCCGCGGCCCGGGGTAGGCCCGGCCCGGCCCGTTGACAATGTGAATATTCACATTGACATTGATAGGAATGTAGAATTGGCTCGTGGCGTGGGCTACTCGAGCTCGCCACGAGGCGAGCTCGTTTGGGTCCGGCTGAACATGTCCGAGACCAGGCTAGGCTGGCCCTGGCCATCACTTTGAAGTCCCGCCACCCATCGGCCCGCTTTCGGCCCGAGACCCACCCCACTTGAGGCACAATGTCTTTTTGTGGAAAATAATAAAATTTTGGTAGAAAAAATTAAAAGAATTAAAAAAAATGGCCGGGCCCAAGTCCCTAAGCTCGAGCCCAGTTTAGGCCTAGGCCCTGCACCCGAGGCTATCGTCTTGGACATGGCCAATTTTACACTCTATCAATGTGAATATTAATATGTCAATGTGAATATTCACATTGTCATCAGGGTCGGCCGCCTCGGGCGGCCAGGCTCCCACTCGCCTCCCATGAGCTAATTTACACTTCTATCAATGTGAATGTTAATATGTCAATGTGAATATTCACATTGTCACTGCCAGTTTCGCCATTCGCCGTCGCCATGAGTCAATTTTACATTCTTATCAATGTGAATATTTACATTGTCACGTCGGCCGACCCGCGACGGCTTCGCCTCCCAGACGCGGCTAATTTTACACTTCTATCAATGTGAATGTTAATATGTCAATGTGAATATTCACATTGTCACGGGCCGGGCCGGGCTGGCCCCGGGTCGCCACGGGCTTCGGGCCGCCCATAGGACGCGAGTCCATTTTACACTCTTATCAATGTGAATGTTAACATGTCAATGTAAATATTCACATTGTCACGGCGACTGACCGGCAACGAAGCTGGCCTTCCACGCGGGCTAATTTTACACTTCTATCAATGTAAATATTAATATGTTAATGTGAATATTCACATTGTCACTTGGTCGGTAAGTCGGGCTCATCGAACGCCACGGCCGTGAACCAATTTCTGATCTTATTAATATGAATGTTAATATGTCAATGTGAATATTCACATTGTCACGGCCGGGTCATCATGAGCTAATTTTACACTCCTATCAATGTGAATGTTAACATGTCAATGTGAATATTCACATTGTACATGGGCCGGGCCCCTATACATTGACGATATAAACATTCACATTGACGGTATGAACATTCACATTAGGGGTATTTTGGTAATTATGTCACCCATAGGACTTATTGAAACATAAGAAAATAATATGAACTAAATAGAACATAAATAGATACATTAGGAGTATTTTAGTAATTATGTCATCCATAGAATTTATTGAAACATAAGAAAATAATATGAACTAAATAGAACATAAGTAGATGAAAAGGGTATTTTGGTCTTCTTATTTCAAATAGGACCTAATGAAATAGTCAAAAAAAATATAAATTAAATGAAACATAAGTAATTAAAGATGAATTTATAGAAAAAGCTTCCATTAATCAATCTATTGAGCCAGATATCGATTCCTTCAAAAAAAAAAACAAAAAAAAAAACAAAAAACAAAAAACAAAAAAACAAAAAAAACAAAGCAAAAAAACCCATAGATTTCTACGAGAACGGAGGGGGTTTTGTCAGTGGGTTAATTCAGAAAAGGCCTGCCCACTGATTATTGCCATTAACTTTTGTTTGATGGGTGGGTTCATTGAAGCTTTTATACAATGGGCCGTTGCTTGTTTTGTGCTTTTTTTTCCTTTTTTTGGGTAATATCAGGGATATTAATTTTTTTATTAAATAAATGATTAAATATTTGATATGAGTATGTGTCCCATACTTTTGTAAACCCAACATCTATATGAAATATTTAATAATTTATTTAATAAAATAGCAGTGATTTAGATCCCATCAAACTTCAACTCCCACCACCCCACACACACGTGGCGGGTGGTGATCGGAGGGGAAGAAAAAAAAAAAAGAAAAAAAAATGACCAATTAAAAAAGAAATGAGATCAAAGGGGTGAGAAAAAGGAGTCCCAATCTTTATTCTTAATAAAAAATTTAAGACCTATACCCTTTTCCTTCCCTTTTTTTGCTAGTAAAGTGGTTAGTTACTATGCTAGTAGTAGTCATGTATACACAGTTGGAACTGTTCTTGTCCTCCTTTTCATTAATATTCTTCTCCACATCTATTTCAAGTCACACATTTTGTGTTAATTTTTTTTTTAAAAAATAAATCATTTATTTTTTGAATATAAATACAATAAAATAAAAAATATAATTATTGAGTTGACTTAATTTTTTTTAATAAATGATAATTACATAAGGTTATACAAAATGAGCTATTTGAATTATCGAAATGGTACCTATAGTGAATTTTATGGACACAAGTTCTCTCAAGTTCTTATCTCAAGTTCTTATTTAAACTTGTAAGAAGTCCAACGGATTTGATAATGAAAATGCTATAAATCTCGTGCACAAGAATGATGTGTCAATATTAATGTTATAATTAAATGAATTTTGAAGAGCTTTTACTTTGCAATTATTGATTAAATTCAAGGGAGTTGGACCTCATATTATTGGATAGATAACAAATTAAAAGTTGACACAAACTCACTTATATTATTGAATGAGTAATAAATCAAAAGTTAATATCTATACAATATCACATCATGTGAGATCAAATTATAAAAACTTTTTGTAAGTCTCAAAAATTTTCTATTATGTGTATATATATTTTTGGAGAAATTACGAACAAAAAAAAAACCCCTAGGTTTTAACAAATTAAACTATGAGTTTTTAATTTTGTCAATTTAAATCTTAAACTTTTGATTTATTTTCAATCTAAACCATTTACCTATTTTCGTTAAGTAAAATCATCAGAAAAAATAAATTTTAGTCATTAAACTCAATGAAAATGATTTTTTTTAGACATTTTATGTATACTTTTTTTTTTCTATTGATTTTACTTAACAATAATAGGCAAATGGTGTAGATTGAAAACAAATTAAAAGATTGGATTCTAAATTGATAAAATTAAAAATTCTAGTATTTTATTTTGGTTGTAGATTGAAAACAAATTAAAAGATTGGATTTTAAATTCTAGTATTAAAATTCTAGTATTAAAAATTCTAGTATCTTTTAAATTGATAAAATTAAAAGATTGGATTTTATTTTGTTATAAGCCTCAAACTCTAGTATTTTTTTTTTTGTTGTTGTAATTATCCCTATATTTTTTTATCAGTAATGCTACATCCACACAATTTCTTCTCCCACAATTCTCCTAATGAGGTGGCAAGATAGAATGCATGTAAAGCGAGTTTTGATGAAATATTTGAATATGGATAAACTTTTTAAATTCAGAAGTGATTGGTAGCTCGAATTTGAGCCCCTCGAATCCCCCCCCCCCCCCCGAATTCAAAAACGACGTCGTTTTCATCGTTTTTTATTTTATTTTTTTTCGAATAAGAAAATCGTAGAAGGAGGAAGAAGAAGAAGAACTGGACTGGACTGGAGGGGCCAACAAAATCGGGCTGGAGGCGGGGCGGTGGAGGCGAGGCGAGGCGGAGGAGGAGGCGGGAGGCTGAGGCAGAGGCGGAGGCGACAGTGGGGCTGCGACAAGCTACTGCGACGAGGCGACGGTGAGGCGACGATCGGGCGGAGGCGACAGCGGGCGGAGGGACTGCCATCTCTTCCCCTCTCTTCCTCCTCTTCCTCTCTCTTCTCTTTCTCTCTTCTCTTTTATCTGATTCGGGGGATTCGGGGGCTCAAATTCGAAAAAAAAAAAAACATTTCTCTTTATGTAATTAACCACTTTACTTAGACCCAAAAAAAACAAAAACAAAATAACAGTTCACACCATTATAATAATTAAGGGTAAATTATAAATACACTCTTGAGATTTGATTAAAATATGAATCACCCCTGCGGTTTTTAAATTACATTTCACTCCTTGAGGTTTCTAATTTCATAATAAATCGTCATTTTTATTAATAAATTATGAAATCAATTAACAATTTTTAATGATGTTAAAAATATGTTTCAATTAATAATTTAGGTAATTTTTTTATTGTATAGGAGAGCAATTATGAATTTTATTTTTTAGTTAATTTTGTTAAATAAAAAATTATAATAAAAAATATTTATAATTTTTCAAATCACATAAGACAATCTGTATTTTAAATAAATTTCAAGAGATGTATTTATAATTTATCTAATAATTAATTAGCCAACTGGCCCATGAGCCATCAGCCTTTAGCAACCTACCTCCCTCATACATTATTTGAGTTCCGTTTAAAATAAGAATTATTTCTCGTAATTTTAGAAATTATATCACACTCTTTTAAGTTTTTAATCACATAATAAACTATCACTTTTATTAATAAATTATCAAGTTAATTCATAATTTTTAATAATATTAAAATTTTATTTCAATTAACAAATCAAATAATTTTATTATTATATAGGAATGTAGTTAAAAAATTATTATTCTTATTAATTCTGTTAAATAAAATAATTTAACAAAAAATATTTATAATTTTTAAAATTATAAAGAGCAATTTATATTTTAAATAAATTTTAACGGATGTATTTATATTTATCCATAAAAAAAACCACCAAATCAAAGCTTGCTTTTTGTGCGAAATTGTTGTCATCAATCTAAGGCAATTGAATGCTTTAGTTACTTTCTTTAAAGTTGTTATTTTTATTTTAAGTTTTCGTAGAGTACTTTTAAATTTTACTTGTAATTTAACGATTTTGTCTCACATAGAAAATGATTAGCCTAAAGATGCCACTTTGTGTTGAACTTGGGGCATTACATATCGATTATCAACTTCCCACTTAAAATAAGATGTAACGATTAATGTATTGCGAAGGATAATAATAGCTTAAACATCACGTCCCACGTCAATATTTTGCTTAAATAATTTTAAGTACATAAATAGGAGCTATGATCTCCAAATGACAATTCCACAAATTAATGTTGATAACATAAATAACAATCACAAAGCTCAGGCTAGACTAAGGTTCGACATTACGGGATTGTTTGGAATGTCTTAAATAAGTGTATTTTTGTTTTTTTAGACTAAAAAATTGAGAAAAAAAATATGAATATTTTGGTTAACGTTTTGATTTTTTATGAAAAAATGTGTATTAAAAAATTATATAAATAATTATATAGGAGAAGTTAGTGATGGAATAGGCTGTACAAACGGAAGCATATGGGGGCAGCGCGGCAGAGGGTAGGGGTAGGAGATTGATTCTCTCTTTTTTTGGTATAAATTGGATGGTACTGTTTGGCCCCTGAAGGCCCACTACAGGTCCCGTTTTGCTAATCGAAACCGTTCAATGTGTAGAACTCGTCGAGTATTATATATTTATAAAAAAATCACGTTGATTGGATATCAATAGCTATTTGATCATGTTAGTTTTTCTTGTCAACTGTGAACTATAACACCATCTATTTTTTACACAAAACTGATTTGATTATGTAGTTACCGATTTCCGATCAACGTGATTTTTTACAGACATATAGTTCTGGACATGTTTTACATATTGAACGATTTAGATTATCAAAACGAAACCCGTGTTGGGCCCCCACAGGCCCAACATTTCCGTCCAGCTTAGTGATTTTATATATGTAATTCTTTTTTTTTCCTCACATGGTACTAAAGGGTCAATTTAATCCCGAAAATTGTGTAAATTTTGTTTGATTAAAATATTATGCATATTAATTTTTTAATATTTTTAATTTGTAAATAATGATTACTTTTTTTACTTTTTTTTTTGTAATTTTTAACTTTTTGATTTTTTTGTAACATCCCAAACCAGACATATGAATTATCATCTTTTTGCTTAAAATAAGATTCTATAAACCCGATACAAACAATAATAATCAATGATACACACAACGGGCCATTTGGCTTTTAAAAAAATATATATATGTATATATCATTCCTTTTTAACATAAGTAAAATTTTATATATGTGGTGAAGTGGAAAAAAGCTCAAAAAGCCTCAATTTTCTCTTGAACATGACCAACCAATCAAGACAGAGAGAGAGAGAGAGAGAGAGAGAGAGAGAATTGTTACTTCAAGATGAAGGATTTATGAAGCAAAGTTCAATGGAACCATGAAAAGCATATCCCATAAGACATGAGAATACTCAACACATTGACTTCTGTTACAATAATTTCTTTCCATTGTTTGCAACCTCTACATGAGATGCAATGTTAGAGAAGATAATGAATGAATCTAAATAATCAGACACCTAAAAATAAAAATATAAATAAAAGAAAAAATATTGAAGAGCCACCACAGATCGGATAATAATGTTGTTCTGAGCAGCCACCACCCTCCTCCTCCTCTTGTTATTTTTTTTTTTTAAGTCCTCTTAGCCACCCTTTTCAAAGCTTCACCAGTCCCAACTGTACCTATTCCACAGCCAAGCAAACTGTTTTGTGTAATATCAGTTTAAAACTACATAATAAAGTTGTATTCAAAATAGTACTATAAACTTGCTAAGGGCCATCTTAACATTGAAAATACAACAAAAATAGTTAATAAACACAAAAATCTCAGGTGAAACAGAAAGGTAAAAACTCATTTATTTTATTTAATACGACTGTTAACAATCATTTAGACCTAATTTCATTTATTAATGGTACTTTTACAACTATATTATTCTGATTCTAGGCACATGACATCCAACAATGGGCATATCTGTAAACCATGTGCTTCAAAGATTCCTTAGATTTTAACCATCTGTAGGAACAACATGGAAGAAAGTGGGGAAAGTATACTTATTGATTTTCCCATACAAAACTAAAAACATTGAGCCAAGTCAGGATCTTTGTCCATACTCTCCCTAATCTCTTCTTATGATAATTCAACCATTCAAATTTAAAGTTAAGCAAAAATACATGGTTCTGAAGTATATTCAAGAATAATTTTTTTTTTTTAATTTTTTAATTTACATTGTTTTAATGTATTTCAAAGACTCATCATTTTTATATTATTTTTTTCAAAATAACCAGACAAAGCATTGCTCCAAGATGACTAATAATAACTTCTGCTCAATCGTTAGTTGCAGAGGAACATGTGCTTTGTAAAAGAAGACCCAACATAGTAATGTTTGACAGCCTGTTCCTTCTGTTAAGTTTTTCTTTAAAATATTACCTAAAAAAATATAAAAGCTGACAATCCTCAAAATCAAGGTCATTTTTGTCCTTTTGACCATCTGAGCCCTATAAAAAAAAGCCCAACTGTAAGTGGGCCATACCCGAATCACAGTTTCACTTTTCTGAATAAAATAAAATTCATATTACATACTTCCCATCAACATCGATAAAAATAATATATGGAAGTAAAATCTTTGTCCATTCTATATTTTTGAATTTGTAACATTGTTGATTGTTAAAAAAATAGATATCCCCCAAAAAAAAATTTCAAATAATTTAATAAAACCTATTCCAAAAATTTCACATTTTCTATACATTTTTTTTTTTTGGCATGCAATTAATAACATTTTTCTCATTCTTAAATATAACAGAAACAACCAATCAATCAAATATGTATATCTATAAACCATAGAAACAAAACTTTTTTTTATATATAGTTTTTAATGTGGATATGTACCTGTGGTAGGAGCCAAGGATGTGGGCTTTGAGATGAGGGCTGGGCCTGTGGGGAATGGGCCAACAGCTGTTGGGGAGTACATGTGAGCAGGGAGGCCCATTGTCTGCGATTGGTGGTAGTGGTAGAGAGGGTACATTGGCATCAGTGAGTTCCCACCCACCATGGGTTGACCCGGATACACTTGAGAGTATTGCCCATTCATGTATGACCCGCCCGTGTAGCTTAGCTTCTGTGCTCCGCCACACCACACAATACAAACAAATTTCCAAACCATTAAAACAAACGTTATGATTCAATCTGATCAAATTATAGCATAGTTTGATTGTTGATCATATTTTATCAAACTCAACACAATCATATGGGATTGTAATTTTTGATAAATTTGACTAATATGGAATTATGGATCTTGATACTTACATGATTGTAACTGACATCAGTGGCAATGTAGGTTGGAGTATACCTGTGAAAAAAAAGAAAAGAATCTATCACGTAAGGTGCGTCCTATGTTAAAATCAAGAAATCAGGGGCGTACGTTGCGTACCCATAGAAAGGAACGGCCTGATGGTGCTGAATCTGCTGATGATGATGAAACGGCGATGGAGGTGTTCCCGCTGGATAATACCACTGCATGTGACTCGCAGGTGCCGGAGACAGAGATCTCGGTCCAACGTTCGATCCTTCACGATTTAACAAAACATCTAAAATATTAGACCCCCATGCACTCCAAATTTACTACAATACCATTACATGTTAATTCTGTAAAACTGAGAAAAAGTTTGGACAAAAAATGAATACCTTGTCGAGGAGGCGGCGGCATGGCGGAGGATGCGGACCTGGGGCGTCGGGCTCCGAGCGAAGCCAGATTGCAGTTGGCTCGGCGGCCGTTGATGATCGGCGTGGCCTCCTCGCAAGCCTTCTTAGCCGCCTCGGCTTCCTTAAACGTCACCTACAACACCAGGGAAAAGCGGAGCACGTTAGCAAGCAAAAAATAAAAATAATTATCCCCTGAAACGGCGATCAGTACTCACGAAGCCGTAGCCCTTGGATCGGCCGGTGATCTTGTCGGAGATGATGACGGCTTCCAAGATCTCGCCGTAGACATCGAAGTGGTCTCTGAGGGCTTCCTTGGGAGTCTCCCAAGCCAATCCTCCGACGAACACTTTCGTCATTGTCGTGTCTCCGAACTGACCCACATTGTTACTCATCGTCTTCAACAACCTACCTCGTAAAAACACTCACACTATATATATATATGTATATCTATGCGCCCGTATTGAGTTCTAGAGAGAGAGAGAGAGAGAGAGGAATTTGAAGGGGATGGGAAGGGGAGGAGAGGGGGTTGATATAAGGAGAGTAGATGTTGGATTTGGGAATATGTTGAGTTAATTATATGTATATGTGTATGTATAGGTGTATGTAATTTATTCAATACTGTTAAAGCGTCACGTATTAATACTCTTTCATTGATTATAATACATTATGTCTTTTTATATTTTTAATCACCGATATAAAATTATAAATTTTACTTTTTTTCATCAATTATCAGGCCAGTATAAAATTATAAATTTTACTTTTTTTTATGAATTATCAGACTAGTATAAAATTATAAATTTTACTTTTTTTAATCAATTACCAGACCTGGTATATTCTAGGAGTACCCAATAACTAATGGGGAAAAAACAGAGGGACAGGAGGTGGGTAGACAGACAGGCAGATGGACTTCGTTGTTGTTGTTGAGGACATCATGGTGACTGCCTTTTCATCTTCTCTCTCTATCTTGCTTACTATGAAATTGCATCCCAATTAATTAACGCATGCTTTGCTGTGTCTTCAAATTAGAAGTACAGCCTAATTCCACGCGCTTTCCTCACCCGCCGTCGCTGGACACACCCAGTCACCGGAGTTTTTATGGCTGAAAAGGGAAAATTATCCCGGATTGTGTTAGTGTTTTTTATTGTATATAACCCTATTTTATTTGTGGAGAAGGATTTCCTCCCATCCAAAATTGGGATTGAGAGGAGTATTTGGGTTTATAGAGTTCATCACAGATTTTGTTTTGATAATACGAATCGTTACTTTTGTTGAACACGAATTCATCTACAAAAAAATTAAGTTTATCTAATAACTATAACTTATTTAATTTATTATATTTTTTACTAAAAAAATTGATCATAATTGTGTTTTAAAAAAATAAATCATGCATTTTTTTATGATAAAAGTAATAAATTAAATAAGTTGCAGTTATTGGATCAATATAATTTTTTTTTACTGATAAAATACAAAAAATATCTGACAAAGTGAATGATTTAAATCATTAAAGCAGAACCTATAGTGAGACTCACGGGTCCAAGCACCTCCTCCGGTCCAAAATGGAGGGAATCACCCTCCTTTATTTATTTATTTTTCACTTTTTTTTTTTTCATTTTTGTCAAAATAATAAAAAAAAAATTTCCCAATCAAATAAGCTTACGACTTATCAACTCACTCCTCAAAACGATGATTGAAATCAATGAACACCCTAGGATTAAGATACACAACCTCCTTGATTTGATACTTCACAAATTTTTTGGTTTCAAAATTTCGGTTTCAAAAAAGTTATAAAGTGGATAAAATTTGAACTGCATGACAATTAGTTTATAAAAAAACTCTTACCACTTAAACTAAATATATATTATAATTGTAATTTCTTTTACTATCATTTATTTAAATTGTATACGTATCGTGTATATCACCTACTAATATTAATTATGATTTCAACATATGCTGTTAAAATTTGTGTTCGTGTAGAACATATATGATACGGGAAAGGTATATTGAAATTAAAATTTTTATTTTTAGTTTAGCATTACTATAAACTAAAACAAATATTATAATTTTTATTTCTTGAGGACTTATCACATAATTAAAATTGGTCATGTTTTAAAATTTAAAATTTACGGTACCTATCAAAATTTTTAAGTGGGATATGTTATAAAATTTTTATTTTTTCATTTTTAGTAGCAGTATCAAATGTTGTATTTATTTTTGAAAAAATTACAATTTAGTTAAAGTTTTCAAAAAAAAAAAATTTAATTAGTAATAAAATTTATCAACTTTAATAATTGAAGTTATAAATTTTTTCTTGTAAATATTTTGAGAAGACCTCACTGATTTGTAATTTTCTCTTATTTTTATGATATATATATTCCTTTAATTACGCAGTGATGGCAGCCTCTTGAGCTATTGTCAATCTGGTAAACGTGAAGAGAGAGTTATGCCCTTCCTTAAGTTGAAAATTTATTACTCATTTCTCGGACTAGCCACGACCTTTTTAGTCATTTCGGCAAAAGCAGACTAGCCCGGTGCCTAACTAGATTGTCTGAGTTGTAATCAAAGTAAAAAGCTTGAATGTCTGTACAAACCACAGCCTAACTAGATTAATGATGCCAATGCCTTGTGCTGCTGATGTGTGTCCTTCTTGTTACAGCATTACATATTAGACATTTACATAGGTTATGTTTGGCATAATTTTATTTATTTATTTATTTTTGACTATTTAAGTCATAAAAAAAATTAACAAGTCAATAATATAAAATCTCACATCTAAATTATAATTATTTTATTTTTCCTATTATAAAAATTAAAATAGTCAAAAAATTTATCCTAAACGAAACTTTGTAGCCTCATATTAAAATAGCTAAAAAGTCAAAAAATCAATTCACATCCTAAGCGAAGGCATATTAATTTTATATAGACAGTCAATGACCAGACTTTGGGTTGTGTCAAGAATGAAATGTGTGGTGAAAATTAAAAATATGTATTGTAAAATTTATGCATAAAATAAATTTGAATAACATATTATTATTTTTGGGCAAATTACACAAATAGTCCCTATAGTTTGGGACTTGTGTCACTTTGGTCCCTGACTTTTCAATTGTGATACATTTGACCCTGAATTTTGAATTTTGTTCCAAATAAGGACAATTGAATATATAATTAGATTTTTCAAGGGTAAAATTGTCAATTTGATAAAATATAAACTAATTTGACAAAAATAAATATCAAACAAATATTTTTGAATTTTTAAAAATTATTTCTACCTACTAAAAATAAAATTATGTAAAATTAATAAATCTTTTAGACATTTATTTATTTATTTATACTAAATTAATTTTTATTATGTGTTTGGATGATAATCATGTAAAATTAATTTTAAAAAATTAATCATGTAATTTTTATTAATTTTACATAATTTTATCATTGGTGAATAAAAATAATTTTAAAAAAATTAAAAATACTTTTTTTACATTTATTTTTGTCAAATTAGTTCATATTTTATCAAATTGACGATTTTATCCTTGAAAAATCTAATAATATTTTCAATTGTCCTTATTTGGAACAAGATTCAAAATCCAGGGTGAAATGTGTTACAATTGAAAAGTCAGGGACCAAAGTGACACAAGTCCCGAATTATAGGGACTATTAGTGTAATTAACCCATTATTTTTTAGTGAATTCTGGATAAAATTTCTTAGCGTAGTATTACTTAATTTTATAAGGCAAGTGGTAAACAGTGTTCTTGGTGGCACATTATTTAATATTGAAATTAGAGTAAAAAGTGTTTTTAAAATAAGTAAAAATATTTAAAATATGTATTAATTTTAATAAAATTTTTAATTAAATTTAGCCTTCGTTTGGCATAAATTAAAATGGAATTTTTTGGTTAAAATAATCAAAAAAAGACAAAATAAATTTTTTAGTCTAATAAGACAAAATGTCACATCTAAACTATAATCATTTTATTTTTTTTCTTACAAAAATAAAAAAAAAATTAAAAAATCTATCACAAACGAGATTTTTTAATTCCAGACTAAAATAATCAAAAAAATTAAAAAGTCAAAAAACCAACTCACATATCAAACAAACCCTAAAAAAAAATTGTCCAATGCTTTTAAATTTTTTTTTTTTTTGGTCTTTTCTTATACCTCAGGAACACTTATTAATAAGAATTTAAAAGTTGTATTAACATTATTGTTCCCATGAGAATAGGGCAACTTTTCTACTACAAAATAAAAGTGATACTCTATGAAAAGTACGAAAATTATCTTTCAAAATTAATTATAAATTTAAAAAAAAATTATAATTTTATTTTTTAATGTTTATCACTAATCTGAAAAATATTTCTGTCAATCTCAATTACCCCTACAAAGTATAATGTCAAATAATGATACTCACACATTATAATTTTTTTTTTAAATAATGAAAAATGATATACGCAATTCTATGTGCTACCAAATAACATTATAGTGTTTATGTATTCATAGCAACACTCTAATGAGAATACGCTGGGGATGCAACTTTGACAAATTCAGTCCGATCAACTTGAGTCTAATTTAATTTTTTTTTTAATATTTAATAGACAAGATGTTTTTAAATTCGAAACAGATTTGAACAAAAATTCGGAAGTTCGAATTAAAACGGACTTAAACAAAAATATCAAACAATTTGAACAACTTGAGACCCCTATTATACATAGATAGATATATAAAAATATTATATATAAATTATTAACCATTATATGATATTAAAATAATTTAAATTATTATATTATATTAAATATATTATATACATAAGTTATACAAAATTTTAAATTTTTTATTCCACTCATGAATTATAAAGGCTACCATAGCGACATTCTTCTTACATTATATAAATGATTTGTTTTAATATTACTAATGATTTTCTCAAAAAAATATAAATAAACTTTAATTTTAATAAATTATAATTTAGCTGAAAAATAAATTAAATTTCATATATAATTTGGATAATTCGAGCAATTTGGATCGAGTTGGGACATACAGTCTTAAAATTATAATTCGAGTCTAGATAAGGCCCAAACAAGTTTCAATTCCATTTGAGTTAGACTTCAACTTCCTAATCCGAGTCCGAATTACATCCTCAAATAGGCGATGTAGCACAGAGCGTGTGTTCACTTGCGTCGTGAACGCGCGTACGACGGACCACACCAAAGCGATAAAGTGGGACAGCTAAACAACGCCGTACATCGTGAGAGTTGTGGTTTTTTTTTTTAAATTTTATTTGGTAACGCATTTAACGTACGCTACGTGGTGTCCTAAATAAAAAAATTAATTATTAATTGATCGGCTAATACCGACGAGCCACGACGACTGTTCCTGAACAATGGTCACCTTGTAGCTGGCGCAGCGCTTCCTCAGCCAAGGTTCTTTCCTTGCAGTCTTGTACTTGCGTCCGTCTTTGTAGATTTTTGAGTCTATTTTTAGGCCCAATTTTAATAATTCGAACCGTTCATATTTTATGATTTATTCAGTATATCATACCTGTAAAAAATTAAGTTGATCGGATATCAAAAAGCATATGTTCGAAAAACTGTTTATTAAATTATTTAAAAAATAGTTTTTAGTTCAATTTTTTGAATATATACTTTCTGATATCCGATCAATTTAATTTTTTTACAGGTATAATGTACTGAATAAATCATAAATATCAAAATTGGGCCTAAAATAGACTCAAGGCGAGGCACAGTACAATCTGTAAACTGAGAGAGGATCCTCATTCGTGCTTCCTACTCTCACCCTCCCGTGCTACAGGCACTAATTAATAATATATTAATATTAGTTATAACATTATTATTGATCATATTTATTAATTATATTACAAATTTAAAAAAAATTTAAATTATATCATATCATCAATTGATACATTAATTAATATATTAATTAGTATATATAACATTATTTCTCTCATTATCATTAATCTACCACATCATTATTATAGATAAAATCAAAATTTTATTATCGAAACAGTTAAAATTTAAATAAAAAGTTCTAATCATACGTAATCAGTTATATGTATAATATGATATGTGAGCTATATATATACATATGTGAGTTATATATAATCGTGTGTTTGGCTTGAATTTTTTAGATTAAATTTTTTGAAAATTGAATTTTTTAATTTTTGTGGTTTTTTATTTTTAGTGAATATTTTTTTAAATTTTAAATATTTTTTTTATTTTTTTAAATGCACCTTACTTAGATTTATCTAAAAAGTAAAAAAATTGTGAAAAAATATTTTAAAAAATTAATAAATACATAAAAATACAAAAAATATACTGAATTTTCATATTTTTTTTATTATATATTTTTGGTATTTAGTGAATTTTTAAAAGTTTTTTTTACAATTTTTTTACTTTTTAGGTATATTTATGTTAGGTATGTCTAAAAATTAAAAAAATTACTTAAAATATTTAAAAAATTCAGTAAAAACAAAAAAATACGAAAAATAAGAAAGTAGAATTTTCTGAAAAGTATTTTTGAAAAACTCTAACCAAACAAAAATTTTGTCTCAATAAAAAATTTCACTTTTACTTTCATTCCTAATCTTCTTAGAACTCCCACTTCATTCATTTTTATTTTTTTTTTTAATTCTAATTTTGTCTCAATCAAAAATTTTACTTTTACTCTCATTCCTAATCTTCTAAATCTAACTTTCCAAATTCTAACCTAACCCTAATTACCTCCAACAATACCACCATCTTCGACCACCTCTTACCGCCATAACCACCACCACCACCACCATCTCTAACCACCTCTCATCACTGTAACCTCTATCATCTTTGACCACTCCTCACCATCACAACCATCACTCCCTTCGTCGCAATCAGCCATCTTCACCGACAAGCACTCTCACCCTCTATTGTAAATCTACATCAGAAAAGAGAGATCAACACATTCAGCACTGTGTTATCAAACTAAAAGAATTTGTTCAGCGCTATGTTTCCGAACATTCAGGATTTGTTCAACATTGTATTGTCGAACATTTAGGATTTGTTCGATACTGTGTTGCCAAACCCACTCTGCCATCGTGGCCTCCCTATCCATTGCGAAAGAGAACGAGCGAGAGAGAGAGAGAGATATGAAAGCCTAATTAAGGTTTTCAAAACAAGATGAAGAAGAAAAGAGAGAAGTGGGAGAAAGAATGCAAAAAATACTCACCATAGCCTATGATAGAGGTTTTAATGGTAGTCATTGTTGATGGGTCTTTTCTCTTGCTTTGTTTCTCACTCATATGCAAGAAAATAAAGAAAACAAATAGAGAATCCAGATTAGAGAGAGAAATGGAAAGGGTTAGGGTTTAGGTTTGGGTTTGGGATTAAGGGTATAGTTGGTATTAAGGTGGGGGTTTAAAAAAAAATGTAAATGTTTCATTTTGCTAAGTGGGGGTTTAAAGAAGCAGGTAAGCCAAAGTAATTAGGTGGGGGTAAATATCAGCCCTCAAAAAAAAATAATAATAATAAATAAATAAACAGTATAAAAGTATTGAATGAAGAAGTTTTTTATGCAAAGTAAAAAGAGAATGTAAGATGAAAAAAGAAAGCAATTTTTATTTCTATACTAATGGACCATTTTATTTATAAAATGAGATATATATTTTAAAATATTGAGTCAAATAATATTTTTTCACAAAAATGGGAGGGGCATGGCCCTAATAGTATTCTCTTAATTCCATCTATGCACATCATCCATCATGCACATGCCATATCATCATGCAGTAAATAGTTTAGGATTTGTTAAGTAAAATATTTATGTAAAAAATTATGATCATATGATATTGTTGGCCATATATTTCATATTAGCCAATCACAACTTGACACGTGGTCCATTAAGGGTAACTTGAGGAATTAGTAAATGTCTCTAATCATCAAAAGACACGTGACAAATCATATAAACGGCAATGGATCTACGAAGTAATAGAACAAACAAAAGGAGCAAGGTGACGTCGCTAAACAGTTCTTGAATATTTTATTTCAAATTCAAGAGGAAAACTCAACTGCAAGAGATGGCTTCGGGAGACAAAATGCTTAGAGCCATGATCATGGAGGTTACTTTGACAGTTATCATCTACTTCAATAGTTATCAGCTACTTCGACGGTTACTACCAAAGCCTATAAATAGAGGGGAAAGCTAATAATGAGGGGACCCAAAACTAGATCCAGAAACTAATTTATTTACTTTATATTTTTTACCTTCCAATTCTTTACATTTCAGTTCTTTACTTTTTTGCGCTGAACTTCATTTACTTAGGATTAGTTCTAATTTAGTCCGTTCGTTGATGTAATTCCCTTCGAAACTGTGGAAGTGTGAAGATATTACTTTAAACATTTGTTTACTTAATGAAATTCAATTTCTGACACTGTTCTCTCCCTCTTTCTTTTACTTTTAATTAATAACTTCTAAATTTTCTTCTAAAACAAGACATCAGTAAAAATATTCTTCATTGAGGCTAAGAGAACTTCGAAACAATTGTTTGATTGATTGATTGGTATTTACTATTTTTGTAAAGACTTATCGATCCTTGCTGGTACACTCCAATTACATTTCTAACCTTCGAAAATCAAAGAAGTCAACATATATTAATTATCATATAATTAAATTATATTTATCCTAATTAAAAATATAATTTGATTATGTAAATACTGATATTTAGAGAGAGATCATGTCTTTACCTTTGAAAATTGGATAAAGGGTTATTTGTTGATGTTATTGTTTTCTTTTTTTTTTCTTTTTGATCTTGTTTTTATTTTTCTAAAAATGAGCAACAAAATTTTGTTTAATATATTATTTTCATTTTTTACAAAAAAAAAAAAAAAAAAAATTACTCCAAAATTCTAAAACTCATACAAACAAAAATTATTTATTTTTATTTTAATTTATTTTCAAAACAAATTTTCACTTAGTAATCCCTCTCTCATATTTGGTACTCCTAAAATGTCACGTGACGGTATTTCTTACCAATCATAATATACTATGTCTTTTTTTATTTTCTAATCATTTAATATAAAATTATAAATCTTATCTCCTCTATCAATCACAATACCTTAATGTTATATTTGGTTGGAGGATCTAGGGAGAAATTTAGAGAGAAAAACGGAAAATGTAAGTGAAATGTGAATAAAATATGTTTATATTTCATCTAATTTTACACATCTTTTTTCTTTTCTTTTCTAAATCCTTCTAAATACAACATAAAACATCCCAAACAATCCTTTCTCATCCTTAAATCCGGTTACACAATTTTGTATATGGTCAAAGTCATACATGTGATGATGTGAATGGCACTGAATGATGCATCAACCTCATGGGCGTGGGGTGAAATTAGCATCTTCTATTTGCACTCTTTTCTTGTCTTTCTACTTTTCTTGTCCTTCTACTTGTAATATTTGCACTCTTTTCTTGTCTTTCTATTTTTCTTGTCTTTCTACTTATAAGGGTAGTGATGTATTTTTAAATAATTTAATAAATAATTAAATTTTTTTTAAAAACATAATAAAATTTAAACTGTTAAATCATTTTAAAATACAACACCATCATTACAAGCACACAAAGAGAAAATGCAAGTAAAGGATCTGACGGATCAGGATCCTCTTATTGAAATTTTTACTTGATTTCTTATTTGTTGGGCCATTAAGTTTATTTTTAGATTTAATTTTAATAATTCAAATTATTCATATTTTAAAATTTATTGAATATATTATATTTATAAAAAATCAAGTTGATCAGATATCAAATAGTATGTGTTCGGAAAACTGTTTATTAAATTTTTTTAAAAAAATAGTTTTTAGTTAGTTTTCTGAATACATGTTTTCTGATATTTGATTAATTTAATTTTTTATAAGTATGATATATTTAATAAATTTTAAAATTTAAACAATTTAAATTATCAAAATTAGATCTAAAAATAAATCCAATAACCTAACAAGTAAAAAGTCAAGTAAGAAAGATAGAGAGGATGCTGATTCAACCTATACGCCAGTCTGCTGATGATCACATGGACCCGCAAAACAACCTGATCCAACGTGGCAGGGGTTCAGATACTGGGCCCCATTATGAATGGGCAGAGATGGCATTGGCTAAGATTTTAATGATTTGTTTCACACGTATAATAGTATTACATTAGGAATTAGTAAGAGCACTAATTAGTATCATCATTAATGATGTAGTAGTAGGTTTCACATATTTTTTTTTTTGATTCAAATGAAGATAAAACAGACTACAGGACTAAAGTCAGGGGATATTAGAATCCCTTCTTGATCCAACAGTGATCATATCATTCACAAGCAAAGAAGAAATAGAGCTGGGTGGGTCGTCCAGGAAGTAGAAATGCTCCTGTTGAGTAACACCCAGATTAGCCAATGCATCTGCAGTGTGATTGGCTTCCCTGGGTATTGTGGCAATGGTACATTGGCATCGTCTGAGGATGAAGTTGGCATCTTCTATGAGAGCCCGATAAGGGGAATTTGCAGCAGCTCCGTCCCGGATGAGCTCCATAGCCAGCTGGGAATCAGTTTCTATGTGGGTGTTGGCCATTCCTTTCTGCATGATTATGGTAAGTCCTCTGTAAATCCCCCATAACTCAGCTTCAAGGCTTGTACAGTTGCCGAGATAGCCATAATACCCCCAAACCCAGGTACCGGCTTCGTCTCTGAGCAACCCACCAAATCCAGATTGACCAGGATCGCCCTTGGAGCAGCCATCTGTGTTGAGCTTGAGCTGACCTGCCATAGGACAAGACCAGAGCATTAGTTTAGGATCTTTAAAGTTTGGGTGGAGGAAAGCTTGAAAAGCTTCCTGGGTTTCCATAGCCTTGTGCAGGATGGAATTAACACTGAGGTGAGGATATTGGGTGGTCTTATCAAACACCTCTTTGTTTCTATCATTCCAGATAACCCATAAGGCTGTCAGGAAAGTGGTTGGCCAGTTAGCCTGAATGGCACGGTCCTTGCCATGAATATTACTTTTGACCCACTCTTGAAAGGGGACATTACTGCTGAGTTGCCACCAATGAATATTCTTCAAAATGAGCCAGATTGCCTGGGCTTTAGGACAGTTTCTGAAGAGGTGTTGCATGTCTTCTCTGGATGCATGGCATCTGGGGCATGTGTCGGTGTCGGATAAATTCCTGATGTGCCGCATATGATTTGTTAACAATCTTTCATGCATGACAAGCCAAAGAAATGATCTCAGCCTATGAGGAACTTTTAATTTCCAAATCCAATTCCAGTTAGCACCAACAGTTTCAGAGTTAGATAAAGCATGATAAGCAGCAGAAATAGAAAACTTGCCAGTGGGGGAACTTTTCCAGTGAGGTGTGTCATTATATATAACATACCTGGGTCTATGGATGTGAAGAATGGTGTCAATGATCTGATGAGGTAACATGTTGTGGAGTGAAGTGAGGTCCCAGTTACCATTATTATCAAGGATGGAGCAAACTTTAGTTAGGTCCCCAGTGTGACTGCCTTGGGTTATTTGGCATAGAGGTTGTTCACATATTGTTATAGTGTTGTTGTGTTTGTTTGTTTGTTTGTTTGTTTTTATCAAAATGAATGCCATATCATTAGTGGTTGCCTTAGAACATCACTTTTAGTGGTCTCTATCATTACCCATTTCGTTAATGCAATTTGGGAAGGAGGGTTTTTGATTTTTTTTTTTTTGTTTTTTTCACTAAAAGATAAATTGGTTACAAAATCAAAAAAAATAAATCTAAACAAAATATCACATCAAACTCTATAATTATTTTATTTTTTATCTCACAAACATCACATCCAACCACAAAAAAACTCAAATATCTTCTCAAATACAAAAAAAAATTTCTCTAATAATATCCTATAACAAAAAAAACTTACAAAAAAAATTCACTTCCTAAACACTCACATTGTTTGAATAACTAAAAACAATACTAAAAAAATCAAATAAAAAGCTAATTTAAGCAGGAATTAATGCCAAGACGTGTGCGACACATACTCTACCATCAAAATTTTGGAGTAGACCACTATGAGTCTATGATATAAGTGCTTTATTTGTTTAGATTATTAATAATAGTAATGAAGCTTAATTTGGAGCCATGTCTTTATTGTACAAAGCTAGATATGTCATGACACTTTAGCCACTAAGAATATTGGGTCCATATAACCATATCCAAATTCCATCGGAGTGCTTATAAACCTACTCTTTATTGGCTCCCAAAGTTTCATCTTCTTGGGATTTAGGCTTCTAATCACTAATTAAGAACTTGATTGGAAGTAATTTTAAAAAGCTTATTTTTTAAGTTGAATCTAGATGAGAACTAAAAATGTGATTGATAGGTATTTTTAAAAACTTTTTGGACATTCTCCCTTCTTAAATCATCTATTTCAATTGTGTCAATATCATATTTTGAGAGGTCTGCTTTGACAATATTTACAATTTAGTATAATCCAATCATATTCGCAACGTCTTTAAATTAAAATATTTGTAATCCAATAATTAATATTAAATATTCAACTCATTGACTTAATTAAATATTACATTAAATAAATTAGATAAATTAGTATTTCAAATTATATTTTCAGTTAAATTATTTTCATAAAAGGTTAGTATTTAAAAAAATAATTTCGTTATATTAATTTATTAATTTTATTGAATTTATATAAAAAAATATATGATTGACATTTTTTGGGAACAATATAGTAAACCCAATATGTTAAATTTGACATGATGAATTACACATTGTTGCAATATGTGTTTTATGTTCATTGTGCTAAATTTTAGAAATAAAATCCGATTAATAGCAACTGCTAGAGTTGCTCGACAAGTTTCATTTAAAAATTTGTTTAATATATATTTTTTCCTTAATTACGATTTTTGATATATTGGTTATGTAATACTATTTTATAGTGTGAGATTTTAAATTTAACTCCTATGGAGAGAGGCGTGATACTCATATCAATTAAAAAAAAGCAACCAAAAAAAAAAAAAAAAACCGCATCTAAGCCAAAAGGGGTTTTGGTTTTGACAATTTTATAATGAGCATTGATAGAGACCCCCTCCAATAACTATCCCCACAACCTCCCACATACACATGGCGGGTGGTGATTAGAGGAGAAGAAAAAAAAAAAAAAAAAAAAAAGTAAAAGAAAAAATAACCAATCAAAAAAGAGAGGGGGTCAAAGGGGGTGAGGGGAAAGGGGGTCTTAACATTTTTGTTTTATAATTATGAAAAGTTAACTTTCTCAATATGAAGGTCATGGAAACAATAGATGGAGATCATGTTCCACTTTTAATGAAAATTATAGATTTCATATTATAAAATAAGTTATTTTAATATTAAATTGAAACATAGCGATGGAGTTATTAAAGCTCATCTCTACATAATTGATGATACTACTTGTCCCAGAGGGACGAGTCGGGCTGATTCACGTCTTCCACACCGTTGTCCGATCGCTGGATCCACAGAGAAACCTGCACAGGAGTCCAACGGGGAAAGGGAGTTCCCCAGCAAACCCTCTGACGAGCAAGTCAGAAAAAGAGATTAATGGAATATAGAGATAGGATGTTGATAAAGAACTTAACATTCTCTTTGTCTTAGAAACCTGCTTATATCCTTTATTCATCATTTCTTTGTCCATTCCGACTTGTTATGTTGATTGAAAGTCTATGTTCTAGCCTGCCTTGTTCATGGTGAAGCTGTTCTGTTTCGATGTGAAAGGGTTATCATATTAAATGTTGTAGGAAACCTCATTAATGGCTGATGTGTGGTGTAATAACTCTGCAGGATCTTTGTTTGCTCGTGTGGTTGGTTCTTCTCTTGACACGTGTTTAGATGTCATTGGTTTTTGGTACAATGTTGGGCTCCAATAATGTTGGGTTTAGTGTTTGAATCATGCATTGGGTTTTAAGTGGTGGGCCAAAAACCCCTATGGGCCCACCTGTGTCAGTAGTCCCTCATTTTCGAGTGCAGCTTTAGTCCAACGAAGGGAATAAGGAAGAAGACGGGGGTTGTGGCTGGTCGAGTGAGAGAAGACCGACTAGAAGGAGGGCCGATCGCAAAGGATGACCAAGTGAGAAGGCCGACTGGAAGGTGGGCCGACCGCGAAGGGTGACCGAGATGGGGGGCCGACTGTGAGGTGGACCGACCGCGAAGGGTGACCGAGAGGGGGGGCTGACTGTGAGGTTGGCCGACCGCGAAGGGTGACCGAGAGGGGGGGCCGACTGCGAAATGGGCCAACCGCGAAGGGTGACTGAGTGATAAGAGAGAATGGCGGCGCGCGGGGCTCGAGGAGTGGCGACGCACATGGTGATGTGAAGTGCAATAGACAGGGAAGAAGAAGAGAGTAATAAATCGTGGTCGTACATGTGGCATAATCCCATAATAAGGGAGGTGATACGTTAGTAGGAAGTGAAGGGATAGGTTAATATAGAGCGTTAAAAAGGCAGGGGCGGAAGTTTTCGAAAATTTTCAAACTGACAAAATTTAATCTCAACCCTTGGAATATAAGCAAACCATGGGCATTTGGAGTTATTTGCTTTACTTACCTTATCGCACAAAACCAGCATATCCTAGAGGTGAACTCATTTGTTTCGTGTGACACGCCTCTGTAACACTTTGCGAACTTCCTTGTGCCAGCGTTCGAAGCGATACGCAGACACATTGCAGGAATGGCTCGAGATAGAGTGTCAGCCAAGAGGCTAGACTCATTGGGAGAAGACGACGTAGTGGAGTTGGCGGAACAGTACCGAGCAGAGCGAAAGGAGAAGAGGGGAGTTGGGCAAGTGGCGCGGGCTCGCCCGACGACGATGATTGTAGCTGCTAGGCCAATTAGCCAAGTAGAGTCGGACCACTGGCACACCAAGGCCGACAAGTCTACATTTACGGAAGAGGAGTTGGAGGAAGTACAAAGGAAGTACCAAATTCCAGCGGAGGTAAAGCTGAGGCTGCCCACATCTAAGGAGAGGGCGTTGGACGCACGACCGACAAAGTTCACGTATTATGAGAAGGCACTGCGGGAGGGGAGGGGGGGCTGAGGTTACCACTCCCCCAAATAGTAGTGGACGTACTTAACAAGCTAGAAGTGGCACTAGGGCAGTTGATGCCCGACGCATGGAAGATACTAATGGCTTGGGTGGCTATGACGGTGGAGGAATTCTTCTCCTGTTACAAGGCCTCTGGTCAACAAGAAACGTGGGTGACTTTGCAGGCGGTGACGGGCCGGGGTCTGGTGGCAGGCTTGCCATCTTCGGTGAAAGGGTAGAGGCTGAGATGGTTTTATATATCAGTGAATAGTGGGGGAGGAGTTCGCACAACGTGGAAAGTCCCCACAAAGTCAGTGGAGCCGAGGCTGGATGCGGAGGATGATAATAGGGTGAAGAGGGTGAAGGAGTGGAGGGAGAAGGAGAGGGTGAAGTGGGACGACCTGATTCTACCTTCAACCCTGTTTGCCCTAAGGCTAGGGCCGCAGCCGACGGAGGGGGATCCGGCAATGGAGGAGCTAGAGGCACGGAGGAAGGCGGAGGAGGCGGAAGAGCGAAGGGTGTTCGCCAAGGCGGAGAAGTATAAGGAGACATAGTTGGGGCCTGCACCTAAACTGGTGATGAGGGAGCAGGTCCGACCGTGTCCCAAACCGCTGGGAGACAAAGACCTAACGTACTTTGTCCCACTGCTATCCCCAGTGGACCCACTGAAAGAGAAGGGCAAACAAGAGGTGGAGGCAGTGTTGAAGAAAACGAAGAAGAAGAGGGTGGTGGCAGAGGGGAGTAAGCACGCCCCTGTTGTGAAAAAGATGAAGGATGAGATGGCGAAGGAGGCTTCAAAAAAGGAGATTGCCTCAGTGGCGAAAGAAAACATGAGCGTGAGTGGCCAAATGCTGAAAGAAAACATAGGCACAAGCGCCCAAACGGCGGCAGCAGTGGGGTCTGTGGTAGAAGTGTCGCCCAGTGCTGGTGAAGGGAAGTCTAGGGTTAGCAGATCAAAGGCGAGTGTCGCATTGAAGATTGCTATGTACCATGCGCGTGCTCTAGCAGGCCGCTCGGCAGAAGAATGAGGGAAAGCCAGGGTCGTAGCCGACCGCCTTGTTGGGGTGGTGGAGGATGCGGCCGTATGGTCAATGGTGCAGTTGACGGAGGCCGACCTCCTGAGAGGGTTTTGCTCAGCCCAAATGGAGGCAGCGACCTTGGCGACTGCCTTGATGAACAAAGCAGCGAGCTCGAAGATGGAGGTAGAGGCGCTGAGGGCCCAGCTAGAAGAGGCGAAGACACAGCTGCAGAATCTAAGGGCTGAGACAGCGGGCTGGAGGAGGGTCACTCAGAGCGCATGTGCAAAGGGGCTGGAGTATGCGCAAAGGGCGAAAAACATGGAAGTATTGGCGTTGGTGTAGAGCTACTCAGCAAATCGAGCTAGTGCCGAGCTCCTCGCAACCAAATTAGAGCTGGAAGCGAAGCACCACAATGCGGTATTGCTAAAGTTCGAGTTGGCGGACGAGAAGAGGAAGCTAGTGTAGATCTAGCAAGCCTGCACCACCACCAATGAGAGGTGGGAGGGGGCCATGACCAACAATGAAGAACTGCGTGACCAGGCGGTCAAAGACAAAGAAGAGGCAGATGGGCGGATCACGGAGTTAGAGAAGGCCCTGGCAGAGGAGAGGGCCAAATTGGCATCTAAGAGGGCGGTGTGCCCCGACTTGTGTATGGTGGCTGTAGAGCAATTCAAGGGGTCCACTGACTTCCAGATGGCCATTGATGCCGCTGTCGCCAACAGCTTGGCGAATGAGGGGGATAGGGGGGCTGGGCCGTCGGCTAGAGGTAGGAGTGAAGAGGAAATGATCCAAAGCTTCCAACGGTTTGACTTTTACAAGCACGAGATGAGCTAGTTTTGGGAGAGGGGCTGGATGACTTTCAAGTATAAGGCGTAAGAGCTGTTCCCGGACGTGGACTTCAGCCTCGTGAAGGTAGGAAAAGACGACGTTGCCCAGACCCCCTTGGACAAGGGGATTGAAGAGGAAGATCTTGTCTCTAGTGAGGAAGAGTGATCTTTGTAACTAAGTGTAAAAATGTTGTTTTTGTTTGTGTTGTTGTTGTTGTAGTTGTTTTTTTTTTTTTTTTTTTTTTTTTGTAATATGTAATTTCTGCAACAAATTGTATGAAAGCGTAAGTTTGTGAATAAAACAACGAGTTTTCTTTTGTATTATTGTTGTCGTTATGCTTCTGAGTTGTAAATTTGGAATAATGAAAATGGCTTAGCAGAATTCAATAAAAAATGGGTGTAAAAATGAAACTTGTGCGTAAATTGTGATGTAAAAATGGTCAAAATGGGCAATCAGGCTGACTTGTATGGATGACTAGTGAAAATGTTAAAAATGGGCAAACCATGATGTAATGTGAAATTTCGTAAGTAAACCATGATGTAAAAATGTTAAAAATAGGCAAACAGGCTAACTTGTAAGACCGGTGAAAATGGATGGTCATGAACTTGGATTTTAACTAAGTATGACAACAGTTGAGACTAGCTTTGATTCAAACCAGCCAAGTGCTTCATGCGAGTTCTGACAAAGACTTAGAGGGCTCTGTCGCTCTGAGGCTTAAGTTAACTTGGTCCGGCTGAGCTCTTCGTGCTCAGTCTGGCTGAGGCTTTAGTTAACTCAGTCTGGCTGAGCTCTTCGTGCTTAGTCTTGCCGAGGCTTTTAGTTAACTCAGTCTGATTGAGCTCTTCATGCTCAGTCTGGCTGAGGCTTTAGTTAACAAGTTGTTATTGAGACACGACGCAAATAATGGAGATATAAAGTCATTGTCGTTTAAGGCACAACCTGTTGATCACAAGTTTACATCAATAGAATGGTACAAAAAGGAGCATACAACAATGGAATGGTACAAAAACAGGAGACACCATTTCATTAGAAATAACGCTTCAAGTGCTCGGCATTCCATGGATGGGGGAGGTCTCTGCTTTCCATGTCTTGGAGTTGGTAAATGCATGGGCGAGGTCTAGCCTTAACAACGTAAGGTCCTTCCCATTTAGCTGCTAGCTTGCCTCGGCGAAATTTTTGGTGGCAAGAGTTGCTTCTCGCAAGACTAGGTCCCACTGCGAACTCTCTCGGTCAAACTTTATGGTTGTAGTGTGTTCTCATTTTTTGCTAATATGAGGCCCGTCTGACAGCAGTGGTCTCTCAAAGCTCATCAATCAGGTCCAAGTCAGCCCGACGCAATTCTTTGGTTAGTTCTGGATCCGGGTACAAAACCCTCGGGGTCGGGAGGCTGATTTCCACTAGGATGACCGCCTCAGCGCCGTATGTTAAACGAAAAGGTGTCTCCCCAGTAGGGGTTCGGGCAGTAGTTCGATAAGCCCAAAGTACATTTGGTAGTTCCTCAGCCCACAGTCCCTTAGTGGCTTCCAACTTAGTTTTAATGATCTTCAGGAGAGAGCGATTGGTGACTTTGACTTGCCCATTGGCTTGGGGATGACCTGGGGAAGAGAAACATGGCTTAATATGGAGCTCGGCACAGAATCTCCTGAATTTGGCATTGTCGAATTGTTTACCTGTCACGACCCAAACCCGGCCCTATGGGTTTAGCACGTAATCGCCAAGAATTCGAGATTACGAAGGCCCGCTTATGATACAAGAAAAAAGCGAGTTCAGGCATTGGAGAAAGCCAATACAGTAAATAAACAATGTCCAATGAGCTGACAGTCTGTATGCAAAAAGATTTTTCATACATTTATACTTTCCGTACAGAATAGTATGCACAAAATATACAATCAGTCAAAACTGGGACTTAATCCCTATTAAACAGTACAGTACGGTGCTATCAGTCTATACAGTAAACGAAACAGTTACGGAGACAAACGGGGAAATAAAACACTCCTAAGCCCCTAAGCCATAGCTTGATAGGCTCGGAACCTCGCAGTGAGGCACAGTGGTTGGCTTGACAAAATTAAAGCTTGCCTGACGCTCCTAGCTGCGGTCTGGTGCCTGTACACCTACATATATATATATGAGCAGTGAGCTAAAGCCCAGTGAATAACACAATGCGTAAAGGGGTTAAGAATAAATGTCCTTTCAGTATTGAAAACAGTCATTTCAGTCAGTTTATCAGTCATTCAGTTTGTGGCTCATATTTCAGGTCATAACAGTCATTTAGTTAAAGCAGTGATATGTGGTACATCCATTAGCATAACAGTACAGTAGACAGTAGGTCTTAAAAGACCGGGTCTTAATAGACCAAACAGTAAATGATGGCCATCAAGAGCGATATAATAAGAATAAAGAATAAAGACCAATTCAGAGAACAAGATAAGATTTTGTGGATTCAAGAGGTGGCTCACACTGTAGCACTTAGTTCCGTAGATTCTAGAGGTGGCTCACAGTGTAGCACTTTGTTCCAAATCAGAAATACAGAATGGCCATCATAACAATAAACAGTAGTGGTTCCAAACTTGGGAACCGACAGAGATCTCTCTGTCACAGTAACAGTAAACAGTAGGTGCCAAGGATGCCACAGTACAGTTCAGAATATAAGACATACGTTCATTCAGTACACAGTATCAGTTCAGTGAACAGTTCAATTCAGTAACAGTATCAATTCAAGATGCAAGATCAAGTCAAGATGCTTGATTTAGTTGAATTAGCTCAAGAAACGATTCAATCGATGCAGTTTAGTAAGATTCAATCAAGTAAACATTTGATTCGATGCAGATTCAATGAGGTAAACAATTCAATAAAGTAAACAGTTCAGAAGATAATCATTTTTGAACATATCTTTACACAGTTGTTATTCACAGAGTTCTGGGCTACAGTAAGCTAGAGCGTCCCCTCAGAAAGCCAACTCTACACAGTATACAGGATGAACACACACTAAGCTATACAGTTGGGAAAGATCAGTAACTTAATCCCTAATTTGCCTCGGTGTGTTCTACATCTTCATCCTCATTAAGATGTCTTAAACTAGGCCTAAGAATGCCTAGAATGGGATGAGGATGCAAAAATACACTTAGAAAACATTTTGTAAAGTTTGCTGAAAATAGGAGCCTCGCTCGAGCGAGCCTTCCTTCGCTCGAGCGAGCTTCCAAAATCAAAGGCTTTGCTCAAACGAGAAATCCTTCGCTCGAGCGGTCTGTCGAAACAATAAAAGTACTGGATGCTGCAATTTTACGCTCGAGCCACCAATTCTTCGCTCGAGCGTGGCTCAGAGTAAAGGTTGGTCGCTCGAGCGAGGAATCCTTCGCTCGAGCGAAGAAGCCAAATTCTGGAATTTCCAGATTTGTCTCCTAAGCTCAAACCAAGCATTCTTTCACTCAAAACTCAACCTCTTGGGCCCAAATTCTGGAAAACACATCACAACTCAGTATATAACAAGTTTCAAAGCTCAATTTGTGAATTTAAAGCCCAAGAATGAGTCAATTAAATCCAATTTTCAAACCCATTTTCAAGAACAATCTTTAAACATGACATGCATGGGTCAAAACCATTTCAAAGCTTCAATTCTTGCTCTAATGAGCTCAATCCTTTCAAAACAAGATGAAAACATGGACTTGTACATAAATGTGAACATGCATGCAACCTTTTGCCATGAAATCAACTCAAACTTCAACAATACCAACATGCATGCATGAATTAGACTTCATATCAACATTATTGAACCAATTCATGTCTTAATTCTACGATTTAACATGAATCATGCAATAAGCAACTTAAACACATCAATGAGAAGATGAAACACCAACCTTAAGTCTCTAACTCAAGAATATAAGCTCAATTTAGCAATTATCCTTCAATTTCTTCAAGTATACAAGTCAATTTCAAGATGAACCCAAACTCTCTCCCAATCTCTCTCTCTCTAGGTCGGCAAAGACAAGGAAAAGAGCTGATGAAAATGTTTGATCAAGTGTATAAACCAAGGCTCAAATATGGTATGAAGTGGGCCACTAAGTGGCAATTCCGTAAATAAGGCCAATTCTTTGATTTAGCTTATTTTATCTAATTTAATCATACCAAATAAATTTTCAATTAAATATACCATTAATTTACATAAATTCCAACGATCATAAAACATTGATCCATTTTCGATTTGGCCGCCGATAAGGCCTTCAATTTGCAGTTTAATTGTCACGACCCAAACCCGGCCCTATGGGTTTAGCACCGTAACTGGCCAGTAATCCGAGATTACCAAAGGCCTCTGAAAGAATACTGATCAAACAGCAGTACGCTGGCGAAAAGCCAATACAAGAAATAACTAGTGTCCATTGAGTCATGAAAATCAGATGTCAAAAACATTTTTATGCATTCATACAGATTCAAAAGCAAGACAATCCATATACGATCTATACAATCATATACAATGAAGTCGAGCAGGATCAAGTCCCTAGACAACAAGATAAAGAAAACAAAGAAACGGTCTATACAACGGTACAAGATAGTAAGGAGACCGATAGGGGACACAAAAACACCCCAAGCCATAGCATGGCGTTTCGGAACCTCGCAGTGAGGCACATAGGCTGGCTTGACAAAACTGGGGATCAATCCCACGCTCCTAGCTCCGGTCTGGCTGCTGAGAACCTACATATATATATAAACAGTGAGCTAAAGCCCAGTGAATAACATAACGTGTAAAGAGGTTATGAATGAATGTCCCTTACAGTAATGAAATCAATTCATTATACAGTATTTCAATCTTTCAGTATTTCAGTCAATCAGTATCTCAATCAATCAATCATATGTGGTACATCCATTAGCCTATAAACAGTAGGTCCAAAAGGACCGGGCCTTAACAGACCCAATAATAATGATGGCCATCAAACAGTATGGTTTCACAAGGAAACCGACAGAGCTCTGTAACAGTCAATAACAGTGGGTGCTAAGGATGCCACAATACATTTCGAAATGCAGGACATACATTCATTCAATAAACAATATCAGTTCATTAAACAGTTCAGTTCAGTATTCAAAATATAACCATTTGAACATATCTTTACACAATCTGTTACTCACAGAGATTGGGCTATAGCAGCTAGAGCGCGTCCCCGAGAGCCAACCCTAAACAGTTAACAAATAGAACACACACTAAGTTCACAATCGGAAAGGATGATAATTAAAATCCCTAAATTTCCTCGGTGTGGTTCTATGTCTAAATCCTCATTAAGATGTCTTAAACTAGGCCTAAGAATGCCTAGGATGGGATGAGGATGCACAAATACAGTTGGAAGGCATTTTTCAAAAGTTCTTTGAAACAGGGTCTCGCTTCGGCGAGCCTTCCTTCGCCGAGCGAGGTTGCAAAACAAAGGCTTCGCCGGCGAACAATCCTTCGCCGAGCGATCTGATGAAACAAAGAAAAATCTTGGATGCTCAATTTTACGCGATGCTGCTCGCCGATGCTCGCCGAGCGAAGCTTCCAAAATCAAAGGTTCGCTCGAGCGAGCCTTCCTTCGCTCGAGCGGTCTGATGAAACAGTAAAAGTACTGGATGGTCGATTTTTACGCTCGAGCCACCAATCCTTCACTCGAGCGTGGCTCAGAGGAAACGTTGGTCGCTCGAGCGAGCCTTCCTTCGCTCGAGCGAAGAAGCCAAATCTGGAATTTCCAGATTTGCCTTCCAAGCTCAAACCAAGCATTCCCAACTCAATTCTCGACCTCTTGGGCTCAAATTCTGGAGAATACATCCCAAAACAATGTACAACAAGTTTCAAAAGCCAATTTATGAATTCAAGCCCCAAAGGTGAGTCAATTAAAACCATTTTTCAAACCCAATTTCAAGAACAATTTCAAACATGCAATGCATGAGTGTTAAACCAAATACAAGGTCCAATCTTGCTCCATTGAGCTCCAATCTTTGAAAACAATGTGGGAAACATGGATTATGATAAAAACATGGACATGCATGTATGATTCTCCAAGAATTTAACTTCAAAACATGCCAAATGACCATGCATGCAACATTCAAGCTCTAATTCAACAATTATGAACAATTTCATGACTTAATTGTACAATGATGCAAGAATCATGCAAAACTTAGCTCAAAGGCAACAATAAGGAGATGAATGTCCTACCTTAATCTTGTATTCAAGGTTTAGGAGCTTAATTTTGCCAAGTTACACTTCAATCCTTCAAGATTATAAGCATTTCTTCAAGACCAAATTGATTTCATTCCAAGTCCCTCACTCTCTACTCTCTTGGTCGGTTGAGCTCAAGAATAGGGGCTGATGATATGTTTTGATTAAGTGTAAACAAGGCTTCACATGGCAAGAATAAACTAGGCCACTCAATGGCATTTCCGTAATTAAGTCAAACTTGACAATTAATTCGTTTAAATCTAATTTAATCATTCCTAATCAATTTTCAGATAAATATACCATAAAATCAGAAATATTCTACTGATTCTAAAACATCAAACGGTTTCTAAATCGGCCGCCGATAAGGGTTTCGATTAACAGTTTAAACACATGAATTCAAACAGATAATTAATCAATTAAACAGATAGAAATACAATATAACAGATAACTTTTCCAATTTCAGTTCCAGTTTCAATCAGTCTATCCAATACTTCAGTTAATCCAATTATCAATCATTAACGGTCCAGTTTAGCAATAATCAGTATTTAATTCAGTGGTTATTCAGTAATCGGTACGAGGGTTGTTACATTAATGCATAAGACGAGAACAGATAATTTGGCAGTCAAATAGATTAAACGATTCTGATCAATCAATCGATTACCAACAAGATTTCACTACCGATCATAATCAAATTCGGTTTAGCAAAGAATCGATGACGATATCGATCGGTGGTCAATTAGTGATCAGTGATGAGGGTTGTTACATTACCGTTGTTTGAGACGATGGCTTGAGGGATTCCAAATCGGTATACGATCGACTGCCAGATGAATCTGGTTGTGTTCCGTTCAGTAATTGTGGCGAGGGGTTCAGCTTCCACCTATTTAGTGAAGTAATCAATGGCAACTACAACAAACTTGGTTTGGCCCTTGCCGGTGGGCAACAGACCAACTAAGTCGATGCTCCACTTGGCGAATGGGTAGGGACTGCAGAATGTAATCAGTTCTGTAGGTGGAGCATGGGGGATGTTGGCAAAGCGTTGGCATTTATCACACTTAAGCAGAAATTCAGTGGCATCTTGGTTGAGAGTAGGCTAGAAGTAGCTGTTGCGAAGGATTTTATGGGCTAGTGACCTGGCACCCGAATGATTATCACATATGCCCTCGTGGACTTCCTTCATCACATAAGTCGCTTGAGCAGGATTGAGACACGTGAGGTATGGGCATGAAAATCCACGTTTGTACAGTAGGCCGCTGATGAGGATGTAATTGGATGACCGGGCTCTGACTTTGGTGGCTTGTTGTTTATCGTCTGGCAAATCCCCACTTGTCAAAAACAAAAGGATGTCTGCAGCCCATGGGATAGGTTCATTTTGGAGGAAGTGAACCTCTTGCTGGATTGGCGAAGTAGTCAGGTGAGCTAGGTATTCAAGACGAACGCCGTGACTGAGGTCTGACTGGTCGACTGAGGCTAATTGGGCCATTTCATCTGCCTTGGAGTTTTCTGACCGAGGGATGTGTTTGATATGGAAAGTATTGAAAAGGCGAACAAGAGAGAGTGTAATATCCCTGTAGGCTCGCATCGTGTCTTCCTTCGCGTCCCGATGATCAATTGGGAGTCATTGAACACTTGGATATGGCTTACATCAATGTCTCTGGCTAGGCGAAAACCTGTTATCAAGGCCTTAAAATCGGCTTCATTATTGATGGTGTCAAACAGGACACGGAGGGCATACTTGAAATAACTGCCCTCGGGAGCAGTGAGGATGAGACCAGCCCCATTGCCTTCTTTGCTGGATGATCCATCGACATTGAGGGTCCAGGAGTGGGGATCTTCTGCCTCAGTGTTGAATTGCCTTGGCAGATGGGGCGTAGTTGGAGTAGGATTGGTGAATTCCAAGATGAAATTGGCGACAGCCTGTCCTTTGATCGCTGTTCGAGGTCGGTAAGAGATTTCAAATTGGCTAAGCTCGACAGACCATTGCATAAGTCTGCTGAACAGCTCTGGTTGTTGCATTACCTTCTTTAAAGTTTGATCAGTGAGGACCATTATGGAGTGAGCTTGGAAATAAGGTCGTAGTCTTCTTGAGGCTATGACCAAGGCTAGGACCATTTTTTCCAGCAGAGGGTAGTTCTGTTCTGCCCCCCTGAAAGCTTGGCTAATGTAATAAACCGAACGTTGGACTGAGTTGTCCTCCCTGATGAGGGCCGCATTGACTGCGATGTTTGATACAGCTAAGTAGATAAAGAGGGTCTCGCCCGAGAGCGCCTAAGAGAGTAAAGGGGATTGGCCATGCACTCTTTCAATTGTTGAAAGGCCTCTTCGAATTCGATGGTCCACTCAAAGGCCTATCGAAGGACTTTGAAAAAGAGAAGGCACTTGTCTATTGCGCGTGAAATAAAACGGTTGATGGCGGCGACTCTGCCGGTAAGCCATTGAACCTCTTTGACCGTCCTGGGAGACTATATTTCTATCAGGGCCTTAATCTTTTTGAGGTTGGCCTCGATGCCCCGCTGACTGACTATAAAACCCAGGAATTTCCCAGATCTTACACCGAAGGCGCACTTCTCCGTATTCAACTTCATTTGATACTTGCGTAGGGTTTCGAAAGTCTCTCGCAGGTCTGTCAGAAGATAGTTTGCTCTTGATAAGCATGTCATCGACGTAGACTTCCATGTTCCGACCTATCTGATGGTAAAAAATGACATTGACCAACCGTTGGTAAGTTGCTCCGGCATTTTTTAGTCCGAATGACATAACACAATAGTGGGAAGTTCCTCTGTCTGTGATGAAGGAGGTGTGTTCCTGGTCGGCCGAATGCATCAGAATTTGATTGTAGCCGGATAAGGCGTCCATAAAACTAAGCATCTGATGTCCGACAGTGGCGTTGACAAGCAAATCTATGCGGGGGATGGGATAACTATCTTTGGGGCAAGCTCGATTAAGGTCGGAGTAGTCGACGTAAAGTCATCATTTACCATTGTTTTTACGGACCAGGACCACATTTGACAGCCATCTGGGGTAGTCTACATTCTTGATAAACCGTGCCTCTAGTAGTTTGTCTACCTTAGAAGCAATAAGGGCATTGCGTTCTGGGTGAAAGACACGCTGCTTCTGGCGGAAGGGTCGGAACTGGGGTTCGATGCTAAGACGATGAGTGATGAAGGAGGGATCGATACCCGGCATGTCGGAATGGTTCGCAAATATATCCTTGTGCTCGGTCAGGAGGGCTGTAAGGTCGGCCTTGGCTTGGAAGGATAGTTGGTTGCCGATCTTGGCTATTTTTGCTGGGTTGGCAGGGTCGATGGGGACTTCAACAAGTTCTTCCACTGATTCCTCTTTGACTAACTCGTCTTCGTCTCTAACGTCAAGTCCTTCGATGATCATGGCCTCCTTCAGCTTGACCTCTTTGAGTGAAGCGACGTAGCATTCTCTGGCCACCGTCTACTCTCCCCATCATGGTGCCGACTCCAAGGTCGGTAGAAAATTTCACGGCTAGATGGTATGTGGATGTGACAGCTTGAAAAGCGTTAACGGCTGTGCGACCGAGGATGATGTTATAAGCAGAGGGACAGTCGACGACAAGGAAAGTGGTTCACTTGGTGGTCTGCTGTGGATACTCTCCGATAGTGATGGAAAGATCGATGGAGCTTATGGAGGTCACCCGATCCCTCGTGAAGCCGACTAGTAGGGTTTGGAGAGGGGACAATCTTTTTTCCTCGACCTTGAGTTGGCGATAAGCATTCAGGAAGATGATGTCTGAAGAGCTACTGTTGTCGACAAGCACTCGTCTGACTTTGTAATTGGACAGGAGAGCAGATATGACGAGGGGGTCGTCGTGAGGATAACGGATGCCTATGCAATCGGTCTCTGTAAAGGTGATGGGCTCCATCCACTGTTTGGGGTGTTTGAAGGGGCGATGCAATGTTGCGACTTCTTTGTTGGAGCCCTGTCTGATTTTTCTGAGTTTAGTTCGCTGGGCTGAACGAGATGGTCCTCCGTATGTAAGTCCGCCAGCAATGACTCTAATCTCTCAAATCGGGAGAACAGGGTTGCCTTGTGCTCGGGGTTATGGCGGGTGTCGATCATTGCCTTGGTTAGGTTGTGTTGGTTGTCGAGGGGAGATATGTCGGCGGTTGCCCCTAGTAGGTTCGGTCCTTGGTCGTTGTTGGAGACAGGCTGCAATGAATCGACTGAGGCACCCTTAGCGTATCAAGCTCTCTACCTGGTCTTTAAGGTTAACACATTCGTCGGTGTTATACCGTAGTCCTGATAGAAACGGCAGTATTTGGATTGGTCTCACCGGTTGGAAGGAGACCGCGAGGGTTGTGGCCATTTCAAGTTATAATCTCGTTGGATCTGGTTCAAGACTTATTCCATAGGGGAATTGAGGGATGTGTACCATTCGAACTGACTGGGCGGTCGGGTAGGTGCCGATCGGTCGGCTCAAGTAATTCGGTCAGTATACTGAGGTGTTTGTTGAGTGTATTGGGTGGTTCTGGTTTTAGATTCCTTTCTCTTCTCTCTGAGGGTTAGGTTTTTGGTTATGGAATCTTGGCGGGCGACAAGAGAATCTTTGACGTTCATGTATTTTTGGGCTTTGGAAATGAGGGTTGCCATGCAGGTTGGAGGGTTTTTGAAGAGGGAGAAAAGCAAGTCAGATGACCGTAAACCAGCTATGAAAGCCATGAGAATGACCTTGTCGTCATTTTTTGCCACCTGTAAGGCTTCGGTGTTGAAACGGGTGACAAAGCTACGTAACGACTCTCCCTCCGTCTGACAGATATTGAGGAGCTGGGTTGCCGGACGCCGCTGGTGCTGGGCGCCAATGAAATGGCTAAGAAAGGAATCGCTTAGGTGCTAGAAAGTAGAGACGGAGTATGTCGGTAGCTGACTAAACCACAATCGGGCCGACCCTTTAAGCGTTACGGGGAAAGCCCGACACACGATCTCATCAGGGAATGCATAGAGGACCATTAGGGTCCTGTAAGTCTCCAAGTGGTCGACTGGGTCCGTTGTGCCGTCGAAAAAGTCGATCGAGGGCATTTTAAACTTTGGAGGTAGAGGTTTGTCCCTGATGGAGGTGACAAACGGTGAGTTGGCCGTTGTTGAGGGTTTATTCTACATGTTTTGCATGACTCCTTGAAACTAGAGTTTCATGGCTCGGAGTTCCGCATCCCAAATGGAAACGTTGTCACCACCAGAATGCAATAGAGGCTGAACACTACTAGCCTCTCCCTTGGGGGTAGGTGCTTGGGCCGATGGAAGTAAACCCCGAGGTGGCGGGTTCATGTCTTGAGGAGGAGGTCGCAAACCCTCCAAGTTGGAGGGGTGGGCTTGTTGGAAGGGATGGCTCGGGGTTCGTTCTCGGTTAGGTGGGATATCTTGTGGTAGTAGAGAAGGCACAGGGACGTCTCGTTAAAGCAAAGCATTGATCAAGGCTTGGTTTTGTTCGACTAGGCGGTTGATGCTGTTGGTGAGTTCTGTGAAATACTGAGGTGGTTTGTTTGGGTTAGAAGGGTCGGCTTGGGGGTCGGCAACGTTGTGTTGAGAAGCCATGGATCTCGTTGTGACCATCCACTTTGGTAGGTAGTAGGGAGGGATTATCGGGAATGGGTCTCTGGTAACAATAAGCACAATTATCACACAGAGAGAAAGGTTCCTACAGACAGCGCCAACTGATGATGCCACTTATCCCAAAGGGACGGGTCGGGCTGATCCACGTCTCCCACACCGTTGTCCGATTACTGGATCCACAGAGAAACTTGCACAAGAGTCCAACGGGGAATGGGAGTCCCCCAGCAAACCCTCCGATGAGCAAGTCAAAAAAAGAGATTAATGGAATATAGAGATAGGATGATGATAAAGAACTTAACCTTCTCTTTGTCTTAGAAACCTGCTTATATCCTTTGTTCATTATTTCCTTGTCCACTCCGACCTGTCATGTTGGCCGAAAGTCTATGTTCTAGCCTGCCTTGTCATGGTGAGGCTGTTCTGTTCCGACATGAAGGGGTTATCGCATTAAATGTTGTAGGGAACCTCATTAATAGCTGATGTGTGATGTAATAACTCTGCAGGATCTTTGTCTACTTATGTGGTTGGTTCTTTTCTTAACACGTGTTTAGATGTCATTGGTTCTTGGTGCAACATTAAGCTCCAATAATGTTGGGCTTTTGTGTTTGAATCATGCATTGGGTTTGAAGTGGTGGGCCAAAAGTGTCACGACCCAAACTCACCCCTATGGGTTTAGCATCACAACCGGCCAGTAATTCGTGATTACCGAAGGCCTGCTTAATAGTAATGATAATAATACAGAGTAAAGGGGCTGGCGGAAGTCAAAACAGTAAATTGAAGGTGTCCAATGAGCTGTGACAATCTGAATGCAAAAAAACTTTTTATAAACATGCCACATAGATAACCAAAACGTATGTACATGCGACTTAAACACAAACATCCATGTCAGGGACCAAATCCCTATCTAACTGCACATTCTAGTCTTAACATTTATTACAGAATAGAGGCAAAAAGGGGGAATCTAAAACACCCTATAACAGCCTTGGCTTTGACACACTCGGAACCTCGAGGTGAGGCACAATGGTTGGCTTTGACAAAACAGGAGCTTAGCCTAACGCTCCTAGCTTCGATCCGGTGCCTGGATACCTACATATATATATATATAAACAGTAATCTAAAGCCCAGTGAATAACAGTTATGTAAAGAGGTTAAGAATGAATGTCCTCTCAGTAATTAAACAATCATATCAGTCACTTAGAAACCATAGCAGTCATATGTGGTACATCCCATAACAAAACAGTACAGTAGGTCTTAACAGACCGAACAGTCAATTGATGGCCATCATAACAGTAACAGTAGTGGTTCCAAACATGGGAACCACAGAGACCTTTGTGACAGTAGCAGTAACAGTATAGTAACAGTAAATTGTTATGGATGCCACAGATACAGTTTACATATAGGACAAACATTCATTTATTAAACAATAACGTTTCAGTAAGTAGAACAGTTGATCATTTAGAAAATAATCATAATTGAACATATCTTTACAACATTGTTACTCACAGAGCACTGGGCTATAGACAAGCTAACGAGCGTCCTCGGATGCCAACCCTACAGTTGTAGAACGAACACACATTCGGGATTAATAACTTAGCCCCTAATTATACTTGGTGTGGTTCTATAACATTATCATCATTAAGATGCCTTAAACTTGGCCTAGGAATGCCTAAGATGGAATGAGGATGCAAAAATATACTTTACAACACTTTTCAGAATTTTTCAGAAAATAGGGGTCTCGTTCGAGCATGGCTTTCTTCGCTCGAGCGAGCTTGCCAAAACAGTGGGTTGCTTGAGCGTGGACTTCTTCGCTCGAGCGGTTTGTAAAAATGCAAAAAGTGCTGGATGTTGAAAATCTCCGCTCGATGCTCGCTCAAGCGTGAGACACAGTCCTCGCTCGAGCATAGGTCTCGTCACTCGAGTGTGCGTCTGTGTGCACCAAAAACCTGAGAGCTTGTAATTTGCGCTCGAGCCAACATTCTTTCGCTCGAGCGGAGCTCTGAACAAAAGATGGTCGCTCGAGCGTGGAAGCCAAAATCTGGAATTTCCAGATTTGCCTCCTAAGCTTAAACCACGCATTTAACACATCAAAACTCAACCTTTTGGGCCAATTTTCTGGAAAACACTTGAAAACTCATAGTATAACATGTCTTTGAAGATCAATTTGTAAAATTAAGCCCAAAGGTAAGCCAATTTGAACACAAATTCAAATGTAAATATGAAGAATAATTCAAAATCATACATGCATGAGTTCCCAAGAACTCTAATGCTCTAAGACATGATAAAATGCAAGATTGAGCTCAAGAATATGATCAATTCATGGGTCAAAACCAAAATAGAAACATGCATGTGGGAATTCCATGAAAATGACTTCAAAATACTATGATATGGACATGCATGCACACAATGCCTCATAATTCAACACTTTGAGCTAAAACTTAACTCTAATCTCCAATATTTCCATGAACCATGCAAGATACAACTTAAATTCATAACTAAAAGGATGAATTCTTTACCTTAGTTCTTGAATTCAAGGTGTGGAAGCTCAAAAATGCAAATGCTCTTCAATACTCCTAATTCTCCAAGCCAATTTTTATGAACTCAAGTTTCCTCCTATCTCTCTCTCTTGTCGGTTTTGGCCTAGGAAGATGGATGAAAATGATGCCAACATTTAACAAGGAGAATAAACAATGGCCTAGAATTGTCTACTAAGTCGCAATAGGGTAATTTACTTGGACTAATGTGATTTAACATTATTTAATCTAATTTAATCATTCCAAATCAAATTTCAATTAAATCTACCATACAATCACATAAATTCTAATTAACACATAACACCAATCAATTTCTGATTCGACCGCCGATAAGGCTTTCAATTTGTAGTTCGAAATTAAAACATGAACAGATTCATTCAGAAATCAAACAGATAGAAATGCATTTAAAACAATACACTCCTACAATCAATTCAGGATTTCATTCTGATCATTTACTTATCATGCTTAATCACAAATTAGCACTAATCAAAGGTGAGGGTTGTCACAAAAAACCCCTATGGGCCCACCTACGTCAATAATAATCCAGGTTGATTTTAAGTTTTAATAATATATAGGGCTCAGGTCAAAAATTCAATTTTAAATTTTGCTTGACCATAGGTCCAGACATTGAATTAACTTGTCAATAAAGACAATTTTATATTAAATGACCAAAATACCCTTGCTATATATGTATACATATGATGTATACTATGCAAAAATCAAATCGATCCTCTTCCTCTCTCTCTCTAGATTTCGCATCAAATTGATGCCTTCGTCTCCAATGATTCCATTCCGGCCTTTGCCGCCCCGCGACCTTCTCTTCTGTCTTCTTTATTAGCAATGAAGGTAGTAACTAGGGCTGGAAATGAACCGATTTGTTCATGAACAAGCTCAACTCAGCTCGTTAAGGGTAAGGCTCGGCTCGGCTCGTTTAGTAAATGAGCTGAGCTCGAGCTCACATAAGCTTGGCTCGTCAAGCTCGGCTCATTCATCATTATTTAAATTATATAATAATATATTAAATAATATAAATAATATTAAAAAAGATTTCTCAAGCCGAGCTTGAGCTTAATAAATAAGTTCGATAAGTAAACGAGCCGAGCTCGAGCTCAACAAAGCTCGGCTCGGCTCGGCTCGGTTCATTTACAACCCTAGTAGTGACAATTGATGAGGTGGACATGAGGATGGGGTAATGTCGTATACGTAGAGGTAGTCGTCGGTGCTAGTGAGGAAGCCGATGACAGTAGCGGCAGTGGTGAGGTAGTTCCTTCCTCTTTTTCTGTCTAACTTACTTACTGCTCTCTCTCTCTCTCATTTCAATCGATTGTAAATTGAAGAGAGCCATATATACATATATATACACACAAGATCAAATCTGAACATAACAGTTTCATTTTGGCTAAGGTTTCCTTTGATCTAGGGAATCAATCTCTCTCTCTCTCTCTTCTATTGTCTTCAGTGTTTGAAGATGATTGCGCTTTTTGGCTCGAAATCGGGGCCAAGTGTAGAAGAAGTTGTCCCAGAGATCTCTGTAACTGTAGTGGCCGGTTAGGGTTTAGGAGTTGGATCACTTACTAATTTCCTTTCTTAGCTCCAAGTGTAGAGATTTGTTCTATTCTTTTTTTATATAGTTATTATTGATTATTGATTGTTTTTTATAATTGTTGTTGTTGTTGTTGTTGGCAGTGAAAATCTCTCTCTATCTGTTGTTTCTGTTGTTAATGGACAAATGTTGGATTTGAACAGATAAAAAGAAAATTTGTTGTTTGTTGAACAAATTTGTTCAAAAAATTGAATATATAATAAAAAATGATAGAATTGCAACAGATAATTTGAATAGACAGGATTTTTGAAGAGATAAATTTCAACAGATAGCTTTTATTTGGACAAAATATTAAATAGATAAAAATTTTAATAGATAAGACTTTCAACAGATAGATTCATCAATTAAAAATTTCAACAGATAAAAATAATTTGAACTATACACAGAAAAAAGTTGAATAGATAGACTAAAAAATTGAACAAGTAGAAACAAAATTGAACAAATAGGGAAAAAATTCAACAGATAGATATAAATTTGAACAGATAGTCAACAAAAAGTCAAACAGATAAAAAAAGTCAAAGAGTAAAATTAGAAACAAAATATATTTTAGGACTTCTCACCAAACTATTTTACAAAAGGTGGACTTCTCATTAATAAAAAATATTTACTGAATCTAATGCCTTAGACAATTATTAGAGTGAATTTTTTTAGCAATTTTCTCTAATATATACTGCAATAAATTGAAATCTCTATTTCCTATTTCAATGATTCAAAAACCCAATAGGTCGGTAGTTACAACTTGTTCCTAAAAATGGTTGGGTAGTTTGGTTTATGTATCTCCAAATCGATCTTAGAATCACCTTATTAATCTAATCAAATTTATGCAATTATATATATACACATATATAAATATATATAATTTTATAGTACATATAAGAGCATCTCCAACGGTTCAGTATTTTTTTCACCAAATTTGAGTAAAAAATGGCTCATTTTTTCAATCTGATATCAATTACTCCAACGGTGTATCAAAAAAAAGAATCATCCCGTGGGTCAATCGGGTGGTCGACCGGTAAAGCAATTTTTTTTTTTTTTTTAACTGTTTGAACCTATCAATTTTTGAACCATTTGCTGAAGTTGGTCGACCGGTTGGTCAACCAGGTAGTCGACCAGGGGGTCAACTAGGTGATCGACCACCATGTGTAAAATTTTGACAAATTTCTGCTTTAACGGCTATGTACAGTGTATTGGTGAAATGAGCAACTTGTTCTCACTTTGATGAATTATTTGCTGAATTCTCATTTTGATACTTGTTTGTTGAAACCATTGGAGCACCAAAAAGTGACTTTTTCACCAAAATTCAAATCTGATGCCAAGTTTGATGAAACGTTGGAGATGGTCTAAGAATATCAAACTGATACTAAACTCACCTCTCTCAAAATATGTTCAAATTAAATTTTTTTACGTAAAAAATCAAACTCAAAATAATTTTTAACCAACTGAATGTAAATCAAGCTTATATAAATTAATTTGTTTTATATCTCTATCCCAAAAATATTCAATTATTACTAATTTGTTTGGCATAAATTAAATAAATACACTTATTTAAATAAGTGTAATTATTTAGGTCATATTATCTCTTTATTTTTTTACATATCTTTTTATAAAAAAATTAAAAAAATACATTTATTTAAATCATTCCAAACAAACCTATGTCTCATGAATCCCTATAAATAAGGCCTCATTTGGCAACTAATGATTTTAACAAAAAAGTTAAAAAGTCACTAAAAAAATAAAAAAAAAGACAACAACTTATATCAAAAAATCAAATATTCTCTTTTTTCTTTATTTTTTTGTAAAAAATTAAAAAATCATCACAAGCATACTAGTTTTTATACATTATATTTTAACCAAAAAATTAAAAAATTATTAAAAAATATTTTTCCAAACGAAGGCCTAAGATCGATTTTTTTTATTTTATTTATAAGCATCACCTGAATCCTTATAAATAAGATCGAATTTTTTTTATAAGCATCACCACTTGTAAGACACCTTATCAAATCAACGCTGTAAAAGTTGGCAGTCAAAGGCTCTTCATTGACCCTGTCAGACACCTTATCAAATCAACGCTTGCCAGCACAAAATTTTTTATATATATAAAAAAAACCCACACACACTAGTGTTGCCGCCCAAAAAGTGCAAAAAAATAAAAATAAATAAATAAAGAAGACAAAAAGTAAAACAAATATGAATTTGGTGACAGTCTTTGTTAGAATTTGATTTTAACATTTGGAATTTACTCTTTCAATATTTAAAGAAAATATGTTGGAAAATTTTAGCTCAGTTGGTGTTTGAAAAAATAATTACAAATAAATGATAACTTTATAAACATTGATAATTAGAATCATAAACTTTCCATGAAGATGTAATAATAATTTTATAGAATTAACACTTAATAATAATTTCCAAAAAAAAGTTTGGTTTGGTGATTATTTGTTTCACATTTTTATCATAAGATCGTTTGGGTGTCCTAAATAAGTGTATTTTTTTGTCTTTTTAGACTAAAAAGTTGATAAAAAAATATGAATATTTAGGTTAACTTTTTAACTTTTTATGAAAAAATATGTATTAAAAAATTATATAAACAAATGTATAGGGGAATAAAGTGATGAATAGGCCGTACGGCTCGCAGCCTAAAGGGCAACGCGGCAGAGGATTTTGGAACAGATTGATTCTCTACTTTTCGGGCATAAATTGATCGGTTCTGTTTAGTCCATGGGGGCTCACCACGGGTCCCGTTTTAATAATCGAAACTATTCAATGTATAGAAATTGTCGAGTATTATATGCTTGTAAAAAATCACGTTGATTGGATCTCGATAGCTATCTGATCGTGTTAGTTTTTTTTGTTAACTATTAACTATAACACCATCCATTTTTATACAAAACTGATTTGATCATGTATTTAGTGATATCTAATAGACGTAATTTTTTACAAACATATAATACTAAACAAGTTCTATATATTGAACGGTTCAGATTATCAAAACGGGACCCATAGTGGGCTCCCATGGGCCTAGCTCTACCATCTAATTTAATGAATATTTTACTCCCTATTTTTTCGCCGTCACTGACGGGCCCATCACGTCAGTACTTTGTTAATCGTATTTTTTTTTGATTTGTATTAATATGTGAAAAATATTTTTTTAATATTTTTTTTTGATGAATAATAATAATTTTTTAACCTTTTTGATAACTTTTTAAGAGTTTGCAAACCAGTCCAAAATATCAATTATTTCAATTTCTATGGAGATACAGGTGAGCAGTAGTAGTAGTAAAATTGTTCCCATAATAATTTATATAATATAATAAGAGATAGAGTTTCATTGGGGGTGGGTGAAAAAATAATAAATGACTTTTTTTTAAGTGTGCAATTCTCAAAGGTGGCATAAAACAAGATCAAGAAATGTAAAACGCATAAAGGCGCCATCTTAAAAGTAGACAATGAGAGTGGGTGACTACGTGGCAAAAAATGGTGAGAGTGTAAAACATAGTGTGCCTCCGAATTAAAAATCAATCGGTCAAGTTTTCAAAAAAAAAAAAATATATATATTTCTCTTTAATTTCTTACATTTAAAAATTGAGCAATTAAAAGATTTTATATGCTTATTCACCATTCAACATTGTTATTTTTTATTTATCTATTTATTATTACAATTTTCTTACATCTTACCCATATAATCATGAGAATTTTTTTTAAGATTTTTAATATTAAAATTTTATAAGATGAAAAATATATAATATTTTCATAATAATTAAGATTTCTTAACATTTTTACAGAGAAAATTCATCTCAGAGAAATTTTAATTTTCACAGAGAAATTTATCTCATTTCACAGATTTCTCTATGGTCATAATAGAGAAATTTTAAAATTTCTCTAAGTTAAGATTGAAATTTTTTTGAATCGAATTTTTTCTGTGAAAATATTGAAAGGTCTTAGCTAATAAAGAAAAAAATCTTAGACCTCTCCTATAATACGAAATTGGAGGGATATTTTACTAATTTTCCATATAATCATTTTTCAACTTAATTAAAATCAAAATTAAAAATAGCAACTCTCTTAAGTTAGACCAAACAACACTGTAAATACAACACGGCTGCGTATATATGGTTTTTGATTCTCCCCGTGTGTGTGTATGTGAGCAGATAGTGTTCAACGAACATATGCCACGTGAGGATAGCCAGACCCAGCCATGCACACAACCTCCATCACCATCACCTCTCTCTCTCTCTCTCTCGGTCTGAATATGGATTGGAATGTAACGTGGCCAGCTGTATAGCAAAAGGAAACATTTGGGTATAAATAAAATAAAAATAAAAAAAGTAGAATTGGGTTCGGTTTGACCGAGGAAGAAATGTGTGAATATTAGGGGTAAGCAGCGGATATACCGATCCGTCAAAACCGATCGAACCGATCCGATCCGCCGCATTTTGAACGGATGCGTGATGACGAACGGACGGTTACGGATTGATTTTCTCTAATTCGCCAATTTGGCGAACGGATGGCGGATTTAAGATTTCTTTGGCTGCAACCGAACCGCCAAACCGCCAAATCGCGAGCACCCCTAGTAATTTATAAGACTTTGTATTTTTAATTTGTTTAAATATTATATTTGTGTTTTCAATTAAAAAAGAGTTTAAATATTCTGTTGAAAAAAAGTTTTCAACTTGAATATATTTTTTGAATTGAAAAAAATAAACATATTATTTATCTATATTTTTTAATTTTTAAATCTAGCTCTAAAAATAATAAATAGAAAATATGATATATGCTGGTTGATTTTTTGTTTTCAAAAACCTATGTAGATGTAACAATACAGAGACATACAATCTCTACTACTGCTCTGTTCATTGTTTTGGTGGTTTGAATTGTTATTATATTTTAAGAATCACAGATTGTAATACTTTATGTGGATGAATCATGCTGTGATTGTAATATGTGGATGAGGTATGCAGTGATCGTGATATTCTAAAGTTTCAAACTTTCTTTCTTTGGATAAGGCATACAGTGATTGTAATACTTTTTAAAGTCATTGACTATAATACTTTCTTTTTCTTTTTTTTCTTTTTTCTTTTTGAGGAAGTGCACAAGTTGAATTATGTTGAAAATTTATAAAATTTTAAACCGCCAAATCGATTCGCATCTATCTGCCAAACCGTCAATCCGCTCAATCCACATCCGCCGGATTGGCGGACGGATGCGGATTGATTTTCTTCAATCCGTCAATCTGGTGGACGGATGGCGGATTGGAAGTTCTGTGGCCGCAACCAACCTGCGCCCACCCCTAGTGAATATCCCTCTATCTCTATTTCTATCTCTCTTCTGGCAATGTCTTTTGATAACTTGCTACTTGCTTAATTGAGGAAATTAATTCCCGGTTACTCGATGGGATCTAAGAAGTTTTGAACTTAAGAGCTTGACGGAACCACACCCTAAATTGTAAGTTTTGGCCATCAGGGCCAATTCAAGACACCTTAAAGTTCTCTCCTGACAATGTCTGACAAATGTATTTTGTAAATGTATTTGTGTTGTGTTGAGTGGTGGGTGATGGTGGCAATACTGGCAATATGACATTTGGAAGAGGGGAGGGGGGTCCTGAGTGGGGGGTTGAGGGGTTCATAGTGGTGTTAGCTGGAAACCCTCAGGGGTGTGAGTTGGCATAAGAGCTATCCCTCTCTCTCTCCTCTCTTCTCTCTCTCTCTCTCTCTCTCTCTCGTATATTATACTCGACTATAATAACAATGGTGGGGGTAGAGAGGTTGAAATCAAAGGCAAAGGGTGAAACCGAGAGGAATTTTTTGGGGGAGTTAGAGCTGGCAAAGCTCGTGGAGACAAAAGAAATGATGGGCTCACGTCCACCTCAGGGACTTCATGATATATATCATAATAATTGAATTAATTGTAATGCTATGGAAATATAATTTATATACATAAGCATAAATATGAGAAATTCGTAGTCGTTTGTTTATTGAAAATCAAAAACTCATTTACTTCTTTTCTTATTTTAATTAAAAATATTACATTTACTTAAATTTTTACTAAACACATATATGTCCAAACATCTTAAATATCTTCTTTTTTTTTTTTTTTACAACCAAATATATTTAAATTTTTATATTTTGAATAAGATTATCAGTATATGTAAAATTATTCTTAAAAAAATTATAAAGAATGACTATTTGAGAACAAAATAATTTTATTTTCAGAATTTTTGGTACAAGACAGACTGGGACGGAGCCAGGAACGAAAAATCTTGATATGCTTCGCTTTTCGTTTGATTGGATTCTTCCAATTTGTGGGGTTGTTTGAGTGAAAGACTCTCTCTCTCTCTCTCTCTCTCTCTCTCTCTCTCCATGCGTGCGAGAGTGTGTGTGCCAACAAATGATGTGCCCCTCTTGTAATGCTTGTGACTCACGTGCTTCCAACATATACTACCATTCAATCATAAAATGTTATATAAGAAAATGAACTACATTATCTAACTCATTTCACTAATTAACACATATACATATTATGATAAAATATACTTACATGATAGACTATAAATGTCAAGACCAGTAAATACGAGAGAGAGAGATCCGCACAAATGTAATTACAAAAATGCTTAGTCAAAAAAAAAAAATTTATCTTACAAATTTACTTAAATTGAAATCAAAGATATAAATATAAACTTCTTGTTGTGAAACTATGATTACAATGAATTATTCTTAAAAAATTTAAGTAAATAACATTTCTTATGCAATTAAACTTTATTCACTTCAGAAGCACGCTATCATGTTTTTGAGGTACACACTACGGAAGCTCTATTACTAATACTATCAGTGGAAGGTTGGCTTGTACATAAAAATTTATAGCCCTCTAATTTTCAATTTTTATAATTTTAATATCATTAAATACAAAATGTGTATAATACATTAGAGAATTTACCACTACACATTTTTTTTATAAGGAGTGAAGTCTCACATAGTCGCACAATGAAAATTTTCAAACATCAAGAGAGCACCCACATAGGTGAAGAAGAAGACTACTAATTTGGGGAGAAAAGTCATCTTTACGCAAAGAATTGACCTTGCACATGTAGTCAACTGGAACAACCCAATTTCTACCAAAATTGTTTCCTCGAACTAAACACTCGGTTTGTTCCAAAATGTCTTCAGCAAAAGTTTTTTTTTTTTTTTTTTTTTTTTTCCATTTAGTTACGATTTCAAAATTGATGTCCTATTAGTAATAGTAATGGTAGGGTAATGCCAAATGGTAGCTGGGTGATGATATTTGGGTGACCATTTCATGAAGCCAATGAGCCTTCACCCTTTTTTTTTTTTTTTTTGGCAGTCTTTATAGAACTCTAATTAAAGAGATTGTGAAAAAATGCCAACATGTAAGAGAGCTCCAAAAATAAAATCCAATAAACTACATGAATGACAACCAGTTGTTCAATAATGTTAGGGTGATTAAATTTGAATACAAAATTTCACTAGGATAAATACTATATATCATCGATTTTGAATCACCATCTATTAAAAACTAAGGTCATATCAAATACTCCAATGATATAAAATGATAAAAAAAAAGGAAAAATAATGTGATATATAGTAATCCTCTTTTGAATACATCCGATGTGATCGCCAATGCATTAGAATACATAAAAAAAAACAAGTGTGAAATCAAAATTTAATACTCAAATTTAATCACCATAACATGTTGCACTGAATAATCAATCTATATACAACAGTATAGACCAAACAAGGCTAACTGGGCTGCCACCAGCCCCACCAAAATGAATTGGTTAACATTTTAACTTGACCCTAAAGCTTAGCTCCAATAGTTTGTGGTCTAGCCCAATGAGTCTTTGTTGCCCTAATTAAGCCCAATCAATTTATGATCCTCTTCTTCACACTAAGCTTTTCTTTCACAAAGCCTCATCAACATCACAAACCAAAAAAAATTTTTGCAAAAAATTTGAATCCACAATGTCTTGGTCCGAATTCCACAGAAAAAAAAGAAAAAAGAAAAAAGGGGCTTACTTCTAGGATTTTTAGTAGTTCCCCCACCATCGTCTCCTTTCATGATTGATTAGTGCAAGAAAAATGATTTTGATCAATATTGATTAAGACATAAAATTTTTCAGAATGAATGAGATTACTAGTGTTGAACAGCATTTATACCATAAAATGATGATATTCAAAATCACCAATATTAATCATATGTATTCAAAATTTGATTAAGCTATCTTTATATATAAAATGGTTTATATTCGTTTCTATTGACCAATATTAATACCATCTATATAAAATGATGCTACTAGTGTTGAATAGTAAGGGATCAGTGAAGCAGCACCTGGATCTCCCTACTTTGTGCATTGAATGGGAGAAACAATTTGATGCTGTCGTCGTGCCTGCAAATTTCAGATCAGCAGCCAAATAGGTAAAAATGATGAGGAAGTTATTAAATCTCACTAACTGCGAATAAACTCGAATTGGGAATAAGAAATCACAGATAAATCAACAATGTCCCATTTTTCTTTGCTGATCAAAAAAAAGAAATCACAGATAAATATAAGCAACACATCTAACGAATTGTGATCTGAATGCCTATAAGGCAGTCCCGTAATGGTCACACATGTTTAAACAGGTTCTTCAGCAAAAACTCAACATAATTTCTTATCTTTGTAGTGAGACTAGCAGCACAAACAATTAGAAGTTCAGCAGTTTCATTTTTCATCTCTTGATTTTATATTAGAATAAATGACATGAAAGTCAGAAAAATGAAATGACAGACAGCAGGAATCGCGATGGAACAGTGAGATTTTTTATTAAACAAATGGAAGATAAGGTAACAATGAATACAAATCAAATGGACTACGAAACATCAATAAAACTAGAGCATTATGCATGAATTCACGTTCCCCTATTAACAGTATTACATTTAAATTTTTGAACCTTAATTTATTTTCCTTTGGAATAGGATGTCAAATAGGATCACAACAAATCCAGCCAACAACTTCCTTCTCATATGACGGAGACAATGCACAAATCATTTTTTTTTTCAAAGCAAGTGCATGCATGGAGTTGCCTCATGCATTAGTAGTAGTATCTTGATTAGCAGTAAAATAGGAAAAATTAGTAGTTCAACAGTTTCTTTTCTCTTCTATAGATTTTGTATTTTGCTAAATGACATGAAAAGTTGAAGAAATGTATTTTCTGATGTAACTAAAAAAGAAAAGTTGAAGAAAAGAAATGATAAACAGTGGTAATAATCATGGAACAGTGGCACCAAATATCTATAAGGCATCAAATAATAGGAAGGTAACGTGAGATAGAAAATGGAAGAAAAAGTAACAACAATGAAATACCAATCAAATGTCATCACTATGATCCCTCAATAAAACTAGGGCATTACACATGCCATTTAAGGTAATTAACTTTGTCCCCCCTATTTATATTGTGTTTGGTTGGGAGATTTGAGGAGGGATTTGGAAAGGAAAAGAGAAAAGTTAGGCAAAATGAAAATAAAATATACCTACATTTCACCTAATTTCACACATCTTTTCCCTTTCTCTTTCCAAATCCCTCTCCAAATACCCCAACCAACCAAACATAGCATTAGAGTATTACATTCGGACATTCATTTGTTTTCACTTGGAATGGGTTATCAAATAGGATCACAACAAATCTAGCCAACTAATTTCTTTTCATATAATGGTGAGCTAAGACACATGGACATAGACACGGACACGCACTTTAGACATGAAAAATTTCAAAATGTAAGATATGGACACGTCAAGGATATGACTAGCGGGGATCTATTTGCCTCAGCTGCTGCAATGGTGGTCAACAGTGTTCCTCATCTACAGGATAGTATGAAGCACACCATGTGTCTTTGTCATGATCTAAAATTAATCTTCTTGTGGAGATGTCTCTATGTTAGACTGGTCAAGGTACATGCCCCTCGGAGGAGAATGGGCCAAGTCACCTTGACAAACCATCAACTCTACCCACCAAGTCACAAAACCCAAGTGATCCTCCGCAAGGATCATGACATCACCGAAGACTCCTCATGACCAAGTCACCAACCCCGAGAGGAGAATGGGCCAAGCCACCTTGACAAACCATCAACTCTACCCACCAAGTCACAAAATCCAAGTGATCCTCTGCAAAGATCATGACATACTTGAAGACTCCTCATGACCAAGTCACCAACCCCGAGAGGATTCCTAGACTTGTTCTCACTTAGCCTAGTCTAGGACGATCAGGGTTCCTTTAGAGAATCTAGTGTAGATCATAGAATAAGTACAAGGTCCGAGTGTATTGAGGCAAGTGTATTGGTGCAAGTCAAGATGAGGCATTGTTCATGTGGAAAGTTCGCTCAAGCAAGTAAAGAGAGGACCAAGTGTGCCTAGATGCTCCTTGGAGATTGCCTCTTGAACACCTTGGTTAGAGGCTAGGGCACCCGTTTGTTTGTCTTGGCTAGTAGAGCTCTATTGTGGAGAATAATATAAAAAAATAAAATAAAAAAGAGAATTTCCATTGGTCTACATGTCACCTCATGAGGCTGACAAGTGGAACTAAGGCCTTAGGAGATGATATAGCATCGGTCAAATGTGGCATGTCATGTGGGCATGAGGGCCCACGTATCTACAGTCTGCATTGTGACAACATTTTAGCTTCAGGTACCAAGCTGTGCAAGAGGTAAAAAGGGCTGATTAAGATCAAACAGACCACATACTGATGTAACATCGTAGTGTAAGCTTTAGCTAGTTAAATCATAAGGATGGATAAAACATTGGGGTTTCAATCAGTGTTTTTAGTATGTAAGCATTTTGGTTTTGAATTTACAAATAGTAAAAAAAAAGAATATCAATTTGGTTCCGGTTTTAATAATTTAAAAACAAACTAAACCAAAACTGTCCAAAACATCATAAAAATGGCTTGCAATTATCTCCCACACCTACTCCAAACTCTAATAACCTTAATCCTAATCCCAATCTCCTTTTTTCCTTTTTGCTCTTTTGATCTCTCTCTCTCTCTCTCACTCTCTGCAATGTCAATGCAACAAGATCACGACAGCTTCCATCCTTACATAACTTACCTCTCTCTCTTTCTCATGTGGCAGAGGACATCTTTGATCTCAGGTTTGATTCAGTTCAGTCTTTGAAATTAGATGACCCTCTCTCTCTCTCTATATATATATGTGTGTGTGTGTGTGTGTATGGAAAGGGTACGTGACTATCTATCTGATTTTTATTTTTTATTTTCACTATTTATGGTTAAGATTGGACCCTCTCGTGCACACTCTCTCAGATATGTGCATGTATCAGTCCATCAGACATTGATTTGAAAACAATAAACAGGAAAAAGAAAAAGGTACAGTACAGAAATGTCTACAATATTGAAAAATTAACAAAGTCTATAAATGAATAATATGGATCAAAGAAAATAGAAAGAAGTATACATCATATTCTTGAGATGCAAGGGCACAAAATTTGCACAAGACATTCTTACTCAATTAGGCAATTTGGAATGGACTTCCTAGCCATTCAGCACAAATACAAGATACAGGTATTAGCCCAAAATCAAATGCAGGGATCAAACTTGTATGTGAGATTCAAAATTCAATGTTGCAACACAAGCAGTCCAACAAAGAACTTCAGTTCTGACTTGTCAGAAGTATATGTGGTAAAAAATATCAATTTAAGTTCTGTAAGCCCAAAGTGTAACAACTTGTTTATGAGTTCCACAAGTAAGAGGCTCTAACGCATATTGTGAATAAAGACACTACATTCACTAAAATTTAAATTTTTATGCCATAAAATTGAAATCAAAATTTTTCATTATATCCAGTAAAAGGGTAGAGGCAACAACATATTAGAAAAGGAGTCCTTCCCAATTTGATCCCTTTAGCAGCATTCTAGTATTTACCTTCTCAATTTCCCAAACCTTTGCTACTCTGATAAGTAATTTGTGGGTCAATGGATAATGAGAAAGTTCAAAGTAGGCAATTTAACATGAAGTTAGAGGGCCCACTATGAAGAGGTTCCCCGATTATTTTCTTTACTGTTTAAGTGGGGAGGGCTGGAAATGCGTGAAATGGTAATGTAAAATGTGACTTTCCATGGGTATCCAAAAATCTCCACATAATTGCTCCACTTCTAAGTTGATGCTCACACTTAGCAAGAATTACATTTGGATTAGACTAATAACACACACACAGAGACTTACTTGGAATTCACACTTGGGAATTCAAATAGTTCATGCCTTGTGTGAAGGACTGTTGATGAGCAAACTGCCAAATTTATCCACCACAGGTGCAAACAGAAGACAACAAAATGAAATTGTTATTTGAAGTTCATTCCACCGGATCAAAATGACACTTACATTTAAACTTACACACTCATGTGGCAAAATAAAAAAGAGGCTATTTGCTGCCTTACCAGTGCATTTGGATCAATCTGAGCACCAACTATATCCCTTTCAGAGGATTGATCACCTCCCCTGGCAGATCCCTTCGTGTCACCCTGTCAAAAAATTACAACTTATTGCCTGAATCAGTAATGAACAAAATAAGGAACAACAGTAATTCCGGCAAGAAATTGGCTCAAATACCTCCAACTGAGAAACCACAATTATTCCCCAAAATCAATCGGGCAAAATAGAAAAGAAAAAAAAAAATGGTGTCAGCTTAAATTCATAATGATTATGCAAAGTAACAGAAAATCTGATAAGAATATAAGCTAATCCTTGGTTCAATTGCAGAGAAAATGAAAAAAACAAAACCTCACGCTAACAGTGTCCATTACAATAAATGGGCACAGAGAATTGAGTTCTTAAAATGTTTAGAAATCGTGATTCTGAACATATGCAGAACCAATACAAAATCAAAGATAGAGAAAATTATACCTCCCGGTACCTAGTTAGGTACACTTTAAGCGAAGCAATGTAATCTTCAAACCCTAAAGTAGCCATTGCACAAAGCAAATCATCACCATTGATCGTCTTCCTCTTCTCTTTCTGACACTTATCACTCGCCCTATTTGACAAAAACCTCAAATCACATTTCACAAAACACAATCCTAAAGCATAATATAGCAAATACATAAAAGTGAATAGATAGATATATAGGATCGAGTACTCGTTGGTGATAAAGCTGATGAACTCGGAGACGCATTCCTGAACGGTGTCCTTGGCATCCTTAGCGATCTTGCCGTTGGAAGGCAACGCCTTCTTCATGATCCGACTGATGTTGGCGATGGGGAGGTAGCGGTCGTGATTGCGGACGTCGGAGTGAGGGCTCTGAACGCCGGCCGGACTCGCCGGAGCATCCGCCATTGTCGACGGAACCCTAGTTTGAGACAGAATTGATAGCAGAACATCATGACTTCGAGGTAAAGGAGAAAAACTTTACACCCTAGCAAAAGAGGAAGAGAGAGAACAAGAAAAAGAGAAGGGTGTGGTTACCTCTGGTGTGGAGAGAGAGAGAGAGAGAGAGTAGAGAACAGAGATTTGTATTTGGCGCGAGTTTTGAGAGAAGATCGAAGATTGGTTGATTGATGAATTGTTATTTTGGCGATGGAGACAGAGAAGGATCGAACGATTGAGAAGTGAGAAGAGCGATCTGATGAGAGCTTTTAGCCTCGTTTGGAAAATAAATTATTTTAATAATATTTTAAATTTTTATAAAAAAAATAATACGATAATTTGTAATAATTTTTTAATTTTTTAATTAAAATGTTTAGGATATGTTTGGTTTGGTTTTGTAAAGTGATTTTGAGAAATTTTTTTTAAAAAACTTGTTTGGTTTGTAATTTTTTCAAAATCAATTTCTCCCTCTTACACATCAATCAATTACTTTTCTCTCTCCTCTCTTATTCTCAATCAATTTTTTTCTTACACACATCTACTCAATTATAACAAAATATTAAATTATTCCAAACTTTCAAACTCTAAAATTACTTTCAAAATACACAACCAAACAAACCAACAAAATTTATGAACTCTTTTCCTAAAATAATTTTTAAAAACTACTATCTCAAAATCAAACCAAACATACCCTTAATCTTCAAACGATGAGTTCTTTGGGTTTGGTATGAATAATCTGCCCCGCTCGTTGTCATTATTAACAGAGTTTTTTTTTTTTTTTTTAATATTGTAGAAAATAAAATCATTTAAGAAAATAACTTATTTTTTAAATTATTTATCAAATTGCAATTTGAACCTATAATTTCAGCTTGAAATTGGATTTTCAACTTGGGATTTTATATTTGACATGTCCATCTTCCCTTAGTCAAATATGAAATTGTAAGTCGAAATTCTGATTTCATAAAAGCCATTAGTTTGATAAATGATTTGAAATTCTGATTTCATAAAAATTTAATAAATAATTTGAAAATTGACTTAATTTCATAAATAGTTTCATTTTTTAGAATATTTAGAAGAAGAAAAAAAACTCATTGTTCAAGAGTTTTTTTTTTTAATTATTAATTCTTAACATATTTTTGGCCACAACAAACTTTAATTTTTTTTTTAAATGTTGCTAAAATAAGATTTTTGAAATATGAATCTCCAGTTAATTTATATCTCTTTTTGATCTATGACTTTAGTGTATTTTTAAAAAAATCCACTATTAATTGATCTGGGTTTTTAACTAACATATTTTATGGCAAAATTTTTTTACAAAAAAAAAAAAAAATGCAAAATGCAAAATACAAAATACAAAATTGTAGCAAATAATATCAACAGTAAAAAAAAAAAGAAAAAAAGAAGAAGTTTACATTTATTTGTTTAGATTTTTTGTAGAAGGTATTTTAATTGTTTAATTTGAACACACTTTTAATGAGTGTACGAGAAAGAATCATGGTGTGTGAAAAACAAAGAAGGCATGTGGTTTCTTGTTGACCCCCCAGTGTTTACTTAAATGGCACACCAGTCTCGTGACAAACTGTATATTCGTACCAAAGACAGGCACAGATTTTTCATGGGAGTTTTTTAATTTAAGTAACAAATTAAATTTTAGTTTTTCAGATAAGATAATTTTTTTAAAATTTTATTTTTCATTTCTTTTTTTTATAGTAAAAGAAATATACAAAATTTGATCGCAAAGTTCTAAACAAAGAGCTCTATATGTGTGTATATAAAAGAATGTGTCTCAGATTTCTTGCACTTAGAAAAAGTGAAAGAGAACCTCCAAAAATCAATGACAATAAAGAACATTATCGGTAAAACATTTCCTACTAGCAAACCAAAACTGGATTTAAAGAAACAAAATCACACAAATTACACATACATAACATCACAACAAACAACAAATTATTATTGGAATTATAAATAGCAAAATCGTTCACAATCTCTTGCTCACTAATGGATCTCAAGTAGTCCACACTAGTTTTTTTTTTTTTTATGAACACAAAAAGAATAAGGTGCTGAGGGGGCATCACGACCTCTGCAGGCCTAGGCCCCGGGTAGTCCACACTAGTTCTTGGAACCAAAACACACACTTGACAAATTAAAAATACTCTCTCTCTCTCTCTCTCTCTCTCTCTCTAGGAATTAGGGTTTTGGGGCCGCAGCAACTGGAGAAGTAGGTTGATGGGATGGAGACTTGGGGTTCTTCTTCACATACTTGCGAGCCCAAACATGCTTCCCATTAATGGAGAATTTGGCTTTGCGTTGTCCTTCAAGCACCACATTAATCACTGAGGCTGAATGAACCACGAGCCTTGCATACAGTACTTGCCCTTCAGCTGGAACTTCTTGCATGTGTATGGCTTCGATGATTTCTCCAAATTTCCTGTTTACCATTCAGGATGTGTAGAAGAGGAGTGACTTGATAAAGTTGTTTTCGGTTGACTTTTTGTTTTAACCAATTTTTGAAAGTTGGATTTTTTTTAAAAAAATTAAGTGAAATTTGGTTTATAGCATATTTCTTTTATTTTGTCATTTTTTTTATAATAAAATAGACAAAACTAAATCATTTTTCTTAAAAAATTTGGGTTATATTCACAAATTTAGTATATTTCAATTTTTTTTTAAATTTTTTTTGGAATCATCTAGTTGTGATAGATTTTAAAAAATCCTTAAAAACAAAAACAAAATGGATAAACTACTAATAAGTCCTAATAATTGATTTAATTCTCATAAAATCTTATTGAAAATAAGTTCTAATAAAATCGTAATTAAAAATATTTTTTTGTAACCATTTTATGCATATGTTGTTAAAAATTGATAATTAGTGACTTTTTGTTATCATGATTTTTATAAATTATTACTAAAACTTACAATTTGTGACTTTTTTTATGACATTTTCAAACTATTGTTGAAAGTTAAAAATTAGTGACTTTCTTTGTGACGATTTTTTTCAAACTGTTGCAAAAACTTACAATTAATAATATTTTTTTGTAATAAAATTTTCATATTATCACTGAAAATTAACAAGTAGAACGTTTTTTAATAGTATTTGATAAAAATGGCCATTAATTCTCACAAGATTTAATGGACAATATATACATAAGTCCCCAAGTAAAATAAGTTCAAAAAAGAAGAAGCCAGTTTACTATACACTACATAGATCTTCCATGGAGAGAGAGAGAGAGAAAGTACCTTGTGAAGAAGTCTCTGACTTCAGTTTCAGATGTAGGGTACCCTTTAGAGAAAGTCAAGAAGATAGTTCTATCATCGGGAGGAACTTCCTTCTCTTCCTCATTGACAAGAATGCTAATTCTTCCAAACAACTCACTCAGTTCATTATTCAAAATCTGTCCTTGGTTTGTCTGATCATAACTATCATAACCACCGTGCACACTCACTCCACTCCCTATCTGATTAGGGTTTCCTTCAATTTTCTCTGATCCAATGCCGCCGCAATTAACCACCACCGGCAGTGCAACATTGCTTGTTCCACTTCCAAATCTATCATGATGATAGAATGGAACACTAAAAAAAGAGTTGTTCCTAAAAGCCGATCTCATTATCTCGTCAAATGCTCTGATACAGACTTCGTTCACGATCTTCGTCACCCCACGAAGAACCCAAATCCGGTTTTCGTGAAAGTACCGGAGATTTATCTCTCTCCCCAACAAGTTTTGCATCAAAGGGATATCATTTTCTTTTCCATCAAACACAAACCTATCGCCCTCGGTGCATTTCAAGCACTTGGCTGTCTCATCCACTAGCGAGTTGATCAGTGAACCGGGTAGAGATGAGATTTTGTTTACCAAATGGCAGTTATAGCTGCCTCGCTCGAGTAAGAGCCAGAGTGCCATGACTTGCATGGACTCTGTAGGGTCTCGAGCAAGGCCCAGGACTAGCCTGGAGTAGAGGATGCGGTCGATGGAGTGAAAGTCATTGAACTGTTCGTCAGTAATCGGTAGGCAAGAAGATGGAGAAGTGAGAGAGAAAGATGAAGAAGCCATTGTTGTTGTACGGTGATAATATGATATGGGTTTTGGAGATTTTGGTGAAGAATGGTGTGGAATGTATATAGGTTGTGAATGGGTTCCATTGGTGATGATTGAGTGGTGGCTATTGGGGATAAAGAGACACCGTGAAGAGACGCCATTGATGTTCGAGGAGTATAAGGAAAGTGGTAGGGTTTCTCAATTAGGATTTTCAGATACAATGCAACGGTTCAATTGTTTTGAACCTTTTTTTTTTTTCTTTAAAAAAATTTAATTTAGCAATTGTTTTTGTGTTTTGTTTTTTCAGTTTTAACCCTCCCCATATAGACATGCTCTTTGCCCAATTGCTGCCAAAAAAAATAAAATTCAAATACTTCCTTAGTTTGTCCGCAAAGTTGGGGTAAAAAATTGTCTTAAAGTGAAGAACAAATCTATAATTTGATTACCCATTCCGTCTCAAAATAACGTTCTTTTGGAAAATTTAACTTTTTTTTGATAGTATAATTATTATATTTAAAAAATATTAATTTTACAAAATTATTTCAAAATATCAATTGTCATAATTATACTTTTTGTGTTATTAATGAATTTAAAATAAGGGCAAAATAATAAATTCATATTATTTTATTCCTTAATTTTTGAAAAGTGATTAATATTTTGAAACAATGAAAAATAAAACAAAGAACTAATTTTGGGATGAAGAGAGTATTATATTAAATTGGCTTCGATAATTTCAATTACAACAATTTTTTTCTTAATTTTTTAAATAATTTGAATAATTAATAATATCTATTAAAAAATTAGACAGAAATCAATTACAAAATGATAATGAATCATTTTAAATTAATGTCAACTCCTCAATCAATTTGAAAAAAATGAATGAATTATTTTACTTTTTTATTTCAATTCAATGTCTAAAGTGGCTTTATTAATTGAACTAAATTGATATAATATAAAAAATTGTAAGATAAAATTGATACAATTAGAACTATAATAATTAATTGACGTAAAAATTAAATTATAGAGATTATATGTATAATTTAGGGAAATTTACATCTTAGAGAGAACTCCAAAAACTATTTACAAATTCATGAAAAATTTTATAATTTTACTTTTTAATATTTGTAAATTTTACCATTAATTTGAAAATATTTTTTTCCAAACATCAACTTATTTGAAATTGCCCTATAATATATTTATCTTAAAATAAAATATATGGACAAAACTTATTTTGGATGGGATTAAGAACCCATTGGGAAGTTATTTTTTTTTAGTAACTTTTTAGTTTTTGACTAAAATATGAGATTAAAAAATCAACATATTTGAAAGTTATTTTTTAATTGTTCACATAAAAATGGGTAAAAAATAGAATTTGGGGTGGTTGCTGCACATCCCGCACAGCAGCCATTGTTGTGCACTTAGATGGGTTCATTTCGGAATTCATTTCAATAATTCAAACCGTTCACATTTTAGAATACATCAAGTAGAACATACCTACAAAAAATCAAATTAATCAGATATCGTTTATCCTTTCATCCACTCACATTTGTATCTACAAAAATAAATAACAATTTGATTTAAAGTATTAAAATGAATACAAATGTGACTAGATAAAAGCGTAACCGATATCCGATAATTTGATTTTTTGCAAGTATATTCTACTTAATGTATTCTAAAATATGAATGGTTCAAATTATCGAAATGGGCTCCAAAATAGACCATTTAGGTGCATAACAGTGGCTGCTGTGTGGGGTGCACAGCAACCACCCCAAATCCATAAAAAAATAGAATGAAAGAAAAAAGAATCTTTGATTTTTTTTTTTTTTTTACTTTTTTGCTAAAGACAACACTTCCAAAACGGACCCTAACATTTCACAACACAGTTCAGTTTGGGGAATTTTTTTTAAATTCCATAACATCAGGGACGGAACCAAGAATTCATTTGTGGGGGGCCCAAAACATAAATAATTTTTTTTATATGAATTGATATAAATTAATATTTTTTTGAATTCAAAGAGTAAACTAAAATTTAATATTAAGTTAGTACGTAAAATAAAACCATATATTTACTAAATTTAATATATGAATAAAAGCAAAGTCATGTATTCAAAAATTATTTATACAAATCAACTCAATTATCTATCAAAGTGGAACTCGACGTTCTTTCATATCTCGAAAGTCTTCAATGATTGACTCTGTGGTAAAATTTTCAGCAATTTCCTTTTCAATGTACACAAGCAAAGAGTCTATAAGAAATTCATCTTCCATTTTGTTGTGAAGTCTACTTTTGACAATTTTCATGGCTGAAAATGATCGCTCCGTAGTTGCAGTAGAAACTGGAAGAGTAAGAACAAGTGTAATCACTCTATAAACAAGTTGATAGATCGTAGATTTGTTTGTCCTTACCAACCACTGACACAATTCAGAAATAGTAGACAATTTTTTGTAATCTGCATGCTGAACTACATTATGCTCGTAATGGTGAAGTTGCATTGTCAACTGTATTTTCTCTTGATATTTGAAGTCTTGTAGATAAAAATTTCCTACTACCCGACAAATATCGTCGATTCTAAAAGTTTCAGACACATCTTGAGGATCTAGAGCTGAGCTAAGATCGAGCAACTCTACTGCATGTTCACTGAACCGGCTATTTAATTCTTGCAGTTGAGAATCTATTGCAGCATAAAAAATATCTATTCGATAATAATGCTCAACTGTAAAGTCATCTTGATGATCACGAGCTCGACCTCATCTCCTAATATAAGGAGCATTTATATTCGGGACATCTATGTTACGTATCTCGCAAAATGATTGCACATTGGCTAGTAAAGCATCCCATTTGTCGTCTCTAAACTTTTGTAGAAGTGTCTTGGTAGATGAAACTAGATTCATTGCATTTAAGATGTCTTGAGATCAGCATTGCAAAACTTGACAAAGTAAATCAGTGATCTCCAACATTTCTTTCATAAGATGCATAATAAAGACAAATTCAAATGAAGTCAATGTTTCATAAGCTGAGTCTGTATCTCCTCGTTGGGCAGAAGTCGTTCCTTCATTAATGATATTAAGAAGAACTTCACATGTTGGACTGAATATTTTTATTAAGCTTGAAACTGACTTGAAGTGAGAACTCCAACGAGTATCTCCAGCTCGTTGTAAAGTGCCAATTTGGTTAAGTCCCTTTCCAGTCTGGAGCTCATCAATGTCAATCATATGTTCAATTTCAGTAGCTTGTGCAACTTTCAATTTATCATTGCGCTTGCATGAGGCACCAACAAATTGAAAAAATTTATGAATTGGGATAATATCTTTCGATGCTGCCACTAAAGCCAACTGCAAACGATGTGCAAAACAATGAATATAATAAGCATATGGACAATCATTCAAAACTAATGCTTGTAATCCTTTCCACTCACCTCGCATATTGCTTGCACCATCGTATCCTTGTCCTCGAATATTCTGAATATCTAAATTGTGATGAGACAATACAGAATATATTCCATCTTTTAGGATTGATGCAGCAGTGTTAGAGACATGAATAAGCCCAAAAAAACACTCTCTCACAAAACCATCTTTGTCAACGAATCTCAAAACTATAGCCATTTGCTCCTTCTTTGACTCATCACAAGTTTCATCAACAATTATGCAATACTTCGCATCACCAATTTCTTCACGAATTGCATTCTTCACTTTGGTTGAAAAAATATGTAAAATTTCTTTTTGAATCTTTGGTGATGTGTAAGAGGCATTTTTCGGAGCTTTATCCAATACTTTAGCAACATTATCATTATATGATCTCAACAATTTCACTATTTGAAGAAAATTTCCACGATTGATTGAATTTGGCCTTTCATCACGACCTCTAAAAGCATAACCTTGAAATGCAAGCAATTGGATTGTACCAATTGAGACCTTCAATCTTAGTCGATTATCTACAATTTGTTCAGAAGTGAAATTGTCCAATACCTTTTGTATATGTTGAAATTGATTCATCAAGTCTTCACATGATCTCTCGGCAATATTATGAAAAGATTTAGGATCTTTTCCTATATAATTTTAAAAAGCACATTTTGCTCCATTCCTAACTTTTTTCCAATTCTGAAATCCATCAATAGTGAATGCTTGTTGCCCATAATATCCAGATCCACATGGTTTATAAAAAAGAAAGCATGGTAAACAAAAAGCTGCATCTTTTGCAGGTGAATATTCCAACCATGACGGAAATAGTTTGAACCATGACGGTTGAAAGCTACGAAGATGAGTTGTTGATCCAGATTTTAGATACTTTGAAAGTATAGGTTGGTATGAACCAGCCTTAATATAAGCTCGTCGAATTTCATCACATTGATTAACATGATAATCCCAAATTTGTATATGTAATCTAGGATCTCGCTCCAATGAACCAATATCAATTTTTTTAACATCAATCTTTTGAGATTTTGTGGGAGGATTTTCAGGGATATCAACATTGGAAGTTGGCAATGATGTATTGTCAGCATTGACTTCTGAGGAACTTGCATTTTTTCTTTTAAAAAATCTATCAATTGTACATGGCTTTCCCATAATAATCTACAAATCAAAATAGAATTCATTACATACATGGTTAATATTCTATTTGAAATTAAAACCAATTGCTAATGTATTATATATATATATATATATATCACAAGACATAGAAAATTTTTGTGCCTAGAATAACAAATGTAATTAAAACAAATTTCATATAAATTTAAAAATTTAGAATTCAGATTCAACACATAAATTTTATACAAGTCTCAATTCATTTTAATTTTGAATTTATAACACTTAATCTGAATAAAATTAAATTTGCCCAAATATGATTAAAAAAAACCCTAGTAATTGAAATCATACGTCCTAATTCATGATTTTTTTTTTTTTTGTTAATATGTAAAATTTAAAAAAAAATAACAATTGTATCAATATGACATTAAAAAAAAGATAATAAAAGTATTACAAATTGAAAACAACAATAAAAGAGAATATGAATCACATACCTGTAACAATGAGAGGATTAATAGCAGAAGCAAGACTCTTCTTCTTCTTCTTCTTCTTCTTTTTTTTTTAAATGTATCCCAAGTTGATTTAACTCAAAAAAAAAAAAAAAAAAAAAAGATCCTATGGTTGCTTTCAATAAATTGAGACGGCGGCGTAGAGGAGGTCATAGGAATTAGGTTTTGTTTCTTTATTCTTTTTGTCTTTTTTTTATTTCTATTTAGGCTTTCCTTTTTTTCTTTTATTTAAAAGAAGACACATGGCCCTCCCGGGCCATCTAACAAAGAGATTGAGCCTAGCCCAGCCCACAAAACAAAGCATGTCATTTTACTATTAATACTTTATTGAAAAGATATATATATAAATAATTTTTTTTTAAGCGAGGGGGGTTGTGGCTCCTGACAGTCCCTCCGTAATTCCGTCCTTGTATATATAGTATGATTGTATATCTAATTCTATAATTAATTTCTATATTCATAACAAAACTAAACTGTCTCAATTTCGGAGTATTGTGTTATAGTGCTTTCGGCAAATGAGATACTACAACTCACATTAAATTAGTTATTCCTCGTCTTTTATCTACTTAATAAAGATGAGTTATTGTATCTCACTTGTAAAATTTTGTACTACCCCATTAATTTAGATATTATATAAGTAATATTATATGATACTATGAAAATAATCAATAATTACTCATTCTTTAATAAACTTTAGGAAAACACCAATTGTTTTAGAATATTTTCGTTCTGTAAATGAACCCATATCCATCTGCATTCTTTCACGAGCCAAATCTTTGAAAGACTAACAAAGAAAAAAGGGAATTTTTTTTTAGGCTCTCTGATATTAAGATTTTATAACATAAAGTACATCAAATATTTTCATAATGTCTAAAGTTTCTCAATTTCGATCTAGAGAAATTTAAATCCTAGAAAAATTCTCTCCAGGGAAATTTTGAAAATTTCTCTGGAGTTCTCCAGAGAAATTCTGGACTTCTCGAAGAATTTCTCTAGGTTCAAATCAGATAAAATTGAAATTTTTCTGACTTTGTTCACATATAATTGAAATTTCTCTAACTCTGTTCACAAAGAATTTCTATGGCTTTGCTCACAAATTTCTCTGCGTTTGTTCATAATTTTAAGCCAAAGAAAATTGTTTAACCAAACTAAAGAAATTTAAAATTTCTTTATGTTTGTTCACAATTTTAAACTATAGAAAATTAAAGAAGAAACTAAGAGATTGAAAGAAGAAGATAAAATTTATTTTCTCATTCCCCTTCTATTTCCGAAATGTTTCCAATATGTTTCCATTTCCAAGCTAATTGAAACAACATACCCAAAAGAAATGTTCATCCTTGTATGATTAACATGCTAAGAAAAGGGAACCTAAAACTCAATTGTTGGTATCATGTTTTCAATTCTAAATTTGTTTTTTTAAAAAAAAAAAAAAATCAATGTAAACAAAAGCTATATAACCCAGAAATGATCAAAGAGTTCTAAGAAACTCACAAGAAAAATAGGCGAAAAATAACTTATTTAATATAAAAACACATAAAAAGTACAACATAAAAGTCTAGAGAAATTTGTAATAATTATAATTTTCTTTGGATTGTAATAAAAAGCTTTTAATTTTCTCTAGACTCAAATAAAAATCTAGAAAAATTCACTTTTAAGATCATAAAAACAAAAACACATTAACATCAAAAAAACAAAAATGCTCTTTCTCTTTACTTTACCAAGAAAAAGAGAGAGAAAGTGAGAGAGAAAATCTATGGGCATGGAGTTTTGTGATTCCATCATCATTATCATCATCATCATTATCATCATCATTTTCTTCTTTTGCAATGTTTGTAGGGCTAAAATCAAACTCAACTAGAGATTCAATTTCAACAAACATTGACCATATGCCTTAAGTTCATCATATTGATCATAAAAGTTTTCATCATACAGATTGCAACGTTCATCCAAGAAGAAAACATAATTCTTCCCTTTGCATCCATCGAAATCTGCAATAGAAACATAGTAGAAGCAATCAGTACCCACCAACAATACTCTCTTATCCAAATCTGTCACTTTAGCCCATCTATCCTCTTCTTCATTCAACTTATAAACCTTGAAACGAACAGAGAAATTCTGGGAAGGTCAGAGAATTTCTCTCTAGAGAAATTCTAAGAAGCTTAGAGAAATTCTCTAGATTGAAGTCTAAAGATTTTCTCTGGATTTCTATAGAATTTCTTTGGATTTTTCCTAAATTTCTGAATCACGAAATATAAGCACGAAATATACTATATTAGGGGAGCCAAAAAAAAAAAGAAAGTAAATAGGTATTTAACCATGCTAAAAATCAAATCACCACTATCACCAAATATATGATATACCCAGAGTTGATAAAAAGCAAACTGATATTTAACCATTCTAAAAAAAAAATCAAAAATTGAACTTTAAACAAAACACATTACCAGTAAGATTAGTCTTAACTTCATCTCATTTGTAGCCATCTCGAAATCGTGATTGTCTTCTCCATTCACCAATTTTTGCATAAAAACACTTGGCGGCGTCAAACTTAAACCCTAAATCAAATTCTTCAAACAAAAAAAATAAAAAATAAAAAAAAGTAAATACTTCAAAATTCAAAATTCAATCAACTATACATATATACAGATATATACGAAATTGCAAGTTGTTTGTCTCAGACCTTCGGGATTAGAATCCGAGTCGCCATCATCAGTGTCATCGGCACTGTAATCGGACTCCTTAGCACTGATGTTGAGTCATTTGCGCATTACGATCTGGCGCCAAAAGAGCTATAGGCAGGTGCAATTGAAACAACATACTTTAGCCCAACTTCTTAGCAATTCCTCTTAAGTCATCGCAAAGAAAGAAAAACAACAGCCCTAGAAATCCAAAGAATTCTAGAGAGAGAGAGCATATACATACATATATATACACATACATATACAGAGAGAGAGAGAGAGAGAGAGAGAGAGAGAGAGAGAGAGAGAGATGAGGTTTGATTTGAGAGAGTCAAATTTCTTTGTGATATATGGGTATGTGGTTGAGGGACCTTAAACATTATAAAATAATATTGTGGATCTCTTCCATTATTAAAATTGGGAGAGAGACTTTAGACTAATTTTCTCAAGAAAAAAAAAAAAAAAAAGTTTAAACAATCTCATAAAAACAGTTATTTAATTTTCACAAGATTTTCTTTTAAACAAGTTTTGCCGACATGTTTTCTGTCAAGTCAAAAAAAAAAAAAATGATCATATGATGTGTCACAAATACAATACATTGGATGTAACTATGGTATATTATCAGTAATTTTGGAGTATTGTATCCTAAAATTTTGATAAATAAAGTCACATTGTGATAAAATCCCAATATAGATCTCATTTTTTTTATTATATTGTGTGATAATTAAAATCACATTATGCAATAAATAAGATCCCAGTCTTAACTTTAGTTAGGTGGAGAATCAGAAGGTTGATCGTGCTTCTCAATATTTTGATACTTGAAAAGCTTGGCACAAATCAAATAACAACAGAAGTTCACCACACCTATCACCGTCAACATCCAAAACACATTATCCAACCTTCCGTCATTAATATTATTCGGCAACCACCGGTGATAAATCAATCTAATTTTATATGAATGATTAATAGACGAGAGTTTAGAAAATTAACAAATCAAATCAACAAAGTAAATTTGTGATGGGTCTACGAACTCAAACAAAAATGCCCAAACTTCAAGTTTTATACATACAAAAAGTATATTTAAAAAAAAATAAAAAATTACAAGAATGATATTGTACTATCATTTTTGTAAATAAAAACCATCGCCCAATAAGCCACATCATTCAATACAATACAAAATTATGTACAAATTTTTTGTTTATGTTTAAGTGAAAGAAGTGCAATGAAATACAACCTTCACTCATATACCTTCATAAAAATATAATTATTTTAAATTGTTTCAAAAAAATACAATTATTTTAAATTGCTTCACTGTATGCAATTTCCCCTATTATATATACAACTAACAGTTGACTCGTGCAACGCACGTGTTATGTTTTTTTTTAAAAATATTTGATAGTACAATGTGTGTTATAAAAAAATAATTTTAATTTTAATTTAAAATTAAAATTAAAATTAAAATTAAAGTATAATTTTAATTATTTATTTTGATAATATCGGCGCTATCGTTCTATAAAATTGTTACTTAGATACTTATATATATTAATTTTAGTTAAATTATTTGTATATTTTGATAATTTTAATTTTATTGTATTATAAAAGTATAATTATCATATAATAATTTTGTATGATATATTTTAAATTATAAAATAATAAAATGAAGGCTCATTTTGATATTGAAAATAATAGTTAAATTAGAATAAGAATTAGTAACATAAAATTAACAATAATACTTGAGTCCCCCACCAACCCCATTGTGTTTTGATTGATTCAGATTTTATTTTATTTTATTTTATTTATTTTTTTTTAAAGGCTTGCTCTCACATGGGGCCATGTGGAGACGGGGATGCTGGGAGTCCCCAGCACGGTTGTAAAATTAGAAGTAATTCTAACTAGTTAATTTTCTTTTATATTTATTTGGAAAATAAAAATATGCAGAAATAGAAATTATATAAAATTTACTAAAAATAAATAAATATAAATATGTTGCATTTAGATTATCATATAATGATTATATATATATATATATTAAATTATAAGATTGTAAAATAAACACTCTTAATTAAATTAAACTATCAACTATATAAAAAATTAAAAAAAAATCAACAACGACTAACTAAAAAAGAATCACATAACATCTGAATCTAAAAAGAAAAAATAATGAAAACATCCAAACAATAGATACACTTCAATGTGTAAAGTGATTAATCATCTGTAATATGATGTCAAAATATAAAAGAACTTATTGTTTAACAATTGAAGCCGTAAATCCAAACTTTAAAGGTTCTTCTAGAATATTATTGTTATGCAGATTTTTCCTCCTATGAGTTGTGATTATATAAAATAATATAAGAAATAAAGTATAATTTCATATATAGAATTACTATAAAATTTAAATGACAAATCCATAATATAAAATAATATAGAATTACTACTGGGTATAGAATAAAGTACATAAAAATAAGAAGAAGAAAAAAAAAACAAAAAACAATTTAGCATTAAAAAAAATCTTAATACCCTTGAAAGAATTAAGAAGAAAAAAATAAAACAAAAAATTGGTATTGTGCTTGTGAATTATCTCAATTTACTATAAAAAAATATATATAGAAAAGAAATATTTGTCAATTAAAGTCCATATAAAATAGATAAAATTAGTATAATTTAAATTAGGTGCGGCTTTGTGTAAAACTCTATATATAATTAAGAAAATACATGATGACATGGCTCTCTCAAAAAAAGTAAACCCCTATAACGTGCCACCTAAGCATAAGAAAAATATTAATTTTTAATATGTATATATATATATATGAGATTATATAAAGGAAAATTAGAGTTTTGTCTTACCTCATTTTGAAGCATATTAAATAAAATAAAATATAACAAATCTTAATTCAGTGATTAGAAAAATTACCATGTGTCACGTATTAAAATCACACATCGTGTGTGCCCGAAATCTACTAACATAATAAATAAACAATAGAATGATACATTTCATTCATTTTTTCTGCACTTGACTGAAAGATAAATTAATAAAATTAATAACAAATTCATTTTTCTAATATCAAAATATATATATATATATATATATAGAACCAACACCCCTTCCTCAACAATCTCAGATTTGTCAGGTTGACAACATAATTTTGTATATTAGGAAAAATAATTTTATCGAATTATCCTTTAAATTGGTTTTATATAATAAACTTAACAATCAAAAGTGAACATAATATAATAGAAGGCTAAATTAGATTAATTTTAAAAGTTAGAAGGCTTATTTGCACAAAAATCTAGTTTAAGGGCTTAATAATATAAATAAATGAAGTGCAAGATTTGATATTTTGTTGATGACATAAGGTCTAATTAAGCAATACCACCCCCACGCCCACCTAACCTAAAAATAAATTAAAAAAAACCCTTTAAAAAATGATTAGGAGAGAAGGGTGTGGAAATAACTAATCACCCACATTCATAAGGTGAGTAATATTAAATGAAACTATCATATTAATTGCTTCTAAAGACAAGTTGGTTTCACCTAATTCTATCATGTTGCATATGAAATTATATATTTAAAATGAATGAATTTGATATTATTGACATAACTTTTCAATCTTTGCAATATTTTATATGTAAACTGAAAACTTTGACTTAACTTGGCACTAATCTATTTTAAATGTAGGCTTCAAGAATATATTTGTGTTTGGATCTTAAATTTGAATAATAATAATAATAATTGTTGAGAGAAAAGAGCCGGGAAAAAAAGGCCAAATCTGTCAAAGTTGCAACCCATATTCGGCCCATACCTGTCAGGTTGGGCCAAGTAGGCATGGCCATGTGGATGTACAAAAACATTTTGAAAACAACCCAAAACCATCTCCATTCTCTTGTGAGCATAATCTTTTAGAACTCAAAAATTTTAGGGATTTTTACGGCCATTCCTATTTTCAAGGGTGATTACTTAACATGTGTTTAATGGAGACTCTTTTACCTATAAGTCCTGAACATTTTTGTTTATTCTATTTTTGCCCTCATATTTTATACTCAGATTTGTGAGATGAAAGACGAAAAATGAAAAAAAAAAAAAGAAGCTCACTCACTCTCTCTACACATTTCTCCACCAACAACCACTGCCACCTCCACTGTCATCATTGCTGCCGACCTCAACCGGCATCTTCTTCCACTTTTACTATTGCTTCCACCTCTACCAACATCTTCACCTCCATCTCCACCGTCGTTGCTAACCACTGCCGCTTTCACCTCCACCTCCATAGTCGTCGTCATCTCCACGTCTAGATCTAGGATCTAGGCTCTTTGCCATCGGGTCTTCTCTCTCTCTCTCTATATATATATATATATATATATTGGGAGAAGATCCTAGTGATAAATCTATTTAAACCAGTAATAAATTTGTTAAAATTAGTGATAAATTTGTTTAAACCAGTGATAAGTTTGTTTTTGTAAATTTATCACTGAAATTTTTGAGTTACAGTGCTGAGTCTAGGGATAAAAATAAAAAACATTATTTGATTTTTTTGAATAGGACCTGCTGGATAATAAAACTGGTCCATAGGACCGGCTATAACTCCTCCAAAAATTTTATATAATTTTTTTTTAAAAAATGTTTCTGGTCCGGAACGGAGTGTGGACTGGACTCGTCTAGTCCAATGATAAATAAAGAGTCTAGGAGTGTGGACTGGACCTGGTTTAGTCATGCCTGGGAACCCACCACGGACAAAATAATCAATTTGTCAGTGCAGCAATGCTATGGAGCTCTAAAGAAAGAGCACTAACATAGCATTAATTTGTCCTTTTCTTCACTGATTTTTGTCTTTTAATACACTATTTTTTTTTTTACATGAGTGACAGCTCTAATTAGAGCTCCGGGGCAATTCTCTTTGTCAGTGTGTAATGTAAATCATTTTTTTTTTAATTTTTTAAAAAAGTAATTGATTCAATAATTATAACCGTATACATTCGTATTAAAATTTAAAAAAAAAAAATAGATGGCAAATATCATTTTGAAAATAAATCATCTGTTTTTCTGAAAACAAATATAGTTAAATCATGTGGTTATAAGTTCCTCTTTGTAATGTAAATCATTCAAAAAAAAAAAAAAAAAAAGTTATTGATTCAATAATTATAGCCACATTATTTCCACCTATTCACATAAAAATTATACAAAATAAAATAAAAAATAGATAACAAATATCATTTTAAAAATAAACTATGTTTTTTTTAAAACAAATCAGTATGTTTAATTTGAATTTTTTGAATTAAATTTTTTAAAAATTGAGTTTTTTAATTTTTCGTATTTTTTTTATTTTTAATGAATATTTTTAAAATTTAATTTTTTTTTTACTTTTTTAAATACACCTTACTTAAATCTATCTAAAAAATAAAAAATTTATGAAAAAATATTTTAAAAGTTAATAAATACGTGAAAATACAAAAAAAATGTATTGAATTTTCATTATTTTTTTTTTTGGTTGTATTTTTGGCATTTAGTGAGTTTTTAAATGGTTTTTTTCACAATTTTTTTTTACTTTTTAAGTATATTTATGTTAAGTATGTCTAAAAAACAAAAAAAAATTTACTTAAAATATAAAAAAAAAATACAGTAAAAATAAAAAACACAAAAAATAAGAAAATTGAGTTTTTTAAAAAATATTTTTAAAAAAATGTAACTAAGTAAAGTGAGATGTAATTAAATCATGTGATTATAATTATCGGATAACAGACCATATCATCAAAATTGGACCCGTGGGCTCAGCACAGCCTAGAGACAAGTTGTTTTATAAACAAAACAGCAAAAATTGAGAAGGGAAATAATATCAAATATCAAATATCAAATAAAATATTGAAAAGTTGTTTTCTGCAACCACTTTTCCTTTTTACCTATCAACAGCTAAATTTTCTCCTTAACCGAATCTAACACTATGTTTAGTTGAAAAATTTGAGAAAAGATTTGAAAAAAAATATATATATATATATATGTAAAATGTCAATAAAATATACCCACAATTTTATTTAGGTCAAGTTTGGCATCCCAATATAAGTACACTTATTTCATCTTTTTATCTTTTTTGGGTCACATCAATCAACATCTCCTCTCTACTTTTTCTACACATAATACAAGAAAAGTCAAAAAGTACACTTATTCTAAACTTCCCAAACTTGGCCTTAGTTTCACATGCCTTTTCCCTTTTTCTTTCCAAAATTTTCATTTTTCAACCAAACACAACGCAAGGGTTTACCAAAACTACCACTAATACACCATTAAAAAGAAGAATAATGTTTGAGAGCTCAAAAATTTGTCCCCCCTAATCCCCCTAATGCCCAAAACGACGTCGTTTTGGGCATTAGGCTTTTTTTTTCTTTTTTTTCTTCCATTTTCGACCATTTTCAAGCTCAAACACACACAGGGGGAAGAGGAAGAGAGAGAGGGAGAGCGGAGAGGAGAGAGGGAAAGAGAGGGAGACACACAAACATAGAGCCCCCTGCATTCCGGCCGATAGTCGGATCGTCACAACTCCGCCGATCGTCGCAGCTCGGCCCATCATCGCAGACGCTAATCGTTCAGCCTCCGCTGCCTCGCCTCCACCGCTGCTGCCCTCTACTTCTTCTTCCCTTCTTCTTCTTTCTTCTTTCTTCGTCTTCATCTGCTTCTCAGATTGAACAAACAAAAAAAAAAAAAAAACCAAAAACGACGAAATGACGTCGTTTTTGATTCGGGGGGGCAGAAATTCGAACGACGTAGCACGGCTGTAAAAAGAACCCAATCACAACCAAAAGAATCAAACAGATCTGTACAAAATATACACAAGTTTGCAAATAGAATGTATAAATTGCTATAGAACATTGTCAAAGAACGAATGATTATTGATCTGATCAAGCATGCCAGCCAATTTTTAAAAACAGTTGACTTAGATTGAAGTATTTTAAAACCAAAAATAATAAAGTAACACATTGCAGTACAAGATATAGAACATTGTAAAAGAACAAATGAGTATTGATCTGATCAAGCATGCCAGCCAAATTTTAAAAACAGTTGACTTAGATTGAAGTGTTTTAAAACCAAAAATAATAAAGTAACACATTGCAGTACAAGATGGTACAATATCAGCATAAAACAATAAAGTAACACGTTGCAGTATAAGATGGTACAATATCCGTATATTTTTTTGAACATCAATATAAGTATATTGTGTGGGTAAAATTGTAGGTACTTTTTTACATTGTGTTTGGTTGAGAGATTTTAGAAGAAATTCAAAAAATGAAAAGAAAAATGTGTATGAAATTAGGTAAAACGTAGATATATTTTATTCACATTTCACCTATATTTTCTCTTTCTCTTTTCAAATCCATTCTCAAATCTTCCAATCAAACACAGCATTAGGGTCTCAAATATTTTCCTATATATTAAGCAAAAGAGGTAATCTATCTTATAATAATAGAGACAGACTTATCATCTAAATACAATGAATAATTGGAGGAAGTCAAAGATCATGAAGCGCACAAACCCTTTATTTTATTTATTTATTTATTTATTTTTCTCCTTGTTGTCCGTCAGCATGATAATATAATAGAGACAGACTTATCATCTAAATACAATGAATAATTGGAGGAAGCCAAAGATCATGAAGAGCACTAACCCTTTATTTTATTTTTTCTCCCTTTATTTTTATTTTTTCTCTTTCTTGTCCGTCAGCATGATAATAAAATGACCTAAACACTGGAGATTATGGCAATAAGAAAGCCTAAAGCATACCACAGACATCACAAAAACACCAGCGGCAGTTCACTAGCATTTAACAATATGGTAGAATCTAGAACTCGATCTAAATTAGCTAAACTAAACTCCTCGGCCTAAAACCTTTTTCTTCCACCTGAATGCAACTTCGACTGGATTATGTAAACTGGGCTAAACACATACATTTGCAGAGCATCCCAAAACAACATGATAAATTGGATCAAGATCCAGGGCAAGTAAGAAAACTCACACAGTACCTGCAGCTAAGAGGGCAAACTCTAGAGCTAGTCATAAACTTGGATGTCTTGAGTTCAATTCTTGCTAATGTCTCTTGCACTTAACCGATACTTATGAATCGCAAGTGATTGCAAGTATTTGAGGTTTACTCAGTAGATGTGGTCTAAAAAGACCCTGTTGTGCGAGGTTCTACATCATCCCAAAAAACACAGAATTTGGTTTTGATTGATTTTCTAAAAATTGAACTTTTTATTTTTTATTTTTTTTATAATATTTTAAGTAAATTTTTAACTCTCTAGATGCATCTAATTTAGAGGCATCTAAAAAATAAAATATTTATGAAAAAACATTTACAAATTTTAATAAATACAAACATATGCTGAATTTTTGTATTTTTTGTATTTCATGAATTTTTTAAAGATTTTTTTCATAAATATTAAACTTTTTAAATATATTTAGGTTAGGTACATCTAAAAAATAAAAATAAAAATAAAAAATTTATAAAATATTAAAATTTTTTACTAAAAAGAAAAATATTTATGAAATTTTTTTTAAATTTTTTAATAAATACACAAGAATACAAAAATGAGCTGAGTTTTTGTATTTTTTGTATTTCATGAATTTTTTAAAGATTTTTTTTCCATAAATATTAAACTTTTTAAATATATCTAAATTAAGTACATCTAAAAAATAAAAAAATAAAAATAAAATCTTAAAATATTAAAAAAAAAATTCTAAAAACAAAATAAAAAAAAACACGAAAAAAACTCAATTTTCTAAAAAATGGACAAAACCAAACAGGATAATGTCCTAGAGATCTAGAATCTAGTCCATTGATTTTCAATACAGAAACAGTGGATCAGACCGTAACAAATTCCCATTGTTCAAGAATGAAGCGTTCCTACTATTTTATTTGTACCTAGAAGACATGAGCAAAGCTAGAAAAGTGAAAAGATGACGATAAAGCTACAAGAAATTGGTTTGGTGCTGAAAAAGTCGTAAGGAGATATGTCACATATAAACCACTCCCTAATCTGGTTACTAATTTTCACATTTTGCTGACATACTAAGAAGTGGACTTGAAAATGCTTTTATTCACCATGTCAAGTGTCAACACACAAAATTTTGTCTTATTTTCCAATTCTAAATTAGTTATAAGACCTTACCGGATCATCTCCTCAGACAGTATGAACAAAAAACATCAGACACTCTGCAAAACTCGAGAACTCCAGATGCCAAAGTTGAGTATCTCACCTGCAACATCAGAAACATGGGGTTTCAAGCTCCACCTCATAGTATGTGATCTAGAAGGTTTGTCAATACCAAATAAGGAAAATTATACCATCAAAGTACAGATAGAATGGCCAGTTCCTAGAAAAAAGTATCTATCCAGAAGAACTATCGAAAGAAATCATACGTCCAATCAGTGCATAAATTCCAATGGATGCATCCGTTGGAACGAAGGTTTTGATCATGAGTGCAAGTTGAGAATGAAGAACTCCAAGACTGTCAGCAGCCAGATGATCAACCTCGAGATTCATGTAAGTACAAGGTCATGACAACTTCACCAATAAATTTTATCATTAAATCGGGATTTAAATTTATATATGAAAAAATTACCAGGGCTTAGGTTTGGAATCAGACAACAGAGAATCAGTTTTGGCCAAATTTAGAATGGATATCACCAAATATGCTGGTCAAACAGAGACTTCAGAGAAAATTATCAAATTTCCAGTCAAGTGCAGCATTGGAAGCTCCACTCGTGTGACCAGACTAACGGTAAGTCGATATTAAATTTTTCATAGCATTACCAAATCCTGCTGCCAAAACACTTTGACAAAATTTCCAGAAACTGAATTACAGGTGAAACTCAAGTCCTTTGAATTCCAACCGATACACGACAGTGTTGTACATCCTCTTTCTCCAACCCAGCTACTACCATCTCTATCATCATGCATAAGATATCAGAATCCAACCAGCAAGAACATGGACGACTCAACTTCAGAATCAGATGAGGAAACTGAACCTAGCTACAGAAGACTAGTAGCAACAAATCTACTATTATGGAGCCCCGTAGATGACAAGCTTGAATGCTGCAAGGAAGAGAACCGAGAAAACCCAGCAATACCAAGCCATGCATAAATCTTCATTAATCAAGCTTCTTTCGTGGAAAAATACAAGGGTTAATTTGAGAGTCCCTGATCATCCTAGAGATACTCCACTCTTGAACAAAGCATATGGTGAAGATGGCGGGGATGACATCGATAATGACCGTCGCTGCCACCTATCACTCTTGCAACCAGGTGAGGGTAAGGTCCAATGTGATTTCCAATCTTTTGGATTCAAGGGTAGCGATCGGTTTGAGATAGGCAACTGGGAAAAGAGAAAGTTGGTAAGCAGAGATGGAAATTTGGAGCTAGTAACGGAAATATTTCTAGCTTCCATTGATCAGCGGAGTGAGAAAGCATCAGGTGGAGGGGCCTGCACAGTTCTAGCGGCAATTATAGCTGATTGGTTGCATCAGAACCCAGAAATACTACCACTGCGATGCCAATTCGATAAATTGATCAGTGAGGGGTCTATGGAATGGAGAAAACTATGCAAAGAAGAGACTAATAAGGAGAAATTCTCAGATCAGCACTTTGACCTTGATACTGTCCTACAAGCACAAGTTCGACCACTGAAGGTGGTTCATGAAAAGTCCTATGTAGGCTTCTTTGAACTCGAAAATATGCCAAATCAGTTAGAGCTCCTACAAGGTGCCATGTCTTTTGAAAGTATATGGGAGGAGCTCCAAAGCAGTGAATCAAGTCTGGTGGAAGACATCTACATTGTGAGTTGGAATGATCATTTTTTTGTTCTCAAGATAGAAGTGGATGCGATTTACATAATCGATACGCTAGGAGAGAGGCTGTTCGAGGGGTGCAATAAAGCCTACATATTAAAGTTCAACAAAGAAAGCAAGCTCTATAGAGTGCAACCAAAGGTAGACTCAGAAAAAGATGAAGAGAAACGAACAAGAAACACAGGAGAAAGAGTGGATAAGAGAAGTCGCCAAAAAATCAAAATATGTGAAGGAAAATCTTCTTGCAAAGAATTTATTAAGGGGTTTTTTGCTGCTATCCCACTAAGAGAACTGAAAAGCAACATCCAAAAGGAAATCATTGGAAAAGTTCCTCTCCATCGTCTCCTGCAAATTGAGTTCCAGTACACGACTCCATGCAACAACACAGCCAACCATAGAGATTATGCACAAATCACCTGCAAAGTGCAAACAGATGAATATATAAGCCCACTAGGTGACAAAGAACCTCCCAACATTCCCGAGTTTTAATCCATAGCTAAATAAAACCAACCTATAATAACCAGCTCATATCTAGTCAGAAGTCGCTAGTGTGCTCCAAAAGTTGGCCTTTCACCTCTTGCAAAAGCTTCACATATATGTAGCCATTTCTGTGAAATTAAACAATAGTTCTACGGATAAATTGCAGATATAATTGTGAATCATCAAATTTAATTGAAGTTCCTCCAGCAGTTCATGAAAGTAAACTACAATTCATGGTATAAAATACCTGTACTGCTCATTTTCTCCTATGAACAACACGTGATCAGGTCCAATTCGCCATAGTCAGCTCAAATGGCAGCAAGATGCCAGAAATACTTCACGAGGTGTTTAGTGTAAACCCATATTCACACCCATAAAACCAATGCACATCACTCATAAATCATATCGGCTGATACTGAACTCTATAACATAACTTGCCCTCCAATATCAAGTATCATCATTAGGATACAAAGCAACGTAGCACGGACACAAACACGGGACATGACACGGACACGTAAATACGCAAATTTTTAAAAAATAGAGGACACGACACGTTGGGGACACGTTTAATATATATAATTTTTTATAAATATTATATGTAAAATTAAAAAATATATACTATTTTTATTTATTTATTATATATAAAATTAAAACATATATAATATTTTTATTCATTTATTTTATTTATTATATGTAAAATTAAAAAAATAAATATATTATTTGTATTTATTTATATTATTTATTTACAAAAAAAGGTATAAAAAAGAAAAAATAATAAAAAGAATAGGGAGGGAGTGACACGGTAATAAAGGAAGAGGGAAGACAAAGTGAAGAGTCAAACAAAGAGGGCGACGGCGAGAAGAGAGAGAGAGGAGACGAACAGAGACGCGAAAGAAATACCTCGATCAGAGACGAATAAGACTCGATCTAGCCTTGATCTAGGCTTCAACAGGTTCTTCCTCTCTCTCTCTCTCTCTCTCTTCAATGGGTTAGGGTTTCTCTCTGTCTCCTGGTTAGGGTTTCTTTCTGTTTCCAACGTGTCCACGACGTGTCAAGCATGTCTGAAAGAGTGTTCGCCTGCAAAAATTTTAAAAAAAAACAGGGACACATTAGGTCGAGTGTTGGACACGTGTCTACTGTGTGTCCAACGTGTGTCCGTGTCCGACACCCATACGCTGCCTCCAGAGACGTGTCCGTGCTTCATAGATACAAAGTCATTACATTTTTACACAACCATACAAATCTAGATCATGGTTTCATATAAACCAGCAATCAGCAAATTAACCGTCATCCAAACTTAAATGTCAATACAAGGACCTTTGAGGAATATGATATAAACAAGCAAATACAACAAAGAAAACATTGAGCCAGTAGTTGCAGAGAAGAATGAGGCAATAAAACTGCATTGTTGTGAAGGCCAACCACAAGGGAGAAAGTACTCTGTACAAATCTCAAATTGAGAGACATTAAGGCTAAAATACTAGTGGAATATCAAAAAGAAAGAAACAAATAAACAATGACTCAAGCGTTTCCTCCTAGCTATTGACATTCCTTGGGAAATCAGGCTACAGCAAGGGAAAAAATTGCTTTGATGCATATTCCTCTTGATTTATAGCATAAGCATTTTTAACAAAAATAAATTAAGCATTATTTTCAGTAGAAATGAAAAGAATGCTGTTCTCCATGTAACAAGTGAAAAAAAAAAAAAAAAAGGGAAAAATCACAAATTCAGAAGGATACTACCATATGATCAAAGAGCACCACACTTGCAAGGACATTCCGAATCACAAATTACAAGGGACAAAAAGGACTTCCACTATGAATTCCATATAGTGATTTAAATGGAGAGTATATACACAGCAACTACCCTCAATCACAAATAAACTTAGCTCTGATTTCAAGCATCAGTGGAGCCTACAGCTATAGGGATGTAATCACAGACTTATGGGCAATATCATACACAGATATGAGGATTTCAGCACCAATCAATATAATAATAAGCCATTCCAGAAAATCTGATTTCCTATTCTGAAGAATCTCCTGAAGAAAACGGATGTTGTGCTGCAAGGAAAAAATTAAAATGTCAAAACAATATAGCATGACATCAGAAAGACAGTTTTCCAGCTTATCTAACGAAAAAAATTAGGAAGTAGAAGGCAATTCTCTAGCTGACAAGAGTTGTCCCCACAAATTCACAATACAGCTATATAGTACCTCCACAAACTTCAACTTAAAATCAAGACTGGCAAATCTCTGAGTTAATTCAAATTCATCTCTAAGATATTCCCAAATCTGAGCGTATTTGGCATCCTTCCAGGCTATGTCTGATCTGGATAAGCCGAAAAAACTTTATTAGCCATAAACCACGTATTTAATGCAAAAGAGTCATAATTTTAAGAAATGAAACGTGAAGAAGATTACAAGAATAAACATGTGAATGAATAATTATCCCTTACCTCTTCTAGATACCGTTTGGACTTGCCATAAACTAACAACAACAAAAACAACTAGTGCAATAACTAAAAATTAAAGGAAATAGAAAGGACATAGCAAAATATATCATGTCAAAATAAAAAATAGTAATCACAGGTTTTATTGCCATATCTTGGACAGAGAAAGCAGCATGAGGCTCCATGTTTCCAAATCTTGCTATCTTCCTTCTAAATTTAGGGTTTAGGGTTAGGGAAACAAACTATAAGTCAAGCCACAGAAAGGACCATTCCACTTCAGAAGTTAAGTCACAAGTTCAACCACCTTATTTTCTATATAAGAATATTAATTACAAGAATAATGATTTCTTCAAAAAGAAATTAAGCCAGACTGATTGGTGGAAACAGAAGCTTCCCCAATGTGGTTGAATTTGGGAAACAAGATATATATACATATATATAAGCAATGCATGGAAAAATGAAAACGAGTTATAGAAGTTCTTAATATGCGACTTATATGTATTAGAGAAGATTCAGTACCCTGGGATTTTGTATTTTGTCACCAGCTACATTGCTTTTTAACACCATTTATTCATACATTTCATTTTCAATTATCTCATCATCTTGTTTCAATAATATGAATAAGGTTAGCTTCAAAAAGGACCAGGGCTGCTTACGCAAACAAAATAATTTCTGGTTGACCACGTTTTCAGAAAAAAAAGATACTTTTGAGAAACGATTATAGAATTCTTTCTAAATTCTACTAGTAACCTATTTATTTATATACATTTCTAGTTTTCTACTTCAAAATTTTCCTATAATTCTTTATCTTTTTACACAACAAAGCCATGTTAACCAAAACAAATGCAAAGTTTCGGTCCTGTAATAAAGCCATTGGAAAAATATAAATATATATAAAAAAAAAAAAGGTAATATTGATGGATATCATAGAAGTACACTTTTTAAAATGATGAAAGCATTGTTTTTGAATGGCAATGAGATTTCTTTTAATTTAAATAAATAAATAATAAAATAATATTTAAAAAAAAAAAAAAAAAATACCCGTGGTTGAAAATTACCTCTCAAAAAGTCCAAGCTTAAGAATCACATCAGCTAAGTTAGAATTTGCCTTTCCCACTAATTGAAAAAGCTTTTTCCTTTCCATTGTAAAGGTTCCAGTTTTTTCCATCCCACGATTAATATCAGTGAATTCTGCAACTATCCCATCAACCTACAGGAAGTGTTGAGGGAAAAACCTTAATAGCAGAAACATACGATCTAGAAACTAATAACCCAATATGATACATACCTGGCGTACATAGTAATCAAGAGCAATACTTTGACCAAGAACACTGCCAATAGTACGGATTCCATCAATATTCAAGTACTGCAACATTATGTAATCTAATCCACCTTGCATCCACGTGTTTAAAGCCGGCTTCTCTCTCACCTCATACTCTAAATTTTCAAACAGAAAACAAATTTCATTCCACTGTTTCAAATATGAAAAGTAAGCATCTAACACAATTCACACACATCTTCAAGCCTTCAGGAAAAATATATATATAATGACAACAAATAATAAGATAAACAACCTAATGTAATGCCTTAACCAAAAGCACGACAAAAACAGTATAAAAGAATCAAGTTCTCTCTAGTATAATAAACTATAAAGCAAAATTGGTATCACAGAGCAGTGAATATTAGCCGAGTGGGGAGTTTTTGTTGGTATCATGAAGCAGTCTTTGAATGTTAACTCTGGGATTGAGAATCAGAAGATGCTTGTTTTAGAATTTTTAATCACACTATTCTCCAAAATTCAAATTTTCTCTTTTATCTCTTTACACCTCTCATATTCCCAATAATACCTCATCGCTAACCTCCCAAATTCTGATTACACCCCTCAATCCTTTCAATCCCTAATTCCACCCCACTATAACCATCACTTCAATGGCTGCAGCCACCACCTCTGACCACTGTGACCCTCTCTCAATTCCGCAATCCCCTTCCCAGCTCTCCTCTCCCATATGCAGCCCACTGCCGATCGTACTTGACACTTTATCATACTACCATTTGTTGCCTTGTGAATCTACACATTTTTGCATCTTCATAAATGGAAAAAATAATAATAATAAATAAATAAATACAACACCTTCAAATTCTTCTGTTCTTATATTATTGCTAACAAATCTCATGCTAATCTTACGATTATCAATGATTCAAAATGAAGATTGCTTGTTTTGTTCATATGACATCACAGATGAAAAGTAACTATGAAAAGAATTTAAATGAATAGGTTTTAGACACTTGAATTCCATAATCAAACTATACGATACTCTATGGCAAATCTCACCATCCTTTCTCATCTCGGGAAGCAACCCAGAAGCATGTATTTCTACAATTTTCAGATATCTGTCAACTTCATGATCACAAACATTAAACAGGACGATTGAGCCATACTGGAAAACTACCATGTAACAGCAGTCACTTCCACTTAAATTGACACCCAAATCCTGAAATGAAGAACATAACACAGCTTTCAGCAAGAAAAAAACACATGCAGTTCGATGTATCGCATGGGAAAATTCAAAAGTTTCAGGGTAACATGTACCATATATGATAAGAAGCAGATACAATGTATATCATACATTGCATTGTCTCAGCTTCAGTATTATTTCCATGCTTTTCAAGAAAGCGGATAACACAATGTGTGATATAAACAAAGTACAATATGAAAACAAAAACTTTGTGGACTCCCTTCAAATAAGGGCAGTTCAACTTTGTTGTTTAATGCATTAAAACTAAGTGGTAGTTAAAGATGAATATGCTAAGGGCTTAAGCTACTTTATTTGATTGATCAAATTTGAATGTTTCAAAAGGACCATCCTACTGAACTATAAAAAGTTAAATGCTTTCCTTCTCCTTCTAGAAATAATGATCACACCCTAAAAGGAATATGACTGCTAAGGCATCTCATGCGAGACGAAATGACAGTGATATGATTCCCAATTTCCCAGCCACATGCGTTAAAATTTTCTATCTCAATGATGGACACATTAAGCTTCAATTAGTGAGACACACAATGAAGTTATAGCATCTTACTGATGGTGAATATTTTATCAAACACCTTCCCATTTAACTTTTCAAATAGATTTTTGACGCTAACTATCAACAGAATAAATGCCTAAATACTTATCAAAGAAAAGGATAAATACCTAAATAAAATTCACAATAGCATCCCGCTTGAGACTATTGGAAACCATACTTACAACATCTAAAGCATCAATGATAATTTGAATTGACCAACAAATTATAACTGACTCAATTAAGCCAGAAAGAAGAACTTTAAATACACAATAAAATTTCACTTGAGACTGTAAAATAGTGTTTTGTTCACTGGAATGGAATGATCATTCCATCAAATTGTCCATTTCATGTTTGGTTGACTAAAAAAATAATGAAAATACATTGCAAATGTAATCGTCTTTCACCATTATAAGGAATGATCATTCAATAGGAGAGCCTACAATCAACCAAACAGAGCATAATATAAATCATACTCAGAACATATAATGCATCAATAATTCAAATTAACCACAAAACTCAACTGAATCAATGAAGCTAGAAGAATAACTTACATTGGGCTCGGGCTTAACATTGCCAAATCTTAACACGACATAATTAGTCATACGGGATGTAGGCGGAATGAAATTGGGTTTGTTCTGTTCAACTAAGCTTCTCAAATCCACACTGCACCGAAGATCATCATAAAATTCAGTTTTTCAAACCCTACAATACATGTTTATCAAAATAAATAGAAACAAGGCTTCCTTTGTTTTGTCATAACATATCTTTCATGCAAAATGATTATTCCCATAAAACAATTTTTGTTTTTTCTTTTACAGTGTTTGGTTAACACTCAAAATATTTTCTACAACAAAAATCATTATAAAGAACCAAGTATAGAGTAAACTTTAAAAATAAATAAATAAAAGAATAAAGAAAAATTGTATACATGTATAATTTTCCTGTAGAATTGAACACAGATGATGTGGCAGCGACACTCTTACAATTATAAAATATAGTAATGGGAATTTTGACTTTCAATTTGTGAATATAAATATGACACATTATATATAAATTTTGTTTTTATATCATTACTCAAGAATAAAATGAGACAATGATTGAATGCAACAAAAATTAGTGTTTCGTTTGATTTTTAAAACATGATTTGGATGAAAAAATTGAAAAGTTTGTTTGGTTAACTAGTTTTCAGAGTACAACTCAAAAGCCAATTTCCTCCCTTCTCTTTCCTTATCTTTTTTTATTATTAATAAATCAAACAATCACGTTTTCTCTCTCCTCTCCTCTCTCCTTTTCTTACATTTCTACCCATTAATCAATCAAAGTTTCTCACACCCATCTATTCAAAAAAAAAAAAAAAAAACACCTACAAATCATTCAAGAACTATTTTCAAAACTTCTAAGCAAACAAATTTTCAAATTTCAAAACACTTTTCAACTAACTCAATCTTTCAAAATACAACTCAAAACTTCAAAAACTAAACCAAACGGAGACAATTCTAAAAACTAATTCCCATCAATTATTTAACCATAATATATGACCATGTGTATGAAAGTAGTGAAACTTAACCTTACACCCAAATGTTGTCAATCAAACCAAAAAAAAAAAATTAGGCAAAATATTTCTGCGGCGAAACAAACGGAGCCTACATGTTAAGCTTATCCACGGAGAGAGAGAGAGAGAGAGAGAGAGAACAAACCTTGTAGAGAAGAAAAAAGCCCTAACAGCAATAGAGGGCTTCGTGTCCTGCTCACTCACAACTCCATTGTTACCATCCCCAACCTCCGAGCACGAGACAGTCTCGTCCCACTCCAATGTCTGCGCCGACGAAATCGGCGAAATGCATTTGGCGACGACAAAGCCGAAACTGTGATTGCGAGGATGCGAAATCCAGTGAATAATTGGGGATTTGGGAAGAGGGATAAAGGAAAAGCGAGGCCGTGGCGGTGGAAGGAGACTCGAGCTAGGGTTTGAGGGTGTGAAGAGAGTTCTGAAAGCTTTGATTGTTGTTGATGATGGTGAGAATGGCGGTGAGGTTGAAGATGAGAGAGAGGGAAGGAGGATAGTCTTCATGTGAGCGTCGATTGAACGGTGTCTCCACATATTATTCATCTGATCATCTTTTGTCTCTCTGCAATTGTGGAGACTCGATGGTTCTAAAACTTCAGAAATTGTGTAAAACCCTCGATTTGGGGCCACTCTAATGGGTTTATTTTTGGTTCATTTTTATAATGTAAATCGTTGATATTTTAAAATATATTTGTAAAATATTAAGTTAATGGATGTCATTTATCTATTTATTCATCAATAAAAATAAATAATGATTATGATTTAAAATATTAATATAAATATAAATATGAATAGATAAAAGGATATTTTGGGCCTGTAATTTATTTTTATTTTTTTATTTTTAGTTTTATTGTGTATAAGTAATATTGGATTTTTAAAAGTATTTCTTGGGCCAAAGTTTGGCTGTAATGAACCAACAAAAAATCTTAGACAAATCACCGGAAAAAAAAAAAAAAAATCTCAGAGTTTAATCCTAGTGATAAAATAAAATGGAAAATGCATTATATCCCCACTGGGGGTCCCCAGTGAGGTGGAGGCCCGTGATTGGGCGAAAAAAGTCTGTTTTTTTTTTTTTGTCTTTGTCACCAGAAGCGCCACTCACTGAAAGCGACCTGGGGTATAAGGCACTGCAGAAATAAAATTTTAGGTTTTAATTTTTTTTTTAATTTGTTTTCAATTTATACTATTTGTCTACTTTTAGTAGATAAAGTAGATATAAAAAATCTATTTTAGCTATTAAACTTAATATAAGTACATATAAAATATCTAAAATACCATTTTTTTTGAGTTTAATGGCTAAAATATTATGTTTTTTTTATTGGTTTTAGTTAATAAATTTAGATAAATAGTTTAGATTGAAAACAAATCAAAATATTATTATTTAAATTGATAAAATTAAAGTTACGAAATTTATTTTGTTACAACAGTCAAACCCTAAGTTATTTTATTTTATTTTAATAATAATTTCTCCAAAAATCTTTGACCAAATGATTATTGATTTTCTTTGTATTTAAAAAAAGAAAAGAAAAGACTATTGGCTAAAAATTAAATAATGTTTAAAAATAAAAATTTTAATATATATTTTACATATTCTTACTCACTTTTATATATTTACATATTTTACTATAATTTTTAAAATATGTATTAAAAATTTTATTTTTTTTAACATTATTTAATTTTGAACAGATACTGATGTAGGCCGAAAGGTACCACATTTAGGCCACTTAAGTTACATTTTTAGTCTTTCAATATTGTTTATTTTGTAGAGAAGATGTGTTTTGTGCACTTATACAGATTTGGCAGGTAACACACAAATTCAATAAAAAAGGGCACGAAAGTAGATTCTCTGTGTGAGGAACGAAAAAACCTGGCTAAGCCCTACCGCACGTGCGGCCCACATGGGCGCTTGAGCAGCCCACCTAAGGTTGCTTGCGTGAAATTTTCAGTCTATTCTGCTGGGAATAAAAGGAAGAAAAAGGGACTGTAAAAGGGTTCAAAAAAATTTTGAAAAAAAAGAAAGGCTCGGGTTTGAAAAGAGTGATTCTCCTCAAGCTTGAAGGACAACTTCCATGAGGGCTTCTTCCTTATCCTTTTCCTCTTCCCACTCCTCTATGAGTGGCTAGTCAATTTTAGGGTTTTGATGAAACCCTAGCCATGTAAAGAAATTTTCTTAAAGCTTTGATTATGAAACGGTTTAAATAACTGTATGGATACTTTAGAAGTTTATAATATTTTTCTTTTTCATCTCTTCAAGTGTTTTACTCTCTATGATTATTTAATACTTTCCATACATTAGTTTTATTTGTCGTTGTATTCAAAGTATGAGATGAGTCATGCTACGAGAGACGGATCATATTGTTACCATAATTTAAAGCAAACGCTTTGTGCTACTTGAGATGACTCGTGCATGTATGTTGAACACAACCATCATCTTGATCAATATTTCAAACTTGTAGTTGTGAAATATTGGGTAGTTTAAATCGGATTGCAATTGATGGCCATTGTTAAGTCTTATTTATGTGGTTAGTGATGAATTCTTTACCCTAAGATTTTTTCAAAAATCAGTATCTCAAACCCTAATTTTAATTGTCAATTTAATTTCTCAATTTAATTTAATTCTCGTTTAGTCATAATATCCATCAATCTTTTTAATCAAAATTAATTTAGGAATTCAGCAATTAAATTAGTTTAATTTCATAATTGTCCCTATGGATCAATTCCTGGACTTGCCATTATTTTAAAAGAAGTATAGTTTAGTGTTTATATTTGGTGTGTGTAACGACCTATCAAATTTCGGTATCGTTGCCAGGATCTTCGAGCGAAATTAGTTAATTTAAAGCTACAATCTTATTTTAATTTTAATTTAGGATTTTATATTTTAGTGTTGCTAAGTGTACAGAGTGTTTGCAATTGGAGTCATCATCAAAGTGTGAGGGGAGCGCAACCGAGCTTTAAAAACAAACCGTAACACCAAAGTGCTTTTAAAAAAAATAATACAAAAGAAAATACTTGCAAACAAAGCACCAAAGTCCTACAACTAGAGAGCTCAGGTGGAAATTGGGAATAACGTCTACACGTCAAGCACCCGCAAGACGAGTAAAGCATTTTCGTTAAATCGCTGTGAGTGTTCTCTTTGGTATTTTGCTTTCATAACTTAGTGCACAGAGTCGGAACTTAGTGTGAGTGTGTGTGTATACGGGCGCCGTTCTTGTCGCCTTGAATTGTGGAATTTGGACCTTGAACTAGAAAGGACTCTTAGGAAACTTAAAGCCTCTTCCCGTGTTCCTAAGCTTGAATACCCTCATCCATACTTCAAACCAATAGAGATACAAAACCCGAATGGCCTAAATAGGCCCAACTAGACCCTTAAGGATTACTTCACACCCATTGCATATACATCACCATCATACATCCAATTACCCGACTTTTGTTGTGTGGAGACAAACCTGATTTTGAATTGGGAAAAAAGCCATTTTATGGTTCATGAGGATATAGTGTTGGGACACATTGTGTCCCCTTGAGGCATAGAGGTTGACAAAACTAAAGTTGACCTCATTGTAGGCCTTCATCCACCCAATTATGTGCGTCAAATTAGGTCTTTCCTAAGACATGCAGGTTTTTACCGTAGGTTCATCAAAGACTTTAGTAAAATATCACGTCATTTGTGTAGTTTACTTGCTAAGGACATACTTTTTATCTTTGATGAGGCATGTTTGAAAGCCTTTGAAACACTGAGAGTGGCCCCTCACTATCGCCCTAATCATGAAATCACTGGATTGGTTGCTTCTCTTTGAAATCATGTGTGATGCCTCAGATTATGCTGTTGGGGCTGTGTTGGGCCAAAGGGTCAATAGGGCACCATATGCTATATACTATGCTTGTCGCACTCTCTTGAATGCACAATTGAATTACACTACTATCAAGAAACAGTTGCTAGCTGTGGTCTTTGCCTTAGATAAATTCTGGTCCTATCTTCTAGGCTCCAAGGTCATAGTTTTCACTAATCATGCCGCTTTGCGGTATTTACTATCAAAGAAAAAGACAAAACCTAGGTTAATTAGATGGATATAGTTACTTCAGGAATTTGACTTAGAGATCCGAAATAAGAAAGGATCTAAGAATGTGGTCGCGGATCACCTCTCTCAAGTCCTTATTGAGTATAATAGTGACCCGTTAACTTTGTATGATTCGTTTCTGGACGAACAACTTCTTGTGGTGTCACGAGTGAGCCTCCCGTGGTTTGCACATATTGTGAATTATTTGGCCATTGGGCAAATTCCTAAAAATTGGTCTAAGCAAGACAAAGACCGATTATTGTCGCAAATCAGGCATTATTTTTGGAAGGATCCGGAGTTATTTAAATATTGCTCCGACCAAGTGATCCGACGATGTGTGCTGGAGAGTGAAGTGCATAGCATTCTTACATTTTGTCATTCTTCTATATGTGGCAATCATTTTAGTGGGCATAAAACAGCTGCCAAGGTTTTAAAAAATGAGTTTTATTGGCCCACTATTTTTAAAGATTCCCATTAAGTTTGTAGAACTTGTTTGTGCTATCAGCAAATGGGTCGATATCTCATCGTGATATGATGCCAATGTCCCTTAATCTTGTTGTAGAGATCTTTGATGTTTAGGGGATTCGTTTTATGGGCCCTTTCCTGTTGTCGTTAGAATTTGAGTATATTCTCTTGGCAGTGGATTATGTGTCTAAGTGGGTGGATGCAATAGCTACCCGATCAAACGATCATAAAGTAGTAATCAAATTCTTGCATGAAAACATCTTTAGTCATTTCGGGTATACTAGAGCCATAATAAGTGATCAAGGTACACATTTTTGTAACCGGTTCTTTGAGCCTATAGTTAAGAAACACTTTATCACTCATAAAGTGGGCACTCCATACCACCTTCAAACTAGTGCCTAAGTGGAAGTCTCTAATAGGGAGTTAAAGCACATAATAGAGAAATCGGTGAGGCCAGATAGGAAAGATTGGTCAAAACGCTTGATCGATGCATTATGGACCTACCGCATTACTTATAAGACACCCATTGGGACACCATATAGGGCGGTGTTTGGCAAAGCTTGCCACCTTCCGGTTGAACTTGAGCATCGAGCGCTGTGGGCCATAAAAAAGTTTAACTTTGATATGGCCACGGCTAGGCTCAACCAGAAATTGCAACTCAATGAGCTGGAGGAAATTTGAAATGATGCATATGAGAGTTCAAGAATTTTTAAAGCTCGAACTAAGGAATTCCATGATAAACACATTAATAGAAAATCCTTTGAACCCAACCAAAAAGTATGGCTTTTTACCTCAAAATTGAGACACTTTCCGGGCAAGCTTAGATCAAGATGGAACGGTCCCTTTGTGGTTGTAGAGGCACTTATTCATGGCGCCGTTGAGGTGTAAGATCCAAGGAATGGCCACACTTTCAAAGTGAATGGCCAAAGACTGAAGCCTTATATAGAGGGGATTGGGAATGAGGATATGATTGAATCCATTGCTTTGATGGACCTTTTATACTATGATTGAGAGATTGATGTATTGTTCTCTTTTCCTTCATTTCTATTTGATTCTATTTTTATTTATTCTTGTTGTGCTTTATGTGACGTCTAGGAGACTTTAAATCCTCTAAAGGTGTAATTCTTTTCGTGTTAGCCGTGCCCGAACGACATCTGACGGTCTGGTATAGCTACCTAACTGTGTTTGTAGTGAGTTCTTAGAAGACCAACTTAGATGGTGGAAACTAGAATTCGAATGGCAAAGCCTAGAACGCAAAGGTTTGGAATTTCCGAGACTAAAGTCTAGTTTAAATACTCAGGGGTATAGAGATTGCTTCAAAACCACCCTTGCTTGAACTTTGTATGGCAGCCCCATAGGTCGAGTTAGCTTTATGCCCCTCGATTCTAGATACTGAATCAACCTAATCTGTCACCTTGTTGAAGAATAAGGAAAGTTACAAACATTGTTAGGGAGAAAAGTAGTACCCGTGGTTTTCGCGTGAAGATTATACCTTTGTTGAGCATTTAGATGCTTTCAAAGCGCTATTTTTTATTTCAGATGTGCATTGAAGGTAGAAATGGGTTAAATTTTACTTTGGGTTGTCATTGGGTTTATTTTTAAATTAAAAAAAAAAAGAGAAAAAAATAGAGAGCAACAGACTGCATGTGTGGCCCAAATTGGCGCACGTGAGGAGAGAGAAGGGCGGGGCACACGAGTGGAAGGGCTAGGGCGCACGAGCGGCCTAAGCCCAAAAGCCTACTGTATGAACGCCGCTGAAGCGGTCCAAAAATAAGCGCTCGTGCAGCCCAAATGGGCACACGAGCGGCCCATACGAAAAAAATAAAAATAAAAATGGAACGTATGAGTGGAAGGGCTAACCGCACAAGTGGTCCAAGCCCAAAAGTATTTTATGCAGCCACCGCACAAGCGACCCAATTTCGTTGCTGGAGCGGCCCAAAAATAAGCGCTCATGCGGCCCAATTAGGTGCACGAGGGATCCAAAAAAAAAACCTGCAAATTTTATTTTTTATTTACTTATTGTATATTTCTTAAAAAAAAAAAAAATTCCCTGCAGATTATTTATTTCTTTATTTATTTTAATTTACTTATTATATATATATATATAAACCATTCCTTTAAACCAAACCCTAGACCCTCGTTTGACCAACACCACTTCTCAGCACATTCTCTTTCTTTACCTCTCTTCTTCTTTTTCTTCTTCTTCTTCTTCTTTTCTCTCTCTCTCTCTCTCTCAACCCCACAAACCCACCAAAATCATCAAACCCTACCATCACCAACTTCTTCTTCCTTTATTTTTCAACTTCCACTCACCCTTTTGTTCACCACCACCTTCCACCTGAGCATCACCATCTTTTCCGACCGATGACCTTCCGGCGACCATTTTTTCCAGCGGATCTACATCATCTTCTTCCTTTCTCTTCTTCCTATATTTTTTTTTAAGGTAATCACCCTTTTTTTGTTTAGATTTCTTAGCTTTCACTTGTAATATAGTAGTTTAATGGTTGTTTTTAAGGCTTTTCATCATCATGTTCATCATTGTCATCCTTACATACAACAACAACAACAACAACAACAACAGCAACAACAACAATAACAACAACAACAACAACAACAAAAAAGAAGAAAAACACTTGACTTGTTTGAGTTCGTAGCCTCTTTAACTTGAGTTATTAAGCCCGTAAGGGTGTCTCTACACCTAGTGCCCTAAAACCGTCTGGTTTGGGAGTCATTGGCCCAATGGTTGTTATATGGGTTAATTAGAAAGCTTAAGGGACCTAGATATTGCACAGTTAAGAAAAAATAAGAAGAATGACTTGTTCAAATTTGTAGCCTTTTTAGCTTGAGTTATTAAGCTCGTAGGGGTGTCTTCACACCTAGTGCCCTAAAATCGTTTGGTTTAGGAGTCATTGGCCCAATGTTTGTTACATGGGTTGATTAGAAAGCTCAATGGATCAGAACATTGCATAGTCTTTCAAAAAAATAAAATAAAAATAACACTTGACTTGTTTGGGTTTGTAGCGTCTTTAACTTGAGTTATTAAGCCTGTAGAGGTGTCTCTACACCTAGTGTCCTAAAACCGTTTGGTTTGGGAGTCATTGACCCAATGCTTGTTACATGGGTTAATTAGAAAGCTTAAGGGACCTAGACATTGCACAGTTAAGGAAAAATAAGGAAAATGACTTATTCGAATTCGTAACCTTTTCAGCTTGAGTTATTAAGCCCATAGCTAAAACCGTCTGGTTTGGGAGTCATTGGCCCAATGCTTGTTACATGAGTTGATTAGAAAGCTTAATGGATCAGAACATTGCACAGTCTTTCAAAAAAATAAAAAAATAAATTAATAAAATGAGAATCTTGGTTGCAACAGTTTAGTTTTTTTCTATATATGTTGGGTGTTATTATGAGTTACATTGGGCTATTATCATTGACAGTTAACTAGTATGGAAATTGCACTTTACACCGAGGGTACTGATGATGTGTCTACTAGCATTCACAAGTACAGGGGACTTTACTTTTGTATTAACTGAATTGTGATTTTGGCTTAATAGATTCCTTCATGCTTGTCCACTATGCCTTCAAGGAATCATCATGTCTTAATATCACACTGTAGTGGCACATAAACTGATTGTTAGGTGGAATGGTGTGGCTAATTGTTGTTGAGTAGATATGAATATGTTGATGTTTATGGGTATCATTTCTAGAAACCCTAACGAGACTATACTCATCCACTTGCGGTAACCTTGTGGTTTAAAGGCTTGTTGCATATGCTAAATGCAATCGTGATCCCTACGAAAGTGGCTTAGAGTTATTTTACTTTTCTAATTTCGTTTGTTTGGCTTGAGGACTAGCAAAATGTAAGTTGTGAGATGTGATGTTGGCCGAAAGGTACCACATTGAGGCTACTTAAGTTATATTTTTAGTCTTTCAATATTGTTTATTTGGTAGAGATGAAGTGTTTTGTGCACTTGTACAGATTTGGCAGGTAACACACAAATTCAATAAAAAATGGTGTAAAAGCAGATTCTCCGTGCGAAGAACGAAAAAGCCCGGCCTGCCACCTCACCGCACGTGCGACCTATCACCACTCGAGCGGCCCACATGGGTGCTCAAGCAGCCCACCTAGGGTTACGTGCGTGAAATTTTTAGTCTATTCTATTGGGAATAAAAGGAAGAAAAAGGAGTTGTAAAAGGGTTCGAAATTTTTTTGAAGAAAAAGGGAGGCTAGGGTTTGAAAAGAGTGATTCTCGTCAAGCTTGAAGGATGACTTCCATGGGGGCTTCTTCCTCTTCCTCTTCTTCTTCCCACTCCTCCATGAGTAGCTAGTTTTTCAATTTTAGGGTTTTGATGAAACCCTAACCATGTAAAGAGATTTTTCTTAAAGCTTTGATTGTGAAATGGTTGGAATAACTCTGTAGATACTTTAGAAGTTTATAACATTTTTCCTTTTCATCTCTTCAAGTGTACTCTCTGTGATTGTTTAATGCTTTCTATACATTAGTTTTCTTTGTCATTGTGTTCAAAGTATGAGATGAGTCATGCTACTAGAGATGAATCGTGTTACTGCCATAGTTTAGAGCAAATGCCTTGTGCTACTTGAGATGACTCGTGCCTGTACGGTGAACACGCACATCTTCTTAATCAATACTTCAAACTTGTAGTTGTGAAATATTGGATAGTTCAAACCGGATTGCAATTGATGGCCGTTGTTAAGTCTTATTTATGTAGTTAGTGGTGAATTCTTTGCCCTAAGATTTTTTCAAAAATCAGTATCTCAAACCCTAATTTTAATTGTCAATTTAATTTCTCAATCTTATTCAATTCTCGTTTAGTCATAATATCCATCAATCTTTTTAATCAAAATTAATTTAGGAATTTAGCAATTAAATTAGTTTAATTTCACAATTGTCCTTGTGGATCGATATTTAGACTTGCCATTATTCTAAAAGAATTTAGTATAGTTTAGTGTTTATATTTGATATGTGTAATGACCCATCAAATACTTAGAGAGGGTTGTAAGCATAATATTTGTTTAATACAACCAATAAGAAAATCAGTAATCTTTTGGTTAAAGGTTTTTTCTTTGAATAAATGTAGCCAATAAGAAAATTAATGATACTTTGCTACAAGGAATGTTTTAAACAGTCAATAATAAAAAATAAAAAATAACATATACAAAACGACATTGTACTTATGTGCAGCAGTTACTGTTGTGCTTTATGCGCAGCAACATCCCCACTTTCCATTGATGATGACCTTCAACAACCACCTCCCATTGAGAAAAGTCATTTTTACCAACCTTCTTTTACCATAATCCACCTTCGACGGCCAATTACCATTTTCGACCATTAACAATTACCTTTGCCAACAAGCTTCAACCACCACCAACTACCTCAAGCAATCGAAAACAATCTCCAACCACTATATGTGTGAGGGCAAGAATCACATTCAGCCATGTGTAGACACCCCATTTTTGACCGCCCTTAAAATTTGGGCGCCTTAGATTGATTATCCAATGATGAATTTATACACTGTACAAATGCTCGATTTCCTTATCAGGAAGCCTCGATTTTGAGTCTCAGAAGACTAAAAACCTTGCACCACTTTTGAACCAAAGCCAACTAATGGTCGGCTAGCCAATTTTAGTGACTGGTTGTCCCCCATCTGGCCGGACGGCTAGGTGTTCTGGTAAAACAGATATTTGTTGCCAACTGTCCCTCCATGTGCATGCAGTGCACCAATTGGCTCAATATAAATATTTTTGAGATATCAACTAGTTATTCTATATATACTTGACCTTCCTTTATGTTTTTAGGTTAGAAAAATTTGTGAAGTGCAAAATTCTTGAAAACATTTCTCTCTCTTTACTTTGCAACCTATATACACTCTATCTATACTTCCTAAACCAAACTTTTAGGGATCCTTGCTGAGGTTCTTGAGCTTGAATTTCAGCACTTGAGGGTGAGAAATTGTTGGTTTGTGAATTAAAGTGTTACTCCTCTTCAAGAGGTATAACTTCTAACTTCTTTACACTAATTCTTTCCTATCTTTACTTGCTGCTTTTGGAATGTTTTTCTACTATTTTTATGGGCAGAAACTTGTGGCTTAAAGCTATCAAAGGTAGAGGGGTAAACCACCCTTCCTTGAACCTTATTTTCCAAGCTTTTGCCCTTGCGTTTCCCATCCTTTTTCTAACTTTTTTCAGAGTTTTTTAGAGACTAAAAAAGTGGTTTTGAAGTTAAAAAAATGAAGGGGTTAGCCACCCCTCCTTAGGCTTGTTTATTAGCTTCATTTCTCTATTATTTTAGCTCACTTTTTTTAGTTTTTTTCATATTAATTTTAGCACTTTTTAAGCTATTTTTAGGACTATTTTGGTGTATTTATTTCATTTATGCTTTGTATAATATGCTTGTAGTGTAGTGATCCTCATAAGTTTGGTGGTTTAGGCATTAGACACCAACCTATTTGAGTTGATTGCATTTATTTTATGCTTTCCATACCTATATTCACATTTGCATAATTATCTCTGCACTCTCCCTCCTTTCTTGGCTTTTTATTTCTTCGAGAGTCATTTCAAACGAGTGTTGTTTAAGCTTGAGAAAGAGAATCTTCCGTGTTTAATGATTTAATCTCTTCGGAGATTCATTACCAAGGCATTACATCTCTCTCATGCTAAAAACAACTTATTGTTTGACACTTCTCTCCATTAGTGGACTTAATTTTGATTTTTGGATTAAAGGAAAGGTAATTAAAAAATACTAATAAAATTGGACTAACATGGTACAAGATAATAAAATCAAGTTGGGTTCAATCGGACATTAATTGAACCCATTGAGTTTTGAGCCATTTCATACTCTCTTGTGATGATAATGGTTCAAAAATCAATGTAAACCACTTCGCTTGATCAATTCCATGATAAGGAGGGGGGTTTTGTTGGTCTTTTATTTTCACTTATTGAGCCTTTGTCCAATCGAGTCATGGATCATCATGCAATAACCTTGCGACCATTGATGATTTGTGAATCTATTCTACCCCTTCTTTGATCAATTTCATGATAGGGAGAGGCAAAAATGAGAAACATTCCTTGGAAACACTCTATTTCTACTCTGTTTCTTTTATGTTGTAGCAAGGAAGTACCAAAAATAGTGGCTGGCTGACCACCATTTGAATCCGGCCGACCACTTTCCCTGGCCGACTGGCCATCTTTTTTCAACCAAATAGTGTCTTTTTCTTGTAGAATAGAGCAAAAACTGAGACAAAAATAGAAGTATTTTCTGCAGATAGAACTGTTTTGGCAGCAAAATAGAGGCGTTTTCAGGAGGATGTTCGTATGGGCATGTGTGGTTCCTTAACCCCCGCTCGATTTTAATTAGTTTACATAGCTCTTAGTTAATTAGTTAATTCCTTTGAACTTGTAATAGCTTAGTTAATTAATTCCGTGTTGTAACTAATTAGTTAGTTTAAATCCTAATTTGTAATAATTAGTTAATTAGGAGCTAAGTAAGACATTCATTCGGACTCTTTTGTGCGAGGGCGAAATTGTAATATTGTGTATGTCTTCCAACCTCCATTTCTTTCTCCCTTTTATTTACTCGCTTATGATGGATAGCATAGAACATCATGTTTTAATTATCATTTTCCATGACTTGCATCCATTCGTCTTGCATACATAAGGTTTCGGCTCATCATACTAATCAATGTCAATTTCAAATTCTTTATTTGGATACGTGCTCACATGCCTTGAATTGACTCATATGCCATACTAGTAGCCGAGCCTAGCAGTTGCATTTTGTATGCGTTGCATTAGTCACTTGCATATTAGAGCATGCATTTTTCTAATTGTTTTATTTCTTTTGGCTTGTCTTGGAGTACTAGGTGAGCATTTATTGTTTTAGCATATTGCATACGTGTGATTGTTGCCATATCAAGCATAATACCATGAGGCTAAGTGCTTAAGTGACATACCTGTTTGAATGCCAATGGATGAAGACTAATTGCTTAAATTGTGATGCTTTGACCAATGTACATATGAGATCATTTTTTTAAGTGTAACATATTCAAACATCTTTCAAAACACACATAAAAGCAAAGTGTTCCAACTTTTGCAAATTAGTCTACACTTGTGTGCATCACATAGTAAGAATAGCCTAAATAATCGGAACAAGAGCATATACTGTATATAAAAATCACATCATGATTAATAGAGGCCGATCTTTGATCGGGTAAGTGGGGTGCTCAATTCATGACCTTCCCTTCTCATACCTAAGTTCCCGAGCCGAGACACTTTGGTGATGATGGATAAGTGGCCTTCGGCACGAGTCACGGGTTTCCTAAATTTCTCAAAAATATTTAAGTGGCGACTTTGAAATCTGGCAATGCAGTCCATTTTTGGCATTTTTGATTCAAAATTGATTTTCCAAAAGAATTGTCAGATTTGGACTCATTTGTGTTTATCTATTTCACATTGCACTTGTGAAATTAAATTCAGAACAACGAGAGTTCGAACTGTAGAGCTATGGTATCCGAAAGGAGCACGAAAAGCAAGCTACACCATGGTTTTAAGATCGGACCTTTTGAATTTTTTTTGATATTTTCTAACCATTTTTTTTTTATTCTTTCTTTATTTTCTTTCTTATTATATATATATAATTTAATTATAAACTCTCTTTCAAGGGTCTCCCAACTATGGTACCCAAAAGTGGTATTTAGGTACCATAAATGAAAATAATTTTGAACCATTAGATTTGAATCTTTAAATCTTAGCCATCCAAAACCAAAACAAATTAGTTTAAAATAAAAAATAAATAAAAAAATTAACCAGTGGTATTCTATCACTGGTATTGCTCATTTCTGTACTCTCTCCTCTCTCTCTACTGTGTTATTTTTGTTTACTCTCTTCTTTTCTCTCTCTCTCTCTCTTTCTCTACTATGTTCTTTTTGTTATAAACCCTTCTCTCTCACACCTCATTGTTCCATCACCACCGTCGTAACCTCGGTATTGATTATCGCCACTCATCGCCTTGGAGATCCTTGAAAAGACTAGAAGCTCTGTTAATGGCGTCATCTGATAGGGAAAAAGAAAATGGTTTGCTTTATATTTTTTTTTTCCTTATGAGTTTTAGATTTAGTTCATGGCTGAGATGCAAACTTCTTTTCATTCAGCTTCATATTTTCCTAGAGTAGTATAATGAGTAGTGAATATGGATATCGAAAAAAAAAAAAAAAACTGCACATACGAGAGAGAGAGAGAGAGAGAGAGAGAGAGAGAGAGATAAAATAGGCATTTTGTGGGTGTGGACCTGTATTTGTAGAAGATTAGCTCCACAAAACTACTTGCCTTGCTTCTTGGGTAGGGTTTGGGAATATCAACTTCAATCATATGGAAAGTGTTTCTTTTTTGATTTTTTTTTTCAAAATCATCTAGAAAGTGAAAGTGTTTCTTTTTTATTTTTTCTGATTTTTTTGTTTGTTTGTTTGTTTGTTTGTTCAAGACCAAAGACAAAAGTAGATGGGTAAGTTGGTTTTATTTTTTTGGGTTTCTCTAGTTTCTAAACTTTTTCTTTTCCCTGATGTGTGAACACTCTGAAGCAAAGTAGGGTTTTTTTTTTAAAAAAAAAAATCTTGGATAGGGTAAAAATCACATATATATATATATTGATCGTTTTTTTGAAAATATTTTTGTATGGTATTTTTTTTGGATTTTTAGTATGTGGTTGGAGGTGAGATTTTTTCCCTCAATCCCCAAATGCTTCTAGAATACTATGTATATGGTTGTCTCATATGCTTTGGAGTTTGTTTGTTTGTAGGTATGAATTTTGTGTTGTCTCATATGCTTTGTTATTTATTTTTTTAGAGTAAGATGGTCCATGGTGGTCTCATTTGTGTTTTTATTTATTTATTTATTTATTTTTATGCACTTGTTTGTTTTTAAAATGGAGGGACATGAATGGTTGACAAATTGTCTCATTGGTGGGTAATAGGGACTTTGACACTTTTTGTTAGACAATAAATGGTTGAGTTTTTTGTATTGTCTCATGCTTTATTGTTTATATTTTTAAAAGTAAGATAGTCTATGGTGGTCCCATTTGTGTTTTTTTTTTTTTTGGGGGGGGGGGGTATTATTTCTATAATTTTTTTAAAGTAAAATAGTCTATAGTGGTCACATATGTATTACTAGTTTGCTTTGGAGATTGCCTATATGTGGCTATGAATTTTTTGTGTTGTTTCATATGCTTTATTGGTTTTATTTTTAAAAGCAAGATAGTTCATGTGGTCCCATTTGTGAGTTTTTGTTTTGTTTCTATTTTTTTTAAAAAGCAAGATAGCCCATGATGGCTCCATTTCTATTATTGTTTTTGTTTATAGAATGGAGGGATATGTAGACTTGATTAATTGTCCTATTAGTGAGTAATTGGGACTTGGGTGCTTTTGCTAGACTTGGGTGAGTAATCTTAAAAGAATATATATACAATATTTATAGAATGCAACAAAAGAACACTATAAAAAATTAATGATATTAATAGTATGGTTTAATTCTAGTGTTTTAATATAGGATTAAATTTTCATAGTATGTTTTGGAATTTAAATATGGTTTAAATTATTTGTTGTTATTGTGTTTAGCTAACCATGGCAGCTTGGACAGCATTGAACTCAGTTTATGAGTTAACACAATTGTTTCAACCATTACAAAAAGAAGCTATCAAATCAATTGGTTTTGGAGGTTTATTAGAGCTTAATTGCACGAGATTGCCACAACAACTTTGTGAATGGTTGGTTGGTTGTTTTGATCCTACATCTCGGTGTTTATTCATGCATGGTAAAAGAATAATGATAACACCGTTTGATGTAAGCCACAAATTAGGACTTCATTGTGAGGGATCAATTATAAAAGTAAATGGGGACCACACTGATATTGAAGAGTTGTCGAACAAGTATGGTGTTAAGAAGTGTGGTTCTATTTCATTAAGCTCTTTAAGGAATGAGTTGTCTAACATTAAAGTAGACGGGGATGATTTTAAAGGAAGATTTGTAGTGTACATTCTAGGTTCCCTTTTGTGCCTTACATCAGAGTTGGCAATGAGTTGTCTAACATTAAAGTAGACGGGGACGTTGTTTTCTCCATACCTTGAAAGATATGTCTGCTTTACATAAGTTAAATTAGTCAAAACTCGTCTTAGACTTTTTAGTCAATGGTGTGCTAAAGTACAAGGACAAAGGAGAAAGAAAGGGACAATGAGGAATTCAAGTTTGCTTGTTTTTTCTTATGGTATGTTTCTAAATCATGGTAAACAAATGATTTTCTATTTAGTGCACTCTTGAACTTACTAATCATTACATAACCATATCATGTAGTTATTCTATGTTAAGCATGTGACACCTGCTGTGGATTTTGTTAGTCCATGTACAAGTAGACAAGCACCTCGTTTAGTACATTGGACAGATGAGGTGATTAAAAAGAGAATCTCTATGTTGGAAAAACTTCAATACCAAAACAACAAGAAGGTAATCTTATGTGTTAGATAATTTAATTTGTATACGTGTTGTAATTAAAGAATTCGTTTAACATATTTGTTATTATTTTCTTAATAGGTTGGTTTTATTGTTGAAGATAATGATGTGAGTGTAAAGGCAAACATGGATGCACGACTAAGTAATGTTGAAAAAGAAGTGAAAGATTTGAGAGGAGACTTGAACAACTTAGTCGGTGGTGTTAGTCAATCAATAGAATCTGCAAAAGTGGAGATTCTGATAGCAATTGCAAAGGTAGCTAATGGGTCATAGGCCATTGAGAAGGAGAAACACTCTCATGAAATTGATCGTTAGTTGGAAAAGGACGATACCTTTGATAAAAAAGGAGTCCCCTACCTTATGCTTTCCAAGATTGTAAGTTTCCTATGGATGAACAAATCAAAGAAGAGAATGAGAGATTGCCTAAGACTCCATTATGTGATCAGTTCACATCCGTATCTCCATTTGCCCCCCTTTTTAGTGAACATGAGCTACTACCACCAAAGTTACCAAAAGTGATTTAAAAAAGGTCAATTCCGGTAGATGATGGTGTCGAGTCTTTAACAATTTTGCCTTATCATATGAAGCTTAGGAGGGAAAGCAAACATATACTTTCACCCTATGATGTTGAACTTGACAAGGTTAGATACATTATTATTATTGTTTTGTTGTTAGAATTGGAAGTAGTTTTGATTTATTTGTGTTATACAGAAATATAATATAACAAGCAAACAACTTGACATGTTGCCCAAATATGCACAAAAGGTAATAAATAATATTTGTACACATAACATTTCTTTGAAGAATAATTCATTAGAAATGAACTTAGTCACCAACTCATTTATGTTATACTGGAAGCTACAATGAAAAATAAACAAGTTGTTGTGTTTCCTAAACAACATTTGAAAAAAGTATACTTATGTTTTTTTTTATAGAAACTCATTTTTAGGAGAATAATCAATTACATATTTTATAAAAATGTTACTAATTATTGGTTAAAAATAGATTTCTAAGTTATTGACTATGTCGACTCCCATGAAAGGATTTGATTTGCCACCGTTTTCAATTGAAGATAAATTGATAAGAGACTATTTGTTTCATCGTAATAAATTGGAAAGGTTCTATTTCTTTCAAGAAATATTTTGTTTTATGTTTCATGTGTTTATATTGTCAGATTGACATGTATCACTTAATTAATATGACAGTGAAATTCTTATTAACTTTGATATTCAACATGGAACGCACAAAAACATATGGACATTAGATTGTGGTTGTTGGCTTGATGGACAAGTAAATAGTAAACCGTTGCACAAATGAATTTATAATGTACAAGATAATTGCATTTATTGATAAGTTGTTTCTTAGATAATCACTTTAGTTGCTCTGCAATTTACATTAAAGCAAAAGGATTGTATCCCAGATGCGAAATATCCAGTGTGGTACCTACCTACATATTTTTCAGTAATTTACTTATGCATTTTATAATTGAAAGCATTTGACTATATAGCATGTCATGTTTATCTATACTAAACTTGTGTTATTGATATTTATACTAATTTTTATGAGTTGTAGCAACATATTTTGCACCACGAAGTTCATAAGCCAAACATGCTCAAGTCCTATTTTGGAACAGAAAGGTACACGAGAAAAATTGAATCATGTGAAAGGATATTGATTTGTTATTATCTCACTTTATTTTTGTTTAATATGTTGAATATGATAGTGCTAATCATTGATTTAATATAGGTGTACATTCCAATTAATGATGCGGGTGAACATTGGTATATGTGTGTGGTATACATGTGACAACAAGTGATATATATCCTTGATCCATATATATAAAGAAGAAATCGAACTCAGCCAACTCAAGTGAAAAAAGTGGTATACATCCTTATATAATGTTGTTATTTGCATTTTGCATTGCATGTTTTCCTACTAGTTAGTTATGTAAATGATAGGTTGAAGTATTACATGACTTATTGGGAATTCAGTATAGGAATACATATATAAATAAAATCATCGAGTTTCCAATTAGAACACTTGAATGGTTTCCACAACAAAGTAATGGCTATGATTGTAGAATGCACGCCATCAAGTATTTTGAATTGGAGCAATTTATTGATTCTGAAGCTTGTTTGATTCAATTTGACTCGTGGGATGCAAGACAAAGATTGGCACTAGGCTTAGTTCGAGATACAAACAATGAAATTGGGTCAAGAGTGATAGAATTGGCTTGCGATAGATAATTGTCATGTATCATTGATGTTGTTGCATGTTCATACTTGAATTATGTGATTTTCAATTGAATTTGTTTTGGGAAGGATATAGAGCAAATGGATTTTAGTCATATGGTTTTTTTTTGTCATTTTCTAGTAATTTGGATTTGGATTGTACATGAGTAGGATTTGAATTAATTATCACTTACAACTTTATTATACTTCAATGGCTCCACTTACTATTTTATTACTCTTTGCTTACCATTTCATTCAACTATACTTACTAGTTAAAAAGACTCTACTTACTAGCTTTTTAGACTTAACTTACCACTCAAATAAGCCTCACTTACTATCATTTAAAATAGACTACACTTACTACATTGCTTTTGGCTTACCATTTTATTCAATCATACTTACTAGTTAAAAATACTCTACTTATTAGTTTGTTAGACTTAACTTACCATTCAAATAAGCCTCACTTACTACCATTTAAAATAAACTCTAGTCATAAAGACTCTACTCACCAATTTGTTAGACTTAACTTACCAATCAAATAAGCCTCACTTACTACCATTTAAAATAGACTCCACTTACTACATTGCTCTTGGCTTACCATTTTATTCAATCATACTTACTAGTCATAAAGACTCTACTTACCAGTTTGTTAGGCTTAACTTACCACTCAAACAGGCCTCACTTACTACCATTTAAAATAGACTCCACTTACTGCATTGCTCTTGGCTTACCATTTTATTCAATCATACTTACTAGTCATAAAGACTCTACTTGCCAGTTTGTTAGACTTAACTTACCAATCAAATAAGCCTCACTTACTTCTATTTAAAATAGACTCCACTTACTACATTACTCTTGACTTACCATTTTTTTCAATCATACTTACTAATCATAAAGACTATATTTACCAGTTTGTTAGACTTAACTTACCTCTCAAATAGGCCTCACTTACTACCATTTAAAATAGACTCCACTCACTATATAGCTCTTGGCTTATCATTTTATTCAATCATACTTACTAGTCATAAAGACTCTACTTATCAGTTTGTTAGACTTAACTTACCACTCAAGTGAGCCTTACTTATTACCACTCAAATAGACTCCACTTACTATTTTATTACTCTTTGCTTACCATTTCATTCAACTATACTTACTAGTTAATGACACTCCACTTACCACTTAAATAAATCTCACTTACAACTTAATTAAACCCCACTTACTGATGAATGAGACTCATATAATTCAAATGTGACTACTGAAAATAATTGATCATGACACTAGTACATATGACTATTGACCGTTCAAATGATTGAACATGATTGAATATGACACTAGTACATATGATTATTCACATGTGACTATGAACAATTATTAAAATAATTCTTCATTACTCTTGACTTACCATTTCATTCAATCATACTTATTAATCAATGAGACTCTACTTACCACTCTTTTACACTTACCATTCAAATAAACATCACTTACTACCACTCAAATAGACTCCACTTACTACTTCATTACTCTTTACTTACCATTTCATTAAACCATACTTACTAGTTAATGACACTCCACTTATAACTTAAATAAATCTCATTGGCAACTCAATTAAACCCCACTTAGTGCTGAATAAGACTCATATAATTCACATGTGGCTACTGAAAATGATTGATTATGACATTATTGACCATTCAAATGATTGAACATGATTGAACATGACACTGGTACATATGACTATTCATATGTGACTATTAACAATGATTAAAATAACACTAATAGATCACATGTGACACCCTTATTTAACCTCACTTGTATACATCACACTTCACTGCAAGCCCAAGTAGTCAAAATTCCTAAACGAAAATCTGAAAATAGTGTATCATCTAGTTCTACATTTAGTCATGGCAGCGATGATGATTTTCAAACACCTCTAACAATAGGTTCCTATACTGATCCATTAGGAAAGACATGGTATGGAAGCAAACGTCACTTCCACAATAAACCTCTTTTCATGCATGATCCATGGCAATCAGATGTGGGTCACGTAATTGTTGGTTATGCATACGATTATCCACCACACGAGGTTAATGTTGATAGAAACAACTTGTAATGGCAAGACCTCTTCGAAAAACATTGTGAACTTGAGATATATTGTCAATGGCATGGGCTACAGGTTCCAATGGCACGTTCAGCTGAACTATGCACAAACAAATCACGCAATGATGCAACAGTCATATCAAGGCTATAGAGAGAGAATGCAAAAATGCAACGGAGATTGGATAGATTTCATTAGATTGAATATGCCAAGAAAAAACATTTTGATTGATTGTAACAGTGCTATCACAACAATCATTGAAGATCTATTGCTAGTTTCTGATCTAGAAATTTCAGACTTCTCTGATGATAGTGGTGAGGACTTTGTAAACTATTTGCCAAATAGTTTATGTGTTCATGGAAAACCATTATGTTGTTATGAACATGGTGAATAAAATTATAATGGCAATTCTTGTGTTTATAAATGGTAAGTAGCATAAGAACGAATAGTAAGTGTTGCGTTTAAGAATAGTCAGTACAAAAAGAATAAATACTAAGTATTTTGTCTAACAATGGTAAGTATTGTGTTTGAGAATGGTAAGAGTCTCACACTGTTATATGTATTATAAATATAAGCCTTACACAAATGAGTAATGTCACAGAAAAAATAAAATAAAATATAAGGCCAATTTGTTTGATTGTCTTGAAGATTGCTACAATCACTTTGACAAGTCAATTGTCCCTCCTACGACATGGCCATAAATACTGCTAGGATTTTCTGAGCATGTGCATACCTATATAATTTAACCAATAATTAATATAGTCTCAAACTTAAATTTTGTGAATAAAAATCAAATAAAAAATTATTACCACAAAGTTAGGATAATGTGGACTCACATTTTTCTGTGCCCTGCCTTTCGAAAAGGTTTGAAAAGAAAGGCCTCACAATTTAGACTCCCGCGGTTCTAAATCTAGTCTCACAAGTGTATTGTGAAACTAATAAATACCAAAGAGTCCAAATCCGGCAAATCTTTTTGAAAAATCAATTTTGAATCAAATAATGCCAAAATCGGACTGCTTTGCCAGATACAGAGTCGCCACCTAAATATTTTGTTTTTGGGAAAATTTAGGAAACCCTGACTCATGCCAAAGGCCACGTGTTTGTTATCACCAAAGTTGTCTCGACTCGGGAACTTGGGTACGAAGGGGGAAGGTCATGGATTGAGCACCTCTGCTCGCCCGATCAAAGATCGGCCTCTACTAATCATGATATGATTTTTTATAAACATTATGTGTTCTTGTTCCGGTTATTAGCTAACATTACTATGTGATGCGCACACATACAAGAATAGACTAAAATTGTAAGACTTGGAACAATTCAACTCATGTTTGTTTGCGAAAATGGTTTGAATTTGCCACTTCAAGTGGACTTAAAGTTGCGAATTTGCCACCAAACATAGTGGGCTTAAAACTAATTTGCCACTCAACAAAGTGGGCTTAAAACATATGTTCGTTGAATTGTTCCAATTCAAACAACAAGCCTTCATCCATAGGCATTCATGCAGTTTAACATTTAAGCACATAGCCTCATGGCAAGCATGCTAATCATGGCAACATTCACACTTATGCAAGTATGCTAAAACATAAAAACTTACTGAGTACTCCAAGCCAAAACAGAAGCTAGTTAGAAAGATGCATGATCCTAACTATACAAGATGTCTAATGCAACGCATGCAAAGAATGCAATTAATAGGCTCAGCTACTAATATGGCATATGATCGATTTGAACAACATGCAATTTAAACACATATTCAACTAAGATATGGAAATAACAATGCAATTCAAATGATGCGCCGAGCCTTAGAGCATGTAATACAAATGAATGGATGCAAGTATGCGATATGCTAATTGAAATATGATCCCTAATCTAACCATCGAAAGCGATTAAATAAAAGGAAGAAAGACGTAGGGTTAGAAAACATACACACACGCATGCACACTTATTACAACATTATGCCCTCGCGAAGGAGGGTCCGAATGAATAAGAGCTAAGTTAATCTAAGCTAAGCTAATTAAACTAATTAAACTAATTATTACAGATCAAATGAATAACTAGCAAACTAATTGCTAATTATTACAACACTTTAATCAACTAGTAAACTAATTAATTAAAACAAATGCACACTAACTAATCATGCAAGGCACTAAACTATGCTGCCGCTGGTCCACCTCGAGAAGTGGAAGATGCATGCGCTCGGTTTTCGCCCCAAAAAGTCCTCTGTTTTGCTCTCGAAAGGCTCTGTTTGCAGGGTTGAGCATACTCCAAAATCTTTCTGCTCCACCTTACTAAATCTTTGCTAAGGGTTACACTAGTGGCCTGCCGGCTAAAGAGGTGCACTGCAGGCCAGAACTGAAGCCTTGCTGGCCATTGATGAGGCACTGTCGGCCATCGATGCTCTGGGTCACCATACTGCAACAGAGCATAAACAGAGCAAAATGAAGGTTTTTTTGAGGGTTTGTTTGTACTGTACCCCTCCTTATCATCTCAAAATCTCAAAGGAGTAACACTCTTGGATCCAAAACCACCAATCAAACAATTTCATTGCATGATGGCCAAAGATCCAAGTTGTACAATTTTGATAAATGCACAAATAAGACTCGAATGACCACCATCCTATCATGCATGATCAAGGGCAATGGAGACTAAGGAAAATAGCACATTTCATCACTATTAAGTATGAAATGTCTTATTTTCCTTGTGTTCAAACTAATGTCCAGTTTGAACACATGCAATGCAACACAAAGACATGCTTATCTTGTCAATTTTGTTTACACATTTTAATTACCCAATCATTCCTTAATCCATTAAGTCCATTGGTCAGTGTCCTCTAATGGAAAGAGGGCTCAAACCACAAATTGCTTTGGGCATGAAAGAGGCATTACATGTTGGTAATGAACCCCCTAAGGGATTAAACCATTAGGTGTAACACCTCCATTTCACACTTAGGCAAACAAATGGCTTGAAACCACTTTCAAAACAAAACCAAAAAGTGAAGAAATGAGGAAGATTGTAGAGATTTAGGTGCCGAAATTAAGTGATAAAAACACTAAAAACATGTAACCAACTCATACCAATGAGAGTTAAAGCCTTAAAACACTACACTAGTGAAGGGATTAACACTACAACCATGCCATGCAAGACTCAAATGAAACAAAAAACCAAAAACAGAGGCAAAACAACCCTAAATATGGTCTAAAACATGCTAGACACAAGACACAAAAAGCCAAAACATTAAGCTAATGCATGGGGTTACACTACAACTATGCAAAACAAGACTCAAACCAACTAACCAGCCCAAAAAGAGCTAAAACAGGTTATTTTAGAGGCTAAGACATGCTAGACTTGAGCTAAAACAAGCTAGATTAATAGGCTAAAACATAAAGTTATCTAGGCATGCAAACAAGACACAAGGAGGTGAGGCTAACCCCTCAAATTTTGGACTTCAAAATAAGTTTTTTACTACTAAAAAACCTCTGAAATTCAGTGGTTAAAAGGCCAAAAAATTTGGTTTTAAAGTGATGAATAAAGTCACAAAAGCTTAGCAAACTAACAAGCAAGAATGATGAACCACCCCTTAACAAAAAAAGGGGTTCAAACCACCATTTTCAGGTCATAAAAATAGAGGTTTTTTTAGTTCAAAACCAGCCTCAAAACAATTTAAAAAGATGAGAAAACAAGCATGCTAAACAAGTGAACAAAGTAAGTAAACTACCTTTTAAAGCAAAGAGCAATTCTAGGTACAAATCCAAGCTAAAACCACTTGCTAGAGCTCAAATCAAGTCTTAAGGAACCTCAGCTCAAAGAGAAGTAACCATGATCAAGGTAGTGTATGTAAAAGTGTAGAGAAAACAAGTTTCAAGGCACAAAATTGTAAGAGAGAGAGAGAAATCTAGAGAGAGAGAAAGAGAGAGAATTTTTTGTCTTCAAATTTTCTAACCTTTCCACATACAAGAGAGGGGTCCTATATATAGAAAATACAAAATCCCCTCACAAACATCCAGCCATACATGTGTTGAAAGATACATGAACCTATGTAAACAGCTGGCACAAAATATCTGCAGGAAACATTAATGGCTGACCGACCATCAGTGATGGCCGGCAAGGCTTTATTGATGGCTGACAAGGCACATCAATGGCCAGCAGGCCAAAAGCCATGGCTGGCAGCCTTCAAGAATGGCCGGCAGGCCATCAACAACTTCATTCTGAAAAGACCTAAGCATGGTCCAAAGATAAGACAAAATGGATGTAGGGTTTGGAAAACTCAAACCTATGGCGTTCTACCGCGGACTTCAAGCATTTGGTGAGCAATCAGACTCGCCATCGGATGTACCTGCAAGAACATCCAAGTCTTAAAGGGCCGTCAAAAATGGGGTGTCTACAGATAGGTATTGGAATCACATCCCATTATATTGTAGTTAGTTTTAGCAAAAATAGGGTGCCCACTGGAACCATATCCCATTATATTGTAATCACTATTAGTAAGAGTAAGGTCGACATTGAAACCGCCTTCTTCGTGTAACATGCTTGCCTCTGATACATAAGTATCTTGTGTAGGAAAAGCATCAACATTCTCATTTTCTATAACTACCATTTTTGAACGTAGTTTTAGACACTTGTTCGTCGTATGACCAGTACCTCTGTAACAAAACACATTACACTTAGTATATAAATTTAATTGTAATTCAATACACTCACTAGATAAATTAAATTGTTAGATACCTGCAATGACCACATTTTCTTGGCTTTGAAAACTTATCCTTTGTAATAAAACAACTCCCCTTTGTGTTTGTAATGGGAGAATCACCAATACCAAAAAGCAAACATGTCCCTTCAACATTGCTTTTTTCCTTTAATTCCATTTACTTCAACATGTTGGACATACAACTTTTTCATTTGACATGTTAACTTTGTCACTGCATCTCTAGCTTCTTCGTACCCATTGATTAAGTGCGAAGATAACAGCACATCTCAGTACATGCACTTGACAATGCACCAAACCGTGTTATTTGCATAACCCATTCTGGAAAAGGGGTCTTACCAAGTAAAGTGGAAGACTTGACATTTTTTCTCCACCTTTGTAATATACTGCTAGAGGGAATTTCTTTCAAATGCTCCATTTTCATGATTGATACTATATGAGAACATGGTATTCCACTTGATTCAAAATGCAAACAAGAACATTTCATGGCATGATCACTTGGTCGATATTGTACATTCCATGTGGATTATGGATGTGTATACATAGACAAGTAATATACATGAACATCTTCTACATCAGTTTTTCCCGACATAAATAACACCTGCTCAAATTTTATTTGTTCACGAAATTTGAAAAACATGGCGTGAGTAAATATATCAGCTGCATGTCTTTCAATCCTCTTCATACCTATAGAAAGAATAGGAGTGGTATTCTCAGTTTCGTATTGTGCCTTAGCCTCGTTATGGCGAAGTCTTGCAAGTACTCTATCATATGCCCTTACAAATTCAAAGAGCCTTAGGCGCACCTTTAGGAATCGATTCAAAAATGCATTTATACTCTCACAACGTTGCGTGCTTTTTGCACCAGCAAAGAAATGTCCATGGAGGTATGCTTCAGCCCATAAGGCACGCTTGCAATATACATCTGCAATCCACTTGTTATTATGAAGGCCATTCTTGTCTACAAGGTTTTTCCACTCTAATTCAAACATTTCTTCTGTACATTGCTTTGACATGCATTTTTCAAAGCTATGAAGAAATCCCTCTATGTGGACATTGGAAAGGGCATTAATTTTAAGATGCCACTTACATAATCGATGTCGAGCAGGAGGCAAAACTATTTTGATTGCTCTATGCATGGCCTTATCCCCATCGGTGATTACAGATAGAGGCATCTTGTGATCCATCGCATCAAGAAATTTCTCTAACACCTGTATGTATGTCTCCACTGTCTCAGAAGCCAACATTGCACACCCAAAAATAATCGTTTGAAAGTTGTTGCTCACACCTTGTAGTATCACAAAAGGTTTGTTGTACGCATTTGTCTAATACGTAGTATCAAACATCAACACATCACCAAAACACAGATAATCTGCTTGAGATGCACCGTCTGTCCAAAACAAATTATTTAATCGATTTTATTCATCTACATCATATTTATAATAAAACATTGGATCTTGCTTTTCATTACTACATAAGTAAGCCAAAGCACCTTCTGCGTCACCATCGACAACTTGTGCTCTACACTCAGTCCTAAAATGGTTGTACATGTCCTTTTGTACGAACCCAACATTCTCATAGCCACCTGCTTCTTGTGCAGCAAGGTCTATAATGTGACTTGTCCTCATACTAATACAATGCATTGCATTACCTTGTGCTTTGTCGACACTCGTAACATTCCAGTGTGAGTGAAGAAATTGGACACCAAAAGGCCCTATCATGGAATGATTGTGCTCTTTGAAAAATTCATTCACTTCATATTTGGAAGTACTCCGATTGTATTTGATACGAAAACAAGCATGACAACCAACTCTAGTTAATTGTTTTGGTTCTCTTTTACGTTCTTCAACCTCAAGGTATTTGAATTGTCTGTGTCCTTTTTTTAGCATACCCACTTCCTTGATATAACCATATTACTCTAATCCTTATAGAACTGATCCCTTCGAATACTAAAGCCTTTCACCTTAGCATACGAATTATAAAATCTTTTTTCGTTTTCTTTCGAATCAAATGTCATTTCAAACACATCTTTTTCAGTCAATTCATCTAGATGCTGAATATCTCTTTCCGTTGGAATATCATTAGAATTGACGATATCATCTTCATTATGAATATTATACTCACCATCATTAGCATCATCATCATCCATATGTAATGTTATTCTTGTTTTGCTCAATGTCGTCTTCCATCTGCAATTAGCATAAACAAATTAATTAGGAAATAGTAAGTAAAAATTGGTAAGTATAATACTAGGTGGTAAAATGGATGGTAAGTGGTTAGTTGAGTCATAAAGAGTTGCAAGTAAAATGAAAAGGAATGGTAAGTGTTGTGTTTTTGAATGATGATTGAACTCTACTGACTATTCCATAAGCCACCACTTATTGCTTTATTATACTTCACTTACTATTCAATTAAACACTACTTACTAGTTAATAAGACTCTACTTTCTACTAAAATAAACCTAACTTACTACTCGTTGATACTCTACTTACTACTCAACAAACTTGACTTGAAACTCAATCAAATATGACTACTACTCAATTAAGTCTGACTTACTACTTAATAAGACTCTGTTTACTATTTCATTAGACTCTACATACTAGTCAATATTAATCAGCTTACTACTCATTAATACTCCATTTACTATTCCATCAAACTTGACTTACTATTATATTAAACCCCACTTACTACTTCATTAGATTTGCTTACTGCTATATTAAACCTCACTTACTATTTAATGACACTTTGCTTACTACTCCATCAAACTTGACTTGTAATTTCATTTGACTTCACTTACTATTCAATTAACTCCACATACTAGTTAATATTATTTCACTTGATACTCTACTTACTACTCAATAAACTTGACTTGCAACTTAATCAAATATGAGTGTTACTCAATTAAGTCTAACTTACCACTTAATAAGACTCTATTTACTATGTCATTAGACTCTACTTACTAGTCAATATTACTCAACTTACCACTCATTGATGCTCCATTTACTACTCCATCAAACTTGACTTACTATTATATTAAACCCCACTTACTACTTCATTATATTTGCTTACTACTATATGTAGACACCTCATTTTTGACCGCCCTTACGACTTGGGCACCATTACTTGCACACCCAATGATGAACGTATATGCCTGTCAAGTTCTTGAAAGTCCTCGGCGGAATGCTACAGCTCCGAGCCTCAAAACCCTACAAACCTTGTGCCTTGTTTTTGCACCAAAACCCCAGCCTTTCAAACCTGAAAAACTTGGGACCTGCAGGCCCATTTTTGTGGGCTGCTGGCGATCCTTTTTGGCTACCGGCCACCTTTGTGCCTTGCCGGCCAATTGTGTGGCCTGCCTGCTAGAATTGGTGGCCTGCCGACCACAAGTGTATTTTGTAGATATTTTGTAACAACTGTGCCAGCTATTTGCATACATGCTTGCAGTTGCTCCCACATGTATGGATAAATGTTTCTGAGGGAGTGGCCTATTTTTCTACAAATAGAGGCCCCCATTCTCTTCCATTTTAGAGGGTTAGAAAAATTAGAGCAAAAATTAATTTTCTCTCTCTACAATTCTCTCTCTCTCTCTTGAAATTTCTTGAGCTTTTGCCTATACACTCTTAACCAAACCTTGCCATCTTTGAGCTGAGGTACTTTTGAGCCTATTTTGAGCTCTTGAGGGTATGTATGTGTTGAATTGTTTCTTAAAAGTGTTCTTCTCTTCAAGAGGTATAAGGCTTAGTTTGTTTCATTGCTTTGGTTGCTTCTTTTCTTACTATTTTTCTACTATTTTTGGGCTGTATAAACTCTGTATTTCTAGGCTGAAACTTGTGGTGAAAGGCCTTAAAGGGTGGAGGGGTGGTTCACCTTTCTTTTCACCTTGTTTCTCTAGCCTTCACCCTTGTGTTTCCCACCTTTACAATATCTTTTTTTGAGCTTTTAAATACTAAATTTCAAAGTTATTTCAATGGCTAAAAACATATTTTAAAGTCCAAAATTGGAGGGGTTGGCCTCCCCTCCTTGTGTCTTGTTCACTAACTTAACTAGCTCCATGTTTTAGCTTATTATTCTAGCTTTTTTGGTCTTAATTCTAGCATATTTGAGGACTTATTTAGCACTATTTTAGAATTGTTTTTAGTGGTTCATTGCATTTGAGCCTTGTATTTCATGCTTGTAGTGTAATTGTCCTCATAGGCTTGGTGGTTTAGGCCTTAGCCACCATCCTATTTGAGTTGATAGCATTTGTTTATGTCTTTTTATACTTGTATTTACCCCTAATTACTTCTGCAACCTCCATCCTTTCTTGGCTTTTGCTTTGCTTTGAAAGTTGGTTCAAACTAGTTGCTTGTTTAAAACATGAGATTAAGGTCTTATGCTTAATGGTTTAATCCCGTTGGGGGTTCATTACCAACTGCATGATATTTCTCTCATGCCTAAAACAACGCTTAGTTTGATGCTTCTTTCCATTAGAGCACTTCAAGCTCACCTTTGGACTCAATAAATTAAAGAATAGATAGGTAATTAAAATGGAACAATAAAACTTGGACTAAAATGATGCAAGATAATGACTTGGTTTGGGTTCAATCAGATGTTAATTGCACCTTTGAGTCTTGAGTCATTTCATACTCATTAGTGATGAAAACGGTTCAAGAGTCATTATCAACCACTTCCCTTGATCAATCCATGATAGGGAGGGGGTTTGAGAGTCTTATTTGTTGCATTTATTGAACTTGCACACTTTGGTTCATAGGCCATCATGCAATGAAATTACATCAGCTGATGGTTTGTGAATCAAGTTTATTACTCCATTGAGTTGTTTGATGATAAGGAGGGGTAAGTTGTGCAAACAACCCTTGAGAATACCCTGTGCTTGTTCTTTTTGCTCTCTGTTGCAGCAGGAAAAATCAGGTATTAGTGGCCTGCAGGCTACCATTTCTGGCCGGCTAGCCACCTTTACAAAACCCAGCAGTGTACTTTTCTTGCAAAACAAAGTTGGTTTCGAGGTGAAAAATAGTGCAAATGTTCTACTATGCAACAGAAGCATTTGGCGACAGGACAGTGGCCTTTTTCAGGTGGAAATCCGCGCATGCATGAGCATTCCTTGTTTCCCGAGGCGGAGTAGTTAGAGTAGTTAGCTTAATACTTCTCTAAACTTTGTATTCATGTTTAATTAGTTAATGTGTAATTCATTAGTTAGTAAATTTGTTGTAATAATTAATTACCTAGCTTAGTTGATTATTTCATTCAGTTTACAATTTGTAGTAATTAGATTAGCTAGTTAGTTTATTCGGATCCTCCTACGTGAGGGCGCAAATGTTATAATAACGTGTATGTTTTCCAACCCCACGTCTTTCTCCCTTTTATTTACCTACTTATGATGGTTAGTTTAGAAGTATCATGTTTCTTTTAGCATCTCTCATGTTTGCATCTACTTGTATTGCATGCATCAAGGTTCGGTTCATCATTCTAACTTGCATCGTTAATTAAATGCCTCTTTGAATACGTGCTTAAACCGCATGCTATCAAATTGATTCATATGCCATGTTAGTGACCGAGCCTAGTAATTGCATATCGCATGTGTTACATTAGTCATATTGCATTAGTTAGGATCATGCATTTTTCTAACTCTTTTATTTTGGCTTGAAGTACTAGGTGAGCTTTTACTCGTTTTAGCATAATCGCAGGAGTATGATTGTTATCATATTTAGCATGATCACCATGAGGCTAATTGCTTAGATGATAAACTGTTTGAATGCCAGTGGATGAAAGTTAATTGCTTGAATTGGGATAGTTTGATTCGTGTACATTTGAGCCCACTTTTCCAAGTGGCACAATCACAAACTCTTTTCAAAAACAAACATGAAATCAAAGTGTTCCAATTCTTTCAACTTCGTCTATACTTGTGTGCGCAACACATAGTAAGTTAGCCTAATAAATCGGAACATGAGCATATAATGTAAATAAGAATCACATCATGATTAGTAGAGGCTGATCTTTGATCGGACGAGTGAGGTGCTCAATTCATGACCTTTCCCTCTCGTACCTAAGTTCCCAAGCCGAGACAACTTTGTTAATGATGGACTAATGGCCTTTAGCACGAGTCTTGGATTTCCTAAATTTTCCAAGAATATTTAGGTGGCGACTCTGAAATCTGGCAAAGCAATCCATTTTTGGCATTTTACTCAAAACATCAATTTTCCAAAAAGAATTGTCGAACTTGGACTCTTTTTGTGTTTTCACTATTTCACATTGCACTTGTGAAATCAAATTCAGAACCACAAGTAAAGTCTAAATTGTAGGGCTAGTCGTTCTCCAAAAGGAGCGCAAAAAGTTGAGCTACAGTTTCTGGCGACTCTGCTGGGGAATTAGAGAACTTGACTTGAAATTCATGATGTGAAATTTTATCTACACTTATATGTTCTCTGCATTGCATTTGTATTGGTGCGCTTAAGTCAATGTGTTTGCCGACTGCTATTCCCGGACGGTTTTCCAGAGGCTTGCCTAAAAGCTTGCCAAAAGACTGATCGATTGTGGGCTCTACCATGTTGGGAACATAACCCTTGAATCTGAATCACCGTTGTACCGCTTGATCCACCTTTCACTTCTCGGTGTTAGGTGTGAGAGGTATATTAGGTAATCTTGTTGAGGTACCCTTTCAACCATTTGACCTAGTTACATATAGTGAAGCTATAGTGATTATTCCAACTTAGGACAGGACGTCACCCATTTGTAGGATGTTGTGAAACTCATTGTTTGAAATAGTGCAGCCAAGATCATGCCAAAAATCTAGGACAGAGTAACCCTACCTCTTTATAGGGGTGTTTTGGTTCTTTTACTTGATATGTGCCTTTTCAGTGAAACTGTACAGGGTGGTTCATATCAATATGAGTTTGAGAATAGAGTTCAATGGGGATTACAGTTCAACTATGTGTTTTGACTGTTGTGAATTGGGGCTGAAGTGCTGTCCGAGTTTTGATCATGTTTTTATTTCTTTATTTTTCCTAGGTAGTTTATCATCATAGCTTTAGAAAGACCCGATATTTCCTAAGTTGTGTGGACTTGTTTTGGAAGGCTTTGTAAAGCTCAAGACCTTATTAGTGGTCAGCCTGTGTTAGTCTCACTTCTGCTAGTCACCCGATGAAGAAGGAATAGACAGTCAGTTGCATCAATACAAAGAACTTTGCAAACACTTATCCGCTCTCACTCAATCAGTTCACCAACAGCTAGTTCACCCGGACCGGCAATGGCATAGAACGCGGAGGAATTTCCTACCATGATGACGGTTTTCCAAAGAACCATGAACGCTGTAAATTAGAGGATGACTGCACAAGATGAAATTATCGCTGATCTACGACGTATATCTAGGGCATCCGCATCAATCGTGCATCCGATCCCGACTGCTTAGCCAAACCTAGATCTACCCTCACCGGTTGAAAATATGCTAGTCTTGGATCCTCAGGACATGTTTTCCCCAGCTCCAGCTTATTGGCCTCCGGTTCAACCTCCTGCAGGGATTTTTCCTTTCGATATCAATGAAATTGATTTGGCCTTAGTCAAGATTGCTAGGTTGGAGAAAACATTGAAGAAATCCCATGGCTTCAACTCCATTCCAGATATTAAAGATGGGTACACTGAGGCTTCAATCAGATTACTAGAGAAATTTAAGATGCCCCATATCGATAGATTCGATGGGAGTGGGGATCTGATTGTGCATGTCTGGTTATTTTCAGATGTGTTGAGGCCCATGGGTTTGTCTCGGGCACGAAAGCTTTCCTTGTTTGGAAGAACCCTGTCTGATGTGGCGGCCATCTGGTACGCTAAGTTAAAGGACTCTACAAAGCAGAATTGGGAGGAGCTATTTGAGGCGTTTGTCAATCAGTATTCGTATAACACCACGATAAAAGTAACCAGTAGTGAGTTTGAGGCTACTACCCAGAACCCTAAAGAATCATTCATTGATTTTGTTACCTGGTGGAGAGCCAAGGCAGCCCGAATGACAAATAGACTTGCTGAAAGAGAACAAGTCCGACTAGTGGTCCAGAACCTTGAGCCAGACATGTTACAGAGAATGATAGTGGCTCCATTGTCCACATTTGCTTCCTTACATGAGCTAGGGGTCCAGAGTGAGAGTGCATTCAAAAAGGGTATTATCCATAGAAAAAGTGAACCCGTAAGAAGGTCGTTCTCCCAGAGTATCAATGCTAGCAGTAGCACTATTCCACGGCCCGCGGATGTCAGTACTGTTGTTTCAACGGCCAAGATGGCTAATTCCTTTGCTACTACCATAACCTTACAACCTTTACAAAGTACTGGTCCATCTTGGAATCGAAAAGTCTTTACTTCTCTCCATATGAGCCCAACCCATGCCCTTAAGATATTAATGCAAAAGGGGCATCTCAATCCTCTCTATCGTCGTCCACTTCCAGGCCCATTGCCACCCAAACATGGCCTTACCCAGTATTGTATGTTCCACCAACAACATGGCCATCCCATAGATATGTGCTACCATCTACGTCATGAGATCTAGGATCTCATTGACAACAAAGTCATCGCCTTACCTTCTAAACCCAACGTAACAACTAACCCACTTCCTACACACAACCAAGTCACCCGCCTAAAAAAATTAACCATATCCATACACTACCGCCCACCTTTAACCCTAGCAGATATATTACCTCATCCCATCTACCAAAACCGGAGGTGGTCATTCCAGAAGGCACAGACATGTGCATAATGGATCTAACTCCACAAACCCAATCCAAGCCCGTGGCAGTAGAAATGAAGAGAGAGAAGAATGCTCTGAAGATAGGGTCATCCGATACCCGTGTCATAGAGAAGCATGTCTTGCTCGCGGAGGAGTACGATCCCAATATATACATTGTGGCCATCGATCAGCTGAAGCCAGTAGTCATACTACCAGACGTTCTCAGCATTAATGCTATCGGAAAATACCAAATAGCGCAGAATCATAATGAATGGCCTGAGTAAGGCTTAAATGACTTAGCAAACCTAGAGGAGGATTTGGCAGAATTGGAAGAGGATCTAGAGGATCTTTACTTCTTCGAAGAAGAAGATACAAGTTGTATGCAGATAGGATGGTGGGACCCGAACCAACCAGAAACAAGCAATGGATGGTTGAGTGAGGAAGATTCAGATGAGGAGGAACAGATAAGAGAGACTGGGAAGGAAGAAGAAAGTGGTGCTAGTGGCAAGGCTGAGGCTACACCTCTGACTGAGAAAGAATAGGCATTGGAACAATTTTAATGGGAGAGAGTAGAACAGATCCATAAGAAAATAGCTCTGGAATAGAAAAAGGAAAAAGAGAAAGAAGAGGCTAAGTCCACAACCGGCAATGTTCAAAACGCCAAGAAGATCGAGTGGGAACCCAGTGATTGGAAAAGAATGTTAAGGAAATTCAGAAAGTACCAGGATGCTAAAACCTGAGCTGTCGTGGAGGAAGAGTGGTATGATGACGGGGCACATGATGTTAACATGCTCAGAATAGAACTTGATAGTAGCCCAACCATGATCGCGGGGGAGTGGTGGAAAGATAGCGATCTAAGCCATGCATACACGGATGAAGGATGGAAGGATGATACCCTTGATGATACATGATATACTGATGAGATTGATCATCTGACTTGCAGTGGTCTGTACTTTAAACCCCTGACTTTGGATCAGCCAAAATCTTCCAACAAAGAGGCTAAGAAAGCGAAGGAGAAGGATGCTAAAGAAAACCTGGTCTTGAAACAACTAAAGAAGATCTAGGCCGACATATCCATCTAGGGATTGATAATGGCATCTCAGGAGCATAGAGAAGCTCTGCTTGAAGCAATGAACCGAACCAAACTGCCCATTGACACCACCGCTGGCCAATTGGTGTCATTGGTCACCTCTGGGGACGTTATGCCAGTAATATCCTTTGCGGATAAAGAATTGCCTCCTGAGGGCGCCAACCACAATTGTCCCTTATATGTAACCTTGGAAAGTAAAAAAAAAAAGGATTCCGGTGGTGTTAGTAGATACCGTATCGGCAATCAATGTATGTCTAGTGAGAATTGCCTATGCCATCGGTTTAAGGCTGATTGACTTTACACCCACGACTCAAGCTGTCTGGGCTTATGACAATACAAGCTAGGATGTTATGGGAACGTTCAAAAGCCATATCATAATCGACCAGTCCGAACATGAGGTGGAATTCCATGTCATGGGTGTACTAGTAACCTTTAACTTGTTACTGGGAAGGCCTTGGCTCCACCAAATAAAGGCTGTGTCATCAACTATTCACCAACTAGTAAAGTATCCCTTTCAAGGTGGATTGCTACTGTGTATAGCAATTCTACAATTCACCCTCCCCAAGGAACTACCACACCAATGCTGGGAATCATATATGGAGAGGAGGATGTATTTCTCTCTGGCTTCTCTCTAGTAAAAGCTTGGCTAGTCCAGAACATCATGGAAGAAGACGAGGGGCATTATGTGAGTGCCCAGTCAATCTATATGATGAACAAATAGGAGCACGTGCCCAGATCAGGACTAGGTAGAAGCGGCAGGCAAGAAGGCACTGTTGTCAAGGAGATGAGTCATAATCCCCATGCTTTTGGGCTGGGATACAAACCTACCATTGCAGACTGGAAAATAAAGGGAGAGGAGTTGAGAGGAAGAATCAAAGCAAAGAGGACTAGGAAACAATACGAGTTAGTCCACAAACCAATACAGGGGACCTTCAATGGACGTTTTGTTAGCCAAGGGGAAGATTTCCCCTTTTGTGGATTCCCGGAGCCTTTGTATGACTGGAAAACAAAGACTAGATATCCTGGGTTCGAAATCTTCTTCAGGCACCAGTTACCGGAAGAGGAGGATGAGTAGGCAGACCTAAGCACTGGTACGGATCAATGAAGGGTTGTAAGCCTGGTTATTGAAGATGAGGAGTTGCTCGGAAAGGCACTAGCTGACTCACGGGCGAGTTCTATTGCTGGAGCTGAGTTTGCCAACTTGGAGGATAGTTTTACTATCTCAATGATCAGGGATAAATCAGCAGAGGATTTTACTAGTCTTATCGTGGATGCATCTGAGGCTCCGCACTTGATCTGAAAGTTCGGGAAGGGCACCGTCGGCAGTTCTAAATCGGGTAGTGAGTTCGAGTTTGATTCCACTGAGTCTGTGGAGTCAGAATTAGATTCGAGTTCTTCAAAGTCTGGCATCTTCGGGATTGGTAACCCTAATGCCAAAGTCCTGTCCCAATCCAGTTTTTCTTTTTCTTTTGAGTTCACTGTAACTGATATTGAATGGAAATGAGGTGGACTTTGCTTATTACTTTGTGCCCTTGGTTTGTTGTACTGACCTTGATTTCCCAAATTTTGACCTAAATGAAGAGGAAGAAATTCCTCGGGCTTTGAAAAACTAGGTTGATTTTGAGGAGGAGAGGCGTGTTAAGCCCTATACAGATGAAATCATTATTATTAATGTGGGTACTGAGAAAAATCCGTGCTTGGTCCAAATCGGGTCCACGTTGTCTTTAAAGGAACGCGAGCATTTAATTGCTTTATTAAAAAATTTCAAAGATGTTTTTGCGTAGTCCTACGAAGATATGCCTGGAATTCATCCTGAGATTATATAGCACCGGATCCCTCTTGACCTTGAGGCTCGATGTAACACGTCCGCGAGAGACCTCGCTACAGTTCGGACTCGATTTTGTTGTCGGTTCTTAATCTTGAACCAAAGAGTCCAAATCTGGCAAATCGTTTGAGAAAACAGATTTTTGAAAAAGAAGTGCCAAACATGGACTGTTTTGCCAGATACAGAGTCGCCACCTAAATATTTTTTAAATGGGAAAATTTAGGAAACCCTAACTCGGTGCCAAAGGCCACGTGTCCGTCATCACCAAAGTTGCCTCGGCTTGGGAGCTTGGGTACGATTGGGGAAGGTCAGCTATGAGCACCCCCTCTCGCCCGGTCCGAAGACCGGCCTTTACTAACCATGATATCCGTTTTTGAAAACGTTATGTGTTCTTATCCCGGTTATTAGCCTAGAATTACTATGTTATGCGCACAGCAAACAAGTATAGACTAGATCGCCTAATTTGGAAACAAGCATTGCATATCCGCTTGTTTTAGAAAATGCTTTGGGATTTGCTACTCGTAAGTAGGCTAAAATACGGATTTCAACGAGTTGTTCCAACTCAGGCAATCCAGCCTTCACCCACAGGCAATCAAGCAGTTTATCTCACATAAGCATTTAGCCACATGTTAAGCATGCTGTCATGGTAGCACTCACATGCATGCGGTATGCTAAAGCATGAAAATACTGACATCGTACTCCGTGCCAAAACTATAAACTAGTTAGCAGATATGCATGGTCCTAGTTTATGTCAAATTGACTAATGCAACACATACAGAATGCAATTAGGGTAGGCTCGGCTAACCTAAACATGTCATGTGAAATGAAATCAGTTGATGCACGTATTCAATTTGGAATTGAAGTACAATGCAGTTTGCATGATGCGCCGAGCCCGGTGCATGCGAGACGAGTGTATGGATGCACACATGCATAGCATAAGGTATGCTAATTTAGATATGCCCTAATCTACCATCATAAGCGGGTAAATAAAAGGGAAGAAAGAAGTGGGGATTGGAAGACATGCACACACACGCACCCACACTTATTACAGATCTGCCCTCGCTCGGAGGGAACAAAAGAATAATACAGATAATTAACTACGAGCTAATTAATTATTACAAATTACCTAATTAGTTAACAAATTAGATAAGCTAAGGAAAACAGTAAAAGGCCTCGGGAAGCGGGTCCAATGCAACGCATGCTCGGTCTTGCTCGGAATTGCACTGCCATGCATAGGCTGCCTCTGTTTTCCCTGCTCTGCTCCTCTGAGGACTGCCAAAGTCTCTGAATTGCTTCCCTGGACACTGGGGAATACCACCAGCTAAGTAGAATTACCACCGACTGCTAGATATGGCCGTCGGCACAAGATGCATCCATCGGCTACCAATGGATGGCCGATCGGCACTATATGTTGCCGGTCGGCCAAAAAATGCTTGCAGAACCTGCAACTTACAGCAGCAGAGGACAGAACTTGCATGGCAATGTAATTCAAGCCATGTATGCACCAACCAAGCCCCTTATCATGTTTGAGGCTCTAAGGGATATGGTCCTTGGTTCTCGGACCACCAATCAAGCATTTTCATGCATGATGGCCCGAAAACCAAGTGTGCGCTTTCATGTAAAATGAAATGCAAACCAAACAAATCAAAGGCCCAATCCCTATCACTAAATCAAGGGATAAGACATGCATGCAAGATGCAATGCAACCTAGGCATACAAGCTAAGGATGCAATATGGGAATGCAATGCACCCTATACTAGGCATGCAACCTATACAAGCAAACATGCAAGTCATGAGGCAATGCAAACCAATGAAAAGATGGACTTAAACATGATTTAGGCAGCCCTAATTAGGCCTAAAATCAGTGGCCAAAGTGCCAAGTACATGAAGGCAAATGTTCACGCAAGCATGCAAAACTACATGGTTCAAGACTTAAGCATAATGAAGCAACTTTTGAACGCATTTAAAAGGGACAAACATGGATTAATGGCACGCAAAGTAAGCTCTGAAATCATGCTATAAGAGGTGCCAAACCAACTTAAACAAGACAAACAATGGCATGCAAATGATCCAAGCATGGAGCACAAGGCACAACCTTTTAAAGCAACAAAGAGACAACCAAGGCAATCATACAAGCACGTCTTAAGGGCTAAAATGGTACTACAAACGGTGCCAAACCACAAAATCAAAGCAAAGCAAAGTATGCTATACACTTCATACCTAAGGCCAACAAGCCCAAAATGTAAAGGGGGCATACAATGCAAGCTATGGTCGACCCAAACAACAATGGACAGTCCTTAAACATGGTGAAATAAGCACAAAAGCTTCACAAAGCTAAGCCTAAAACATGCTAAAACAATGGCTCACAACCTAAGGCATGTTAAGGGCTAAACATGGCATTACATGGTAGGTATGCGAGGCATGCATGGTGTACCAAAACCAACTTAATACAAAGTTAAATCATGACAATATAAGCATAAAATACAGCCATGGCATGATCAACAAACCTTTAAACATGATGCTCCCTTAAGAGGCCAAAATTGGTCATTTTCAAGGACAACAAGGAGAGGGGAGTGGCCCTCTCCTTCTTGAGACTTCAAGGCACCATCCTCACCACTGAAATCCCTCAAGATTTCAGTGGTGAGGAGGCCCAAGCACCAAAGTCTCGGAGCTCACCAAAAATGGCACAAAATGAGGCCTCTCAAGGCTTAGGAGGGGTCAAACACCTCCAAACCACAAAACACTCTAAACAAACAATTTAGAGGGCCCAAAAAAAGAACTTTTTTATGTTATACACTAAGCACAAAAATAGTTCTAAGATAGGCTAATAAGCTATGCAAAAATGGGGTAAAAAGGACTAGTTTCTTACCCTTGAAGCCTTTCTTCAACAATGGTGATCTTGTTGCTTCTTCAAGCTCAAATCCAGCCAAGAACACTAAGAACAAACCCCTGGTCCTTCAAAAGCCAAGGAAAGGTGAAAGACTAGGTGTTTGTGTGTAATAGTATGGACAAAAGCACCTAGAACATAAACAAGGGAGATATAGAGATAGGTTATGTATGGAACTCAAACCCTAAAACCAGAGCTTCTCCTCTATGTTTTTTTCACAAAATTCTCCAACCCTCATGCTATAAGAAGAGCCCTTCTCTTCTAGGCAAGCCATCTTGTAAAGCTTGTTCAATAAGCTTACAAGAGGAGCATCCCTCCATACACGTGTATGGAGGGGAACAAAATACCACACATTTGTCCTAAAATATCTGCAAAAGCAGATGAACAGTAGTCGGCTGCTCAAAATTGCCATTTTGACAAAATTGATGGCCGATCGGCCAAATATATGGCCGATGGGCACAAACAGCAGCCGGTGGCCTCAAGCCACGGCTGGTGGAGTGTGGGGAGGCCTCACAAGGCATCCCCTGCCCTTCCAAGGCAAAATACAAGTGTTTGGTGCAAAACCAGACACAAAACGGTCGAGTTCGGAGATCCTGAGGCAAGGCGCGTAGTCGAGACCTTTGGGAACTCCAAACGATCACAAACATGGATAATCACCGGGTGTTCAGATGGTGACATCCAAGTCTTGAGGACGGTCAAAAATGGGGTGTCTACACTCGGCCAGTTAAGCAAAAGCTGCACAGAGTTCGCCCAAATTAGGCTTTGAAGATTAAGGAAGAAGTTACCAAACAAATTGAGATAGGGTTCTTACTTGTATCTAAGTATCCGACGTGGTTGGCCAATATTGTTCCAGTCCCAAAAAAACATGGTAGAATTAGAGTCTGTGTTGACTTCAGGGATTTGAGTAAGGCTAGTCCGAAGGATGATTTTTCACTGCCACATATTGATAAGTTGGTAGACTTCACCGCGAGCCGTACATTGCTCTCGTTTGTGGATGGATTTTCCAGGTATAACTAGATTCTGATGGCACCTGAGGATAGGGAGAAGACCACTTTCACTACTCCATGGGGCACCTATTGCTACCGAGTCATGCCGTTTGGGTTGAAGAATGCTGAGGCCACTTATCAAAGAGCTGCAACCACCATTCTGCACGACATGATCCATAAAAAGGTTGAGGTGTATATGGACGATATGATTGTCAAGTCCAAAGATTGAGAGGGCCACTACACCACCTTGGAGAAATTCTTTCAACAAATCGGAGAGTATAGATTGAGGTTGAACCCGCAAAAATGCACTTTCGGCATAACAACGAGAAAAATGCTGGGATTCCTAATCACACAGAAAGGAATTGAGGTAGATCCTTCCAAAATCAAAGCCATATTAGAAATGCCACCACCAAGGACTGAAAGGGAGGTGTGTGGCTGTAGACACCCCATTTTTGACCGCCCTTGAGACTTGGGCGCCTTAGGTTGATCACTCGATGATGAGAGTTATGCTATACAAACGTTCAATTTCTTCAGCAAGAAGAGCTTCTAAATCCCAACCTTACACCGTATTTTGGACCAAAACTATTTTAGACCTTAAAATCTTCTCTTTCAAAATATTTTTGAAAATGTTTCTACGATGTTCCGAGGCTCGCATTTCATTAAATGTTACACTTTTCGGTAAATCGAGCAAGGATAAAGTGGAAATAAATGGAAGAGAGGTGAACTCTTTGAAATTTTTTTTTAAACCTCTTATTTATAGGTTTGGAGTTAAAGAAAATTGGAAAAGATAGAAGAAAATTAGTTAAGGAAATGGTTGAGCTTGAAACTGTTGAGAGAGAAATGAGCAGCCTTCACTAAATCATGCCTATCTCTTTGTACACTTAGACTTTAGTTATGATGCCACCACCATTGGAAAGTGGAGTTCTGGGGCTTCATTTTAGACTCAAGAATCTCCTAAATTCGAGTTTGAATGAGGGAGATATGACTGTTTGAAGTTAGGCATCCATCTGTTTAAGTTAAAAATGAGCAACCTCCACTCAAATAGGCATATCTCTTTGTACACTTAGAATTTAGATATGAGGCTGCTACCATTGGAAACTAGACTTTCAAGGCTTCAATTTAGACTCAAGAATGACCTAAAAAAGAGTCCAGATGAAGGAGACATGCCCATTTGAAGTCGGGCCTAGAAGCAGATTTTTGGTGGCTGGCAGGCCATTATTAGTGGATGGCAGGCCACCACTTCTGGCCCACTGGCCACTAGAGAAAAACCTAGATATTTTGTGCCAGCTGTCCCCCTAAAGCTCCAGCTGTTCTAGGCATGATATTTTCGACCTGAGAGGCTGTTTTTCTATATATACCAGGCCTTCTTTCATGGTTTAAGGGTATAAAAATTTTCAAAAGTTCCAAAACTTGGAATTCTCTCTCTATCTCTATCTTGCAACCTATACACCCTCTCTCTGCACTTCCTAAACCAATATTGGATCTCTCCTTGTTGAGATTCTTGAGTCCAAATTTCAGTGTTTAAGAGTGAAAGACTTGTGGTTTGTGAACAAAAGTGTTATTCCTCTTTAAGAGGTATAATTTTGAGCACCTTTGCACTACTTCTTTTCTATCTTTTCTTGCTGATTTTGAAGTGTTTTTCAACTGTTTTTATGGACTGAAGCTTGTGGTTTAAGGCTATTAAAGGTAGAGAGGTCAATCACCCTTCTTTAAACCTTGTTCTCTAACCCTTTCCACTTGTGTTTCCCATCTCTTCATCAACTTTTTTTTGAGCTTTTTACCACTGGTTTTCAAAGTTTTCTAGAGGCTGAAAATCATGTTTTGAAGTCCCAAAAATGGAGGGGGTTAGCCTCCCCTCTTTGTGCTTGTTTCCTAGCTTAATTGCTCAATATTTTAGCTTGTTATTTTAGCTACTTTTGTCTTCATTCCAGCATATTTTTGTACTATTTTTGGGCTATCTAAACCTCTGTTTTTGTGGGATGAAATTTGTGGGTTTAGGCCATTTAAAGTTAGGGGGTGGTCCACCCTTCTTTTTTCCTTGTTTGTAAGGCCTTTCCACCTTTGTTTCCCACTTTCAAACCATCTTTTTTTGGGCTTTTGGATACTGAATTTTTGAGTATTTTCAGTGGTGAAAATCATGTTTTGAAGTCTAAATATGGAGGGGTTAGCCTCCCCTCCTTGTGTCTTGTTTGCTAGCCTAGTTAGCTCTATGTGTTAGCTTATTTTTCTAGCCATTTGTAGCTTAATTCCAGCATGTTTTAGGCTCAAATTTGGACTGTTTTAACTCTATTTTTGGCTGGTCGTTGCATTTGAGTCTTGTTTTGCATGCTTCTAGTGTAAGTGTCCTCACAAACTTGGTGTTTTAAGCCTTTAGATACCACTTGTTTGAGTTGATTGCATATTTTAGTGCTTTTCTCACTTAATTTCAGCAAACATAATCTCTGCAATCTCTCTCATTTCTTGGTTTTTTCATTTGCTTTGAGGGTTGTGTCAACTTTAGGATTGTTTAAGCTTGGGATTGAGGTCCATGCTTAATGGTTTAATCTTCTTTTGAGGGTTCATTATCAATGGCATGACATCTCTCTCTTGCCTTACACTACCCTTTGTTTGACACTTCCTTCTCTTTAGAGGACTTCTCACCAATGGACTTAATTGGTTAAAGAATGGAAGGGTAATTAAAATGAGTAAATAAAAGTTGAAACTAAAATTGTGCAAGATAACATTTGGTTGTGTTTTGGTGTGTTCAAATCGGACGTTAATTTGAACACAAAGAAAATTGGGGCATTTCACACTCAAAGTGGTGAAATGTGCCAATTTTCTAAGGTCACCCTTGCCTTTGATCGTGCATGATAGGGTGAAGGTTTTTGGTCTTGTTTGTGCATTTATTGAACTTGTACATCTTGGTTCTTTGGCCATCATGCAATGAAATTGTTTGATTGATGGTTTAAGAGCTAAGTGTATCACTCCTTTGAGATATTTTGATGATAAGGAAGGATACACAGTACAAACAAACTGTGAGAACACCCTCTCTTTGCTCCATTTGTCCTTTGTTGCAATAAGGAAGAACAAGCCATCAGTGGTCGGCAACCCCTCACTTCTGGCCTGCCGACCACCAGTGAATTTTGAGCAGAATGCTTGTGAAGCAGAGCAGAGTTGATCTGGAGGTGGAAAATGAGTGCAAGGGTTGTGCAACAGAGGCAATTGGAAGCAAAACAATAGATTTTTTCGGGTGAAAACCGAGCATGCATGCATCTCTCCATTCCCGGGACTACTTGTTTATAGTTTTGTTGTAATTAATTAGTTATAGCTAATTAGTTAAGTGTTGTAATTATTTAATCAATTAGATTGGTAATTAGTTAACTAGTTCAATTAGTTTTGCTTTGTAATTAATTAGCGTAGAGTAGTTAATTAAGTAGTTTGCATTGTACTTATTTAATTAGCTTAGAATAGTTAGTTAATTTATTTCATTTGGTTTGTAATAATTAGTTAAATAGTTTAGCTTAGCTTAGTTAGTTTAATTCATTTGGACTCTCCTTCGAGAGAGCGCAATGTAATAATGTGTATGTCTTCCAACCCCACGTCTTTCTTCCTTTTATTTATCTACTTTTGATGGTTAGATTAAGGGCATCATATTTCAATTAGCATATCGTAGGTTTACATCCATTCATTTGTCTTATGTACATCGAGGCTCGGTTCATCACTCAAACTTGTATTGTCGTTTATTACTTTGTTGAATACGTGTTTAAACGCATGCTATGAAATTGTTGCAAATAACATGTTAAGTAGCCAAGCCTATTTTAGTTGCATTATTGCACGCATTGTATTAGCCATCTTGTATAGTTAGATATCATGCATATTTTTCTAACTCTTTTGTTTTTATCTTAGCTTGGAGTACTAGGTGAGTTTTTAGTGCTTTAGCATACTTGCATGAGTGTGAGTGACTGCCATGACTAACATGCTTGCCATGAGGCTAAGTGCTTACTTGTTAAACTGCTTGAGTGCCTGTGGATGAAGGCTTGTTGCTTGAATTGGAATGATTCAATGAATGTACGCTTAAGCCCACTTTGTCAAATGGCAAATTCACAAAATTTTAAGCCCACTTTATTAAGTGGCAAAATCAAATCCTTTTCAAAAAATAAACATGAAAATTGAATTGTTCCAATTTGAGCAAACTAGTCTATACTTGCTTGTGCGCACATCACATAGTAAATGCTAGCCTAAATAAACCAGAACAAGAGCATATAATGTTGATAAAAATTATATCATCATTAGTAAAGGCCGATCTTTGATCAGGCGAACGGGGGTGCTCAATTCATGACCTTTCCCTCTCGTACCTAAGTTCCCGAATCGAGATAATCTTGGTGATGGTAGACATGTGGCCTTTGGCACGAGTCATGGGTTTCCTAAGTTTTTCCAAAATTAAAAATATTTAGGTAACGACTTTGTATCTGGCAAAGTAGTCTAACTTTGGCATTTTGATTCAAAATTAATTTTCCAAAAGATTTGCCGAATTTGGACTCTTTGATGTTTATCAACTTCACATTGCACTTGTGAGATTAGATTCAGAACCGCGAGAGTCCAAACTATAGGGCTTCTTTCGAGCTTTTGAAAGGGGGCACGAAAAAGTCGAGCTACAGCGGCTTTCTGGATAAAGTGCAATTCATAAGACGATTTATTTCAAAATTAACCTTGACTTGTGAACCACTATTTGGTCTCCTGAAGAAAGGGAAGAAGTTCCAATAGGACGATCGCTGTCAATGTGCCTTTGAGCAAGTCAAGCAGTACCTATAGAATCTACATGTGTTATCACAGCCAGAATCAGGAAAACCGCTGATTTTGTACCTATTAGTGACAAACTCAACCATGGGGTGTATGTTAGCTCAAGAGTCGGAGGCCAAGGTGGAGAAATCCATTTACTACTTGAGCAAGAAAATGTTAGATTACAAGACCTGTTACACTCCCCTTGAGAAATCTTGTCTAGCCTTGGTATGGGCTACCCGGAAGTTGAGGCACTAACTGTTAGCTCACTCTGTAATCCTGGCTTCAAGATTAGATCCCATCAAATATCTCTTTGAGAAACCAATGCTTACAGGTAGGCTAGCCCGTTGGTTTCTTCTTCTCTCCAAATTTGATTTTAAATATGTTACACGCAAGTTGGTTAAAGGGAGAGCTGTAGCAGAATTCCTATCCAATCACCCAATAGATAGGGGGATGAAGCGGTGGAGTACTTGTTCCCAGATGAAGATATTCTTCAAATAGATGAGAAAATGTGGACGATGTACTTTGACGGAGTAGCCAATCAATATGATTATGGGATCGGTGTGTTGTTAATAGCACCTGATGACTCTCATATACCCTTATCCTTCAAACTCTAGTTCAAAGTATTCAACAACGAAGCAGAATATGAGGTGTGTATTGCTGGATTAGAAGCCGCCTTAGAACTAGGGGCAAAAAGGTTGGATGTCATTGGGCATTCGAATTTGGTTGTGTCTCAAGCCAACGGAGATTGGCGGGTTAAAGAGGAGAAAATAAAGGTTTACCATCGAGTCTTGGACATGTTAATTCCGAGGTTTGAAAAGCTAACTTTTACCCATTTGCTAAGAGAGAACAACTGATTCGCTGATGCACTAACAATTCTATCTTCTATGGTAAACATTCCATTGGGAGTCAGGATGCGTCCGATCATTATTGAACAGAAATACATGCTGGCTTATGAAACTATTGCTGCGATAGATGAGGCTTCAGACAAGAACCCCTGGTACTACGATATCTGGAATTTCCTAGAAAATGAGACGTATCCACCAGGAGCAAATGCCAAGGACAAAAAGGGAATACGGTGTCTAGTCGTTCAATTTATCATTTGCGGGGGCAAGCTGTACAAAAGAGGCCATCTGAGAATGCATAAACTATGTATGGAAGAAGAAGAATCAAAGCGCCTTATGGAGGCCATTCACAGAGGAGAGTGTGGAGCCCATATGAACGGTGTGATACTCGTCCAAAAAATCCTTAGACAAGGCTACTACTGGTCAACCATGGAAAATGATTGTATTGGTTTTGTGCGGCAATGCCACAAGTGCCAGATTCATGCCAATCATATGAACATTCCGCCGTCAAAGCTCTACAACATGGCTTCACCATGGCCATTTTCTATTTGGGGAATAGATGTTATCAGTGCAGTTACACCAAAGGGGTCAAACGAGCACGAGTTTATCTTGATAGCAATCAACTACTTCACAAAATGGGTGGAGGCTCAGTCCTACTCTGTATTAAAAGTGTCGCATGTGGTTAAGTTCATCAAGAACAACATCATCTGCCAGTATGGAGTTCCAAATGAGATTATCTCCGATAATGGGTTGCACTTCAAGCAATAGAAGATAGACTTGCTCGAGAAATATAACATGGCTTTTCATAAGTCATCAACCTACAAGCCGCAAACCAATGGAGCTGTCGAGGGAACAAACAAAAATATCAAGAGAATTCTGCAGAAGATGGTGGAGACTTACAGGGACTGGCCAGATAAACTACCATTCGTGCTCTAGGGCTACAAGACCTCAATCCGAAAATCTACTGGGGCAACCCCCTATTCTCTCGTTTATGGGATGGAGGCCGTTTTGCCAATTAAAATTGAAGTGCCGCCGTTGCAGGTTATGGCCGAGTGTTAGATAGCAGAGCTAGATTGGAAGCAAAGTAGGTTTGAGGAGTTGATGTTATTTGATGAGAGAAGACTAAGGGCATTGTATTATGTCCAGGGCTACCAACGCAGAATTACCAGGGCTTTTAACAAGAAAGTGAAGTCCAGAAATCTCAAGGAAGGAGACATGGTGCTCAAGGATAACCGAGCCCCCATCCATGACCCTAGGGGCAAGTTCAGACCTAATTGGACTGGTTCTTACATCATCAAGTCAATTTGGTTAGGAGGGGCGATTATTCTCATGGACCTAGATGGCCTGGAGTTTTCACAACTGATCAATATGGACAAGTTGAAGAAATATTACCCCTGTGAGGCTCGCTAGGCCAAAAACCTGAAAGGGTGACCTAGAAAAAAGTTAGAGCATGAAAAATTAGAAATTAAAAAAAAAAAAAAAAACTGAGCTCGCAAGGTTGAAAACACTAAATGGCGATTTTGGCAAAAGTTAGAACGCAAAAGAAGAGACTTAAAACCTGAGTGAACCTGAACCGAACAACATAAGGCCTGATTCCCATCTTTGGGATATGTAGGCAACTTCACCCTGAAGTTCGGCCGTAATCATCTCCAACTCAACGGTCCTGTCCATTTGTTTGATTAGGTCATCTTTGTTTACTATTTATAAGCTTGGTTGTGATCTTTGTAGCTTGGTTGTGACCTTTGTTTTGGGAAGAAGACTCGTTATATAGTAGTGGTGGTATGCAATGAGGGGCAGTTATGATTTCTTCTGATTCGAGACTATACATCTTAAGGATTGGTTTTGCACGTGTCAGGTGGTGATCGTTTTCAAAAACAGTTTTGAAAAGTTTTAATAAAAGTTGGTTTTTCTCAAAATTTTACTTTTTACAACTTAGACCATCTTGGGATCAAAAGGAAAAATTTTAGTGCTTACAACTTTAATTCCATTGATTTCAACATCAAGTACATTCTCCAACTCTTTGCTATAAATTGAAGTTGCTTTTACATCATAAAACTTGAAGAGAAATATCAAAGCAATAAAACTGGGGGCACATGAGTCAGGTGTTCCTGCGCCCTCCGCTCGTATTGGCAGAAGTCTCTACAACTAAAGTTGGTCTAGCTTGTGCCTCGTCCTCGAGCCAAGCCAAGCATTCGTCGAAAAGGGCACAACTGAAACTAGGGGCAGGGGCCAGAAGCTCTCTCATCCTCCAAGCAGCGAAGTACCTAGCCAAGTGTGAAGCACGAATCGGAAATGGAGTCGGGTATTCCACCCCCTTATCTGGACGTGTCTGATCATGCCCAAATTGGCGTTTGAACCAGAAGGGGAAATAGAACACACAGTGTATGATGCCAATCAACTGAACACTCAGCTGTCGGGTCATACTGTAGCTCATCTCGGCTAAGTCAAGCTAGGGGCAATGCCAAGCTATGTCGGCTGTAAACCTGTGGCACATCCAGTTGCATCACCATCCCTCATTGGGGAAGTCCACTAGGCGTTGGCCAAAAAAATACGCTCGGGCTGAGTAAACTGGAGCTTGTCCATCAGCCAAACGTAGGAAGAGATGAAAAATAAGAAAGATTAAAGAATAGAGAGATGTATGTTGAGAGAAAAGTAAAGAAAGGGCTTTGAGAGAAAATAGAGTGTGAATGTTGAGTGATGTAAGAAATATATATCCGATACGATGGGAAACAATACTTGGAAGCGATGGTGGACTCCCGAACCAAGTGGTCTCTCGTTGGTGAAAAGCATCCAAACCCATCAGGATCTCAGCCAAGGCCAAACCGATGCAACTTTTACCTTCTTTCAGGTGTTGGGCTACCTCAATCAACTTGATATTGGCTCCGTCGAAACTAGGGGCAAGAAGATAGTGTGCAAGCGTACACAAGTAGAGGGCGTGTTACAGAAAGACTTGCCAGAGGAGGTCACCTTGGTCACCAATGTCAGAAAATTGATGAATCAAGCCAGGTATATCTAGCTCTCCGTCATGGGCCAAGGATCGAGCTTCATGCAAAGTAAGCGCACATATCTGTCCCAAGGCTAAGGCATGGCCAAACGGGATTGAAGTATGATTTCCTCATCACGCCGAGATTCCATGAGTGCCTGAAATTCTTCAAGGGTTGGGCATATTTCTTGTGCTCCAAAGCGAAAGACATGCATAATCAAGTCCCAGCATGGAGGAATGGAAAGCAAAGTGGAGTACGGCTCAACGAAAAAAGCGTGTTTATGCCAAAGCCCCAGAAATTTACCTTTTATGTGCCGTCTAAAGTGGTCATCCAATCCATGAGTTTCTCGGTAAGAAATGGCTCCATTTTTGGAAGAAACAACAGCTGAAATGAAGTTCTGGAGAAGAAATCACGAAGGAGAACCTTTTGTAGAAGATATGGCTATAGTGGAGACCAGCTGTAAACTTTCTGGTGGTTCTCTACATTTGTGGCTGGTAGGCCACTAATGGTGGCCGGCAAGCCACTTCTCTTAGCCGGCAACCTCTCTTTTGTGGCCAGCAACTCCTTTTTCTGGCTTGCCATCCACTTGTGTGTTGGGCAATGTTGGCAGCTTGGTTTTTTTGTATTGATCTTTGTGTTGTTCGGTCTTGTTTTGAGTCTTTTGGTTTTTGCAAGTGTGTATAGTTGTTTTTGGTCTGTGTTTGAGTAATTTTTACTTTATTTATCAAGTTGTATGTTGTGTTTTTGTCATTGGTCGGTTCATTATCCAATTAAGAACATTATTCCAATGCAAGCATGTTTGGTTTCAAATTCAACTTCATGTTCTTGTTCATGCAAGTATGTTACTCATGGTGCAGTGCTCATGTTGTAGAACCAAAACTCTTTTCATAAAAACTGCGAGGGTTTTATTCCGATCATGGATTTTACAAAAGAAGTACAAGTTTCAAAAGTAAAACCTATCTGAAGCTATACGTGTGCTAAACTACCAAACTAAAAGAAACTAAGCAAAAAAGTCCAAAAACAGCGCCAATCATCTCAAGTTCGAGAGGCCCTCTTCGTCTTTTTCCTCAGAGGGGACTCAGAGGCACTGTTTCCATCGGCGTTGCTGTCAGAACCAGACTCTGAGCCTCTGCTCCCTACCTCGGAGTCGGTCTCGGTGTCGTCTCCACTCTCCGATCCTGAGCCAGCATCATCATCTCTACTCTCAAACTCAGAATGACGACTCACTATCTCCTCTGAGGCACTGGCCTTATCATCATCATTGCCACTTAGAATGGGCTCTGAAGGATTGTTTCGGCCTCGGTCACCCTTGTCCTCGCCTCATGACACTCGTCGCTGATTCGCGGGCTCAGGCTCATCTCTCTCGCCGCCGGAGGAGATATCGCTAGTCTTGATCTTTGCTACTAGTGCCCTCGGTACAGCTGGGATCTGGAAAACACGGGTGTCTTCATATCAGATACAGTGTGTATAGTTGCAGGATATAGTATATCAGAATGAGCATCATGTAAAAAACAGATACAACATGAGTACAGTGTTCCAATGCAGTGTATCAGTGTGTGGAATGTATGAATACTATAGTGGAGATGCCAATGTATCAGTGGAAATATGACAGTGTGGTGCACAACAGAATTAGTAATGACATGCATGCTGAAATAATGGAAAATATTTGAATACCGTAGAGACCAAACAGCGTTTCTCTTCTCTGTACCATGCCAATTAGAGAGGCAACTAGCTCGAGGAGGCTCTGTGCATACTCCGTAGTAGGTGCCTGTAAGTGCATTTGACTGATCAATATCTGGAATAGACATATATGAAATAGAAAATGTGGGGTGTAAATTGTAAGGTGTGGTCCATACCTAAGGCGCGCCTCGAGCTCTAACATACTCGTGCCCTGCCTCTGCTGGCTCGATCAGAATCTGGTAGGCAGTCCCAATTGGCTGCCGACATGTGATCATAGTAGGAATCTCTGGCCAACTGGTCATCTGCTTAACAGAAGGGGCCTCTCTAGTATGGGCCTTGGTCGCCCGAATTGCCCCACCTGCCACAGGAGCTCCTGCTCCCTCACCTGCATAAACACCCGTAAGAAGAGGCATGAGATGAGTCTGGATGAATGTCGCATAATCACCCTCTGCTCTGAAGAAGTCCGCATCCAGGCCCGCTATGAACTGAATAATAGCCTCAACTGAGAGGCTATCTACTATCCGCATAGACGCTGAGGGTGGCATAAGAATGACTGGATCAGGCGAGCCTACCATCTGGCATACAAAACGCTCGCTCAAAAACCAAGCCCAACAGATTGGACCCTCCAACAAAATCCGAAAGCGAGAAGTGCCCCAAGCTTCCACAGGCTAGTCCTTCACCCCAGCTGGCATTGTCGCCCAAGGCTGCCAAGTGATCTGCAAACAGAGAATGTACAGATTGTTAGTTGCTATCAGTTGCTAAAGTATGAATCAGAGCAGTATTAAAGCAAAAGTGATTATGAATCTCGGGTTACCTCGTTGGTGCCCACTGTATCGAAGTAGCGGCGGAAAAAATGAGAAGGTCGTATCATCATGTCTTTGGCACCACCTCTATAGGCTTTGGAGCAAGGGGCGAAAAATATGCATAAACCCATAACTGCAAAGAGGAGGGCAGCAGTGTTATCAACAGTGTCAACAGATATATAAAGTGCAACAGATACAGAGTGTACAGTGTCAACAACTATAGAAAGTGCAACAGATACAGAGAGTGTACAGTGTCAACAGATATAGAAAGTGCAAAGCAGAAAGCACAGTGCATGAATAGATATAGAAAATGCAAAGCAAAAAGCACAGGTGTTGAACATATATAAAACAGAAAATGTGAAGTAGAAAGCATAAATGTAAAGTAGAAAGTGGAATGTATACCTTCCAAGCTCGCCAATAGCCTCCGACCAGCTCTCTCCTTATGCGGGAAGTGGAGCTCATATAGCCGTATAGTGTGGCGAGGCCAGCTCCGCTCTAGCCATAGAATTAGACCCGGGGCAAGGTCACTAAGGCACTAAGTAAATACAATCCTATAGTGTTCCACCTGTTCGCAAAAATGTGGTATTGAAGAGGAACATCAGGAAGCCTCGAGCGTACTGCTCTATCTCCTCCAGGGTCATGGGCTTGCTCCCACAAAAATGCTCAGAAAACCAGTTATACCGCACCATCACTAGTCTGGATATAGGTAGGTGTGCTCCAAGTAGGAAGATCCAAGCTACCTTCTACTCGCCCATATTTGTGTCGAAGGGGATCGGATCATCCCCTACTCCTAAGCCTGTCAACATGGAGAAGTCGTAGGAAGCCATCGTCATCTCCCCAGCGGAAGAGAAGTGGAAAGAATCGGTGGTGTCCCACCACCTCTCCACCAGTGCTTCGAGAAAGGGCCGGCTCGCTATGAGGCGTGAAATTTCGGAGTAGAAAAGGCCGAAGCCGGCCTCGTCGACAATATCGCGGACCTTAGCAAGAAGCTCGTAGTACTAGTCCCTAGCTGTCGCCACTCCATACCCCCTGTAGGCATGGGAGTATCCCTATGACAAATAAGAGTGGATCAAGTGAAGAATAGTGCTAAATGAGCAATCAGAATAAAGGCAATTCAAAGGAAGGCAGAAATACATGAAAATAGAGTTTTTACCTCTGTAGCACCGTAAGAAAGATGGGAGTTTGGCTCCCTTAGCAAAAGGTCCTTTGGCATACCACGTGCAAAGTCGCTGAAGTGCCTGATTCCTCCGGGCGATAATATATGTGTGCGGGGATGATACGTCTCTGGATCGAATAGCCAAATCCCTAGTGGTAATGGCTCGAGCTCGAGTCTTTGAGAAAACTCTACCTCTAGGTCAGCTGCAATACCCTTCGCCACTAGCTCCTCAACCTCAGTAACAGGTGATGATGGAGGCCAAACCTTGGGAGGAACCCTGTCAAGTGGAATATCGTCTGCCATCTAGGGAAGTGGGTGGAAAATAAAGAAAAATTGAGAAAAGAGAAAAAAAAAACTTGGAAAAAGTCAACCCAAGGATAGAGAAAATGGGAGAAAAAGTCAAAACCTGGTAAACTTCATGAAACCCAAGAGAAACTCGAGGGGAACAAGCCTAAAAAGGTGAAAATGCAAGAAAAAGTGACAAAATCAAATTCTATTCGGTTCAAAACATAGAGAATCAAGAGGGTTTTACGAAAAAGTTTGCATGGGGCGTTGGAAAGTGCGTATAAAGTATGGATCAAAAGACAGGAAGTACCTAGAGAGAGAGGGAGGATTTTTGGGCAAGGGTTTATGAGAAAATGAAGTTTGGAGTTATATATTTAAAGACCCGAGGCTGAAAAGACAAAATTGCCCCGAACTGGTATGGGTGGCCGGCAGGCCATTATTGGTGGTCGGCAAGCCACATTTGTGGACGGCAAACATAAATGGTGGCCGGCAGGTGGCCAGTAGTCCTTACTTGTGTCTTGATACTGTTTTGTGCCTCTGTTCCTCAAGAAATGTATGGGAGGTTCACTGTCTAGTTCAAATTGATTCTAAGGGATCTTGAAACTGCATTCCGACATGCAAATATGCCCCACTTACCAAGATGAATGCGGTGTATCCTTTTTGAGCATGTTGCAACGTCTTCGAAAAGTAAGTCGGAGGTTGTTGCTAAAGATTACTTTTGCTCGTTCTGTCAAATTACGTATTTGTTCTCTTCTGTCGCATCGAATGTGCATTTTCACATATACTTATGTTGCACACATGCCCTGCATCATTCATGATTCATGCATTAAGTATGCTTGCATAGAATATGCTATTAACATCGTATATCGGTTGCTCGTCTTGCATGGAACATGCATTATCATTATGTTGAGTTGTCATCTTGTTCACTTTGTGCATCTATCGCACTTGTTCACTTCATACCTTGTTTTATTATCTCCGTGGGTTTCGTTTTCCAAGGTTGAGGCCTTCCCGGGGGAGAGATAATCTTGCTTAAGTTCTGATTGTTTGATTGTTCCTTTGTTGACTTATTTAAATCGGTTAAAATAGCAGGTGAGCCTGTTTGTTCATACCACCTTTCCTCCTCTCGCATACGACGCGTTAGGATTGTTCAAATCGGTTAAAAACAGCAGGTGCGCTTGTTTGTTCACACCACATTTCCTCCTCTTGCGTGCGATGCGTTAGAATTGTTCAAATCAGTTAAAAACAGCAGGTGCGCCTGTTTGTTCACATCACCTTTCCTCCTCTCGCGTGCAATGCGTTAGGATTGCATTTGGTTAAAAACAGCAGGTGTGCCTATTTGTTCGCACCACATTTCCTCCTTTTGCATACAACACGTTAGAATTGTTCAATTGCGTTAAAAACAGTAGGGGTGCTTGTTTGTTCACCCACATTTCCTCCTCTCGCGTGCGATGCGTTAGGATCTCGAGTCCTCAGTTAAAAATAGTGGATACGCCTATTTGTTCACACCACCTCTCATCCTCTTGCATGCAACACGTTAGGATTGTTCAAATCGGTTAAAAATAGTAGGTGCACCTGTTTGTTCACACCCCCTTTCCTCCCCTCGTGTGCGACACGTTAGGATTGTTCAAATCGGTTAAAAACAACAGGTGTGCCTATTTGTTCACACCAACATTTCCTCCTCTCGCGTGCGACGCGTTAGGATTGTTTTCCTTGGTTTAAAACCATTGGGTGTGCCCGGTGTTTACACCACTTTTTCCTCTTTCGCGTGAGATGCGTTGGGATTGTTTTCCTCGATTTTAAAAACTTCTAGTGCGCCTGGAATACCATCTTTTCACCTTCTCTGCGTGAGGCGCCTTTTAGGTTTGAAACTTTTTTCGTTCTCCCTATGTGAGACATTGGCATATATTTTCTTACATCCTTTCTACGTGTGACGTAGCTTGGTTTGTGTTTTTGTTGTCTCGATTGCATGAAACGTGTTGATTTATCCACGTCATTCTGTGTGAGACACGGCTTGATTCTTTTTGCTTTAATTTGTGTTGCATTGATTTGTTTGATTGCATGATCATAAGTTATTTTTCCTGCATGTGATTTGTTTTTTGCCCCTGAACTACGCTGGTGTGATTCCTTGCAAAAGGATGGGTAGGCAGCTTATGAGTGCAACCATTTACTTTATGTCTTGTTTGTTTTGCCCAAGTCTTACGGCCTCGTCAAAATGGGTCGTCTTTGGGTTTTGACATTCACTCACGTCATCTCATGACTTCAAGTTCTGCCAAAGAGGAGCAACTATAGACACCCCATTTTTGACCGCCCTTACGACTTGGGTACCATCACTTACACACCCAGTGATGAATGTCTATGCTTGTCAAGTGTTCAAAAGTCCTCAGCGGAATGCTACAGCTCTGAGCCTCAAAACCCTGTAAACCTTGTGCCTTGTTTTTGCACTAAAACCCCAACCTTTCAAACCTGAAAAACTTGGGACCTATAGGCCCATTTTTGTGGGATGCCGGCTACCCTTGTGCCTTGCTAGCCAAGTGTGTGGCCTACCGGCCAGAATTGGTGGCCTGCCGACCACAAGTGTGTTTTGTAGATATTTTGTGATAGTTGTGCCAGCTGTTTGCACAGATGCTTGCATCTGCTTCCACGTGTATGGATGGATGTTTCTGAGGGAGTGGCTTGTTTTTCTATAAATTTCCATTTTAGAGGGTTAGAAAAATTAGAGCAAAAATTAATTTTCTCTCTCTTGAAATTTCCTGAGCTTTTGCATATACACTCTTAACCAAACCTTACCATCTTTGAGCTGAGGTACTTTTGAGCTTATTTTGAGCTCTTGAGGGTGTGTATGTATTGAATTGTTGCTTAAAGTGTTCTCTTCAAGAGGTATAAGGCATAGTTTGTTTCATTGCTTTGGTTGATTCTTTTCTTACTGTTTTCTTACTATTTTTGGGTTGTATAAACTATGTATTTCTAGGCTGAAACTTGTGGTGAAAGGCCTTAAAGGGTGAAAGGATGGTTCACCTTTCTTCCTACCTTACTTCTCTAGCCTTCACCCTTGTGTTTCCCACCTTTACAATATCTTTTTTTGAGCTTTTAAATACTAAATTTTAGAGTTATTTTAGTCGCTAAAAACATGTTTTGAAGTCCAAAATTGGAGGGGTTAGCCTCCACTCCTTGTGTCTTGTTCATTAGCTTAACTATCTCCATGTTTTAGCTTATTATTCTAGCTTTTTTGGTCTTAATTCCAGCATATTTTAGGACTTATTTAGCACTATTTTAGGACTGTTTTTAGTGGTTCATTGCATTTGAGCCATGTATTGCATGCTTGTAGTGTAATTGTCCTCATAGGCGTGGTGGTTTAGGCCTTAGCCATCATCCTATTTGAGTTGATAGCATTTGTTTATGGCTTTCCATACTTGTATTCACCCCTAATCACTTTTTCAACCTCCTTCCTTTCTTGGCTTTTGCTTTGCTTTGAAAGTTATTTCAAACTAGTTGCTTGTTTAAAGCATGAGATTGAGGTCTTATGCTTAATGGTTTAATCCCTTTGGGAGTTCATTACCAACGACATGATACTTCTCTCATGCCTAAAACAATGCTTGGTTTGATACTTCTTTCCATTAGAGGACTTAAAGCTCACCTTTGGACTCAATGAATTAAAGAATATAAATGTAATTAAAATGGAACAATAAAAATTTGACTAAAATGATGCAAGATAATGACTTGGTTTGGGTTCAATCGGACGTTAATTGAACCTTTGAGTCTTGAGTCGTTTCATACTCATTAGTGATGAAAACGGTTCAAGAGTCATTGTCAATCACTTCCCTTGATCAATCCATGATAAGGGGGGTTTGAGAGTCTTATTTGTTGCATTTATTGAACTTGCACACTTTAGTTCATAGGCCATCATGCAATGAAATTGCATCGGTTGATGGTTTGTGAATCAAGTTTGCTACTCCTTTGAACTGTTTGATGATAAGAAGAGGTAAGTTGTGGAAACAACCCTTGAGAATACCCTATGCTTGCTCTGTTTGCTCTTTGTTGCAGCAGGAAAAACCAGGCATTAATGGCCGACAGGCCACCTGTTGTGGCCAGTAGGGCACCACTTCTGGCCGCCCGGCCATCTTTGCAAAACCCAACAGTGTACTTTTCTAGCAAAACAGAGTTGGTTTCGAGGTGAAAAATAGTGCAAATGTTCTACTATGCAACAGAGGCATTCGGCGATAGGACAGTGGCCTTTTTCGAGTGGAAATCTACGAATGCATGAGCATTCCTCGTTTCCCAAGCAGAGTAGTTAGAGTAGTTAGCTTAATACTTCTCTAAACTTTGTATTCATGTTTAATTAGTTAATGTGTAATTCATTAGTTAGTAAATTTGTTGTAATAATTAATTAACTAGCTTAGTTGATTATTTCATTCGGTTTATAATTTGTGGTAGTTAACTTAGCTAGTTAATTTATTTGGATCCTCCTGCATGATGGCGCAAATGTTGTAATAACATGTATGTCTTCTAACCCCACGTCTTTCTCCCTTTTATTGACCTGCTTATGATGGTTAGTTTAGAAGCATCATGTTTCTTTTAGCATCTCTCATGTTTGCATCCACTTGTATTGCATGCATCAAGGCTCGGTTCATCATTCTAACTTGCATCGTTAATTAAATGCCTCTTTGAATACATGCTTAGACCGCATGCTATCAAATTGATTCATATGCCATGTTAGTGACCGAGCCTAGTAATTGCATATTGCATGTGTTACATTAGTCATATTGCATTAGTTAGGATCATGCATTTTTCTAACTCTTTTATTTTGGCTTGGAGTACTAGGTGAGCTTTTACTCGCTTTAGCATAATCGCATGAGTATGATTGTTGCCATATTCAGCATGATCACCATGAGGCTAATTTCTTAGATGATAAATTGTTTGAATGCCTTTAGATGAAGGTTACTTGCTTGAATTGGGATAGTTTGATTCATGTACATTTGAGCCCACTTTTCCAAGTGCAACATTCACAAACTCTTTTCAAAAACAAACACGAAATCAAATTGTTCTAATTTTTACAATTTAGTCTATACTTGTGTGCGCAATACATAGTAAGTTAGCCTAATAAATTGGAACAAGAGTATATAATGTAAATAAGAATCATATCATGATTAATAGAGGCTGATAATTGATCGGGCGAGTGGGGTGCTTAATTCATGACCTTCCCCTCTTGTACCTAAGTTCCTAAGCCGGACAACTTTGGTGATGATAAACTAATGGCCTTTGGCACTAGTCTTGGATTTCCTAAATTTCCCAAAAATATTTAGGTCTTGACTCTGAAATCTGGCAAAGCAGTCCATTTTTGACATTTTACTCAAAACATCGATTTTCCAAAAAGAATTGTCGGACTTGGACTCTTTTTGTGTTTTCACTACTTCACATTACACTCGTGAAATTAGATTTAAAACCACAAGTAGAGTCCGAACTGTAGGGCTAGTCATCCTCCGAAAGGAGCGCAAAAAGTCAAGTTACACTATATTAAACATCACTTACTACTTAATAAAACTCTGCTTACTACTCCATCAAACTTGACTTACAATTTCATTTGACTTCACTTACTATTCAATTAACTCCACTTACTAGTTAATATTATTTCACTTACTACTCAATTAAACTTCATTTACTATTTATTGAGATTTCACTTACTACACAATGAGACTCCACTTACTATTCAATGGTTTCTGTTTTCTTTAATTAGGTGAAATGTTATTCCAACAAAATCTTAAAAATTATAAATTAAAAAATCACATTATGTTAAAATAAAACATTGATAGAGACATAGATAGATTCTTACCTACAGAATGTATTCAATTTGTGAAAATCAAAATCACCCTCTTTCATTTATCCTTCGTAAAAAATTTATAGAGAAAAACAACACTATTGTTCATAGTGTGTGCAAATGAATTGGAAGGTTTTCTGTTTTTTCTTAATTAACTAATTTAGATGTATTCATTTATTATTTTTAATAAATGTTGTTCATGTTGTAGTAGGTAAAGAATAATAAATTTTGTAGATGTGTTCATTTATTGTTAGTAATAAATGTTGATAAATGAAAGGTATTCCTAAATATGTTTATAAAAAAGAAATCTTCCAAGGTAGAGTTTCTTAGAGATCTTCCATTTATGGAAAGTTCTACTATAAAAAAAGTTATTACTCAATGACATATTCCTATTTCCACTTACTACTCTATTAGACTTTAATTATTACTTATTAAGTTTTCACTTACTATTCAATCCAACTATACTTACTACTTAATTAAACATGAGTTATCAATCAATAAGACACCGATTTCAATAAACTTGAGTTAATAGTCAATGAAATTGCACTTAAATAGAAAATAGTAAATATAAATTGTAACGCCCCGAAAAAATTGGGTAGGGTATATCTATTTATACAACAAACCCAACTGATAGACAAACACATATATATAGCTAACTATTCCATGCATCTATTTCCATTTAATCCCAAATGCCAAATACATGTTATTCACATCTTAATACCCCAGTTCCAATCCCAAGCATGCATTTTACAACAAGCATAAAATGGAAGTCAAATAGATAATAAGTGCCCTACAGGCTTACAAATTTATCCAAGAACATTCTTGGTCACACAAAATGGAGTTTCAACTCAACACAAATATAGCCCTAGGCTTACATTCAATAAATAACCATAAAACAAAAATGAAGCCTCAGCTCCGAGTCCTCCCAAGTTAGTGCTTTGGCGGAGGTATAGCACTTGTACCTGAAATAGTTTCCTTTATAGGGTGAGCCACAGCCTAGTAGAGATATACTACACACCATATGGACCATGACAAGACTAAAGAGGAGTATGCTCATGCCATACTCATGATAAAACAGTTTATCTCTCTTTTTATAAAGCATGCAATGCTGAGATGCAACAACAGATACAAAATCATTTCCATTTCGAATTATGTCTGTTACATGAATACATGCTTTGTGAATCTCTACGTGAGTGTCTGCAAGTAGGCCTTAATGCACTACCACTGTCATTTTTTACCAGTAAACTGGAAGGCTCGACACCTGACCGCGCGGTTCTACACCCCCTACCAAGATTCACCAAGTATTCATCTTTTTGCAAACAGATACATTTCCAAACATTTCTCAAAAATAGATACATTTCCAATGAAATGAATGTAATGCAATGTTCAATGCAAAAAATGAGGAATGTGGTTCAATTTACCTAAGTCTCATTCATTTCTACAACAATCATGACTATCCTCCACCGATAGTCCAAAATATATATTTCTAAACATATATTTAAACAATTAAATTCTAAAAATTCCGATAAATACAATCTATTCCACATCTCATCAAATATGAACAACTACACTAGTTTTCATATCACAATTACGTTCGGTAACCTCTCAAGGTCCATTTCTAACCATGACGGTTTTATTCCAACAGATACATTAAGCAAAATAATACCGTTAATGCCCAAGAAAACATCATTTTCTTTCCAAGCTCATTCTCCAAGCATTATTCAACTATGACATCCTATTTTGATCAAAAGCCCCAAAAGTTAAACATAATTCCTTTGTTTTCTTTAAAAATGCTCTTTTGGTAAAAATTTCAAAACCGATCGAGTTGGAGTCCATTTTTGTTCAAATTTAAAACATAGCTCTTTCATAACCTTACAAACATATTCCAAGTTTACACTTTCACAATTTGGGCATCAACTCTTTATTTTTCTCAAAATTTCTCTTTTGAGCAAATAAATCATAAATTTTCTAAAAATTCTAATTAAATTGTATACAACTCTAAGCTCCATATAATCAAGTAAAAGTGCATAAAAAAAAGTGTAGGAAAATTCCTTATCTCAAGCCAAGAAGCTTTCAAATTTTTTTGGCAACAAAAATTAAATTTGTTAGGAGCCAAACGACACTTTTTTTGCCTTTTACATTTTGATCCAAAGCACTAGGGGTCAAAAATGACTTACACTAGATCAAATCCATGAAAAACCAACTTGGAACCCCTTTTTCTTTCCTCTCGGCAAGAACTCCTAAAAGTATGAAGAAAAAAATCTATTAGGTTACTATTTATAGATATTTTCTTTTTTTGTTGTTTTATTTTTAACTAAACAAATATCTAACCATATATATATATATATACACCTATATATATATATATCAATTAAAAATACATTTTAACATCTTTAATGACAAAAGTAAATATAATATTTTCTCACCACAAAATATATTTCGTTTAATGGTACACACCATAAATATTCATAACTCTTTTATGGTAATCAAATAATAATAATAAAACCACAACAATATTGCATGGTTACTAATGGATCACAATTCAATCAATTGAGTCTAAAATGAATGGAGTTTAATAATTTAAAATAAATCCTCAACTGAGATTAAAGTATAAATTCAATTTGATTCAACTTGTTATAACCTTCCCCCGTCAAGGAATTCGTCCCCGAAATTTAAACTAGATAACCTCGCTAAATCAAAATCAATTACAACCGTAAAAACACAATCATGACATGATAACACAACCTTTCAATTAAACATAAGAAATTCACCCTATTCCATAACATATACAATGTACATCCTAATATCAAAATAACATTTCTATTACAACTCTCAAACATCGATAAAAAGGTCCGGATACTTCTCAGGGACTTTAGCCTCATGTTCCCAAGTCGCTTCCTCAACCCCGCGGTGTCTCCACAACACTTTCACCAAGGGAATTGTCTTGCCACACAAGACCTGATCCCGAGTGTCTAAGATCCTCACTGGTCTCTTCTCATAAGAGACATCCTCGTCCACCTCTAACTCAGTCTTATCCAACACGTGTGATGGATTAGGTTCGTATTTCCAAAGCATAGAAATATGAAAAACATCGTAAACTCCAGATAGTGGTGGCGGCAAAGCTAATTGATATGCCACTTCCCCAATACGCTCCAAAATCTCAAAAAACCCAATAAAGCGTGGAGACAACTTCCCCCTCTTCCTAAACCTCATCAAACCCCGCTTAAGTGTGATCTTAAGAAATACATGATCCCCAACCTCAAAAGATAACGGCCTCCTCCTACGGTCGACGTAGCTCTTCTGACGATTTTGAGCTGTAACCAACCTTTTACGGATAAGAGCAATCCTCTCCATCGTTTCCTGAACCAACTCTAGGCCTATCATAAGTGCATCACCCACCTCGGTCCAACATACTGGGGATCTACACGGTAGGCCATATAAGGCCTCAAATGGTGCCATGCCAATACTCGACTGGAAACTGTTGTTGCAGGCAAACTCCACTAAAGGCAAGTGTTTTTCCCAAGACCCCTTGAAATCAATAACACAACCTCGAAGCATATCCTCCAGGATTTGAATAGTACACTCTGACTGTCCGCAAGTCTGGGGATAATAAGCGGTGCTAAAGTTAACTTAGTGCCCAAGGCACTCTGTAGGCTCTGCCACAACCGAGCCGTAAAACGTGGATCTCTATTCGAAACAATCGTCACTGGAATAAAGTCAGACTATATCTCGAATATAAAGGTTGGCAAGATGATCTACGGAGTCACTCATGCGCATAGGTACAAAATGCGCTGACTTAGTCAGCCGATCCACAATCACCCAAGTGGCATCACTACCCCGCTAAGTCCTCACACTACAAGAATTTACACATTTTGCGACCACTTTTGCCGACCAAAAAAATTTTAGTTGCAAAAAAATGACATTTGGCAACCAAATATTAATTAGTCGCGAATGATCATTATTTTTGGCGACCAAATATTATTGGTCGCAGAAGGTTATATTTTGGCAACCAAAAAATATGTTGGCCGCAGAAAGTGGTATACTTTTGCCGACCAACTACAAATTTGGTCGCGGAATGTGACATATTTTTTGGCGACCAAAAATTTGGTCGCGAAAAATTTATTTTCAGCAACCAAAAAAAAAGTAGTCGCCAAATTACTACTTTTAGCGACTAATATTTTAGTTGCCGTTGATTGAGATTTGGTGACTAAAAAAATTTGTCGGCGAAATAACCTGTTTTTGCGACTAATTTGAGAGTTTGGTTGCCAAAAGTTTGGGGGGAAATTTGAAAGATGGAGGGGGTAAATTTTTTTTTTTTCCCTTTACGCCTCACTGCCTCAGGCCCCTTATCTTTAGATTTTGCCCTAATTTCTTGACAGACCCAACAAACAAACCCAACAACACACACGCAGTGACTCTCTCTCTCTCTCTCTACCCTACCATCCGACGATCTACACAATGAACCCAACACATCCGACGATCTACACAGTGATGAGCGACGATCTACACACTGAACCTCTGACCGACGATCTACACTTCTGAACGGCGATCGATTTGCATTGAACGATGATCGATCTATAGTGAGGTCTCTTTCTCTCTCTCTCTCTCTCTAGACGATCGACCGATTAAATAGAAGTTAATCGAACGACGATCGATCGATTTGCATTCATATTTCTAGATTCTTACTAGTTTTCAGATTCAGATTTATTATGTTTATATGATCATTGGAAGAAAATTAGGGGCACTCCTTTCATGTTTCAAAGGTTTTTGATTCATTGTTTAGGTTATTTCGGGATATTTGATCTCTTTTTGAATTCATTCTGGTATGTTGTATTATATTGATTGAAAAAAGAAGAAGAATTTTTTTGGGTTTTATTATTGTGCTTTATGTTATCTGCTTTGCTCTCCTTGTCGGTGTTATACTTCTGCTTTTGCGTATAGAAGGTGTTTCAGAATTTCCTATGTTCAGTTAAACCCTGGAATTGCCTGTATCCAGTTTGGAATTTCTTTGTTAATAAAAATGTTAACATGCTCCATAATTGATTTCGTATTGAACCATGCTGTTTGAATCACTAAGTCTTCTTTTGAATCAAATTAAGTTGCGATTTTCATGAAATAACTTTTTTCCTTAAGATTCTTGTTTATCACACTAGAGAAATGAGCAAACTTGTTTTTTTTTTTTTATGTTTTTTTTTTTTTTGGGTATGTTTTTGCTACTTTTCTTATGGATAGGAAAGTATTTGATTAGTGTTACTGAGTTTAAAAAAAAAAAAAATTCATTGAGAATTGGCTTGGCTTTCTCTATGCTGCAAGCCCTAAATGTTTTCTTGTTCCCAAATTAGGCTCTCTCTCTCTCTCTCTCTCTCTCTCTCTCTCTTTCATATTAAGGTATTGGACCTCTTGTCAAAGGATTTTTAATGGCACTAGATTCTAAGATCCATATTTTGAATAGCCTTCTAGAGGTAGCATGGATTGGGGGTTAGGTGTTTCACTGGAAAATGACAGACTAACAGTACATGTCACAGATACGGGGGGATAAAAGGGATTTACGGTGAGAGAGAACAATTTGATAGGGGGAGCGAGGGAGAGGTGCACTATGGCATGAGTAAAGGGATCAAAATATGGAGGTCAGAGATGACCTCTCTAGAGTACTTTGTGTATGATGTTGTGATGTAAGGAGGACCCCGTTTTCTATAGAAGGTAGGTCACTTGCCCTTTAATAACCTCTTTGGATATTTTGGAATTCTATTAGGAAATGTGTCAGAACATATCATTTCCACTAGGATTTGTTTTGATCCTTGAACCTCTGTATGTAAGCCCAATGGTGCGATATCTCTCTCAGTAAGATTGGCTAAACTAGTGAGACTTGCAGGGTATCACACTGAGCGACACCTCGATCTCTAACCACCAAGCCACAAGACCAAGGGTCATGCAGTGCTTTGTTGAGAACTTAGGATTATTCAAGCCTTACCTCTTGGCTTAGGCATATTAGAATGTCAAGGTACAACAACTACGATAGTAAGATGAGATTGGCATGGTTAAACAACTGAGGAAGCCAAAGTCATTTGAGTTGACATGTAAGGTACACATCATTGTCCACGTATATATATGCTGTAATAATTTATATATAAGTGCCAACAACACCAGCAACCTTTACTGTATAAATTAGGATAGATTTCTCCTTTCCCTTCTCATTTTTGCTATGTTTTGGAACTTTAGAATATTCTGCATACGTCGATATAATTCAACCAGTTCAAGTTGATATATATGAAATGAAACTAGGTTTAAGTGAAAATGAAAATTAATTTTTGACAGAGGCAATGCCTCATGACATTTTCTTGATGGCACTTGCAAATTAGTTTAAGTGAACATCAGTAAAATTTCAACTTTTGGAACTTAAAAGCTTTGAAGCACGGATATGAACGGATCACGAGGACATGGTGATTTCAAAAAAAAAAAAATCAGGACACTGTAGGGATATGGTGAAAAAATTATTTTATTTTATTTTATGTATTTTTATTTGCTATGTTTATAAATATCACATCCATAAGCAAACTAAAATTAATGAAAATCAATACTAATTTGCTTTAAAAATCACACTAAATTTAAATCACAAGTGACTAGATCTGTGTTGCACTAGGGCTCAAGGGCTAGAAGGCAATCTCTCAACTTCACAATTGTGGTTAGATATTGCGTTGTCAATAGCCTGATATGAGTTATATATATATATTTTAAATTCAACCCTCATGTTTCCAAATATTATAATATGACTCTCGAAATTAGCTTTGGAAATTTAAAATAAGACCCCGTCATGTCCCAATGCATATCTTGTCCTGTTCCCCCTGTGGCCCGCCGTGTCCAGTGAAAAAAAGAATTATTAAAAAAATGGACATGCAATGTGGCATGTCGGACACCCACTTTGTCCATGTCTGATACAACTACAACACTTATTTTGAAGTGTCGGTGCTTCATATCTCGAAAGTGCCCTGTTGGTTCATTCCTTCACTTACAAAAAAGAGTCAGATATACTGAACTTTGTATCTCAACCGTTGATACAGTTGTATTTGTGTATAGCTGTATTAAGATCAACCGTCTCACTCATGCTTGAGAACAATCAAATTCTGTTTGTAGGCACTGACTTGGTTGTTGAGGTAGCTAATGCTAAAGTTTCAAAGTAGAATACGAGAAAAAGAGATTTGTTTTTTTTTTTGAAAGAGTATGGAATTTGAAGGCTTAGCTTCAGTATAGCCCTCAAATAATGACCCATGTGATGTGCCAAGGTCCAACAGCGGGCCATCTTTTCTGTTGTCAATTGAATTTGATTTTTTGGTTTAATTTAGATGTATATTAGTTAGCAGTTAGCTACATTGAAATGTTGTCCAATTGGATTAAGATTCAAGTTCCTCAAACTTTTCCATTGGTGAGGTGTGAGCCCTTGTGTGTAGCTCCCTCACGTCAAACCCAGCAGCATTGTTACTGGAATCTATATGTTTCTATTAACAATTGACTGATGAGCTTAAGTTTTCAACATTTGTGATTTTGGCTCTCAGGATCATTGAGAGACTGCTGACCCCATTCTGTTATCAACTTATTTTTTATGTTATGTAATTCTTGTTCAGGTTGTTGTCTTTTACTTCCATGATCAGTTTACTTGGTTGAAAGGGGCTGGCCTTATTACAATTCTGTCTGGCGTGAGCTTATTCAATTGGTACAAGTAATTCTCCATATGGTTATCTGGAAAATATTTCTATTTCTAGCTCTAGTAATTCTTTGATGCAATTTGGATTGTCTTTTAACAATGCCTACATAGGCCAGTTCAACTTGATAAAAATTGAAATATAAATGATGCTGGGTCTTGAATTTGAGTTGAATTGGACGTGTGTCTATATGTTCCGCAATCTGCCCCTTTATATAACCAGGCCTCTTTTAGCTGTCAGAGCCACTTTCCCCACTTTTTCAACCACCTCAAGCTAGTGGAATACTAGGTTAGCTCCTGAGGTGCCATATATCCCAACAGCATGACTTGAGGCCCAATTATCTTCTGTAGTCTTGAATTTGCTGACGTCAGAAGTGATCTGTTACTGCCACCTATCCCTATCTGTTAGTACTTCAAAAGTGTAGCTTAAAATGTAATTGGTGAATGCCATGTGTTGTAACTGCAAGGCCTCACCCCCAAATTTAATAGTCCTAAGTTGATTTAAAATAATAGTGGCTAAAAACCAACCCTAACAGATAGGGATATGGTCTGCTAGAAATATCATGAGAGAATATATCTCAACCAATTCTTAGAAATAGGAAACCACCATTGCTTCATTATCTAATAGGCATATTCAGTAATATTACTGAGCACCACCATCACCATGGGTCATTCATGCCATGTGTTTCCCTCTAGTTTGGTTGTCATTTCTGGGACAAGTATTGTCCCCCTCAAACAATTCCCTTGAACAAAGATGAGGGTTTGGATATTGGAAGGGCTCTCCAAGGAAATAATCACAAGCCGAAATCCTTCTTTGATGTGATGGTCAGCACTTGCTGTCTTCCAGGTGGCACCAGAATTCAAATATTTTTCAAATTTGAATTCAAACATTGCTATCCTTATCAACACTACTACCACCTGATCAATTATTATAAATATTTCTCAACCATTTCTAATACCCACTTTTCTTCTTCCTCACCTTTCCAACATATAGTTCAAGCCCCACGAGTTCTCTTCCTCTATATTATTGTCTTCCTTCATTATTCAGCTTTGCTCCACTGCTTTTTCTCTCGCTCCATAGCCACTGTTGCTATTAAGGACCCAAAGAGCGCAGGAAACACAGTTCTCTCTCTCATAGAGAAGAAAGACCCATCAATCATCTAAGACTACTTGGTCTCCATCCCTTCTCCAACTCATTCTATTTTTCAGGCCACTTACAGACTTGGCCCTGCTTTCAACTCATTTTTGGTACAAACACAATTTAGTTATTTTTCCTACCTGAAAAACTGCATTCTTTGTCGTTCAATTTTAATTTGAACACTAAACTGTTTCGTTCAGCTGAAATTTAATTCAAATTATCCGACCAGAATATATAAAGGTAAAATTTCTTTTGTAGTTAGTTGTAATGTTGATGGTGAATAATTTTCACCTGAAGTGCTATTAGGATTGTCAGTATTTGAACATTGAAAATGTTGTAAGTAAAGCATGTTAAGCTTTAGTGAATGATTTTTATTTGACCTTCAGTGTTTTCATCAATGTATAATTGATTACATGACCAAAGCGATTTAATTTTCCATCCTGTTATTGTTATTGCTGTTAGTTTTTTTCACTGTCAAGGCATGAAACGGAGAAATTACAGCTCATTTATATGACAGTGCTTACTGAATTTTGTTCACAAATAGTATATAATTTTTTATCATCATGCAGGTGGATTCTGTAGTTTACCTTGTTGACGCGTACGACAAAGATAGATTTGCAGAGGCCAAAAAGGAGCTGGATGCCCTACATAAAAAAGAACAATAATACTCAACAATACTCAACCTTGTTAACACCAGATGTTCTTTTATTTTGAAATTGATGCTGATTATGTTAAATTTTTGTTGGAATGAATTGTTTTTTGTTTTTTGGGGTTTAGAATAGGGTTTTGTGAATTGTTCCTTGTTTTTGGAATCAATGTTGCTGCTATTGAGTTGTGTGTTGAAACTTGGATATAGAAAATTTTATAATAAGACCTGTTTTGACTATGAATTCGTCATATTTTGATTATGAATTTGCTAAATATTACAGGTGTATTGTTTTCCTGCTTTGGCGACCAATTTATTAGTCGCGACAAATAAATTATTTTTTTTCGCAAAAAATGACAATTGCCGACCAAGAGTTTTGGTCGCAAAAAATACATCTATTGCCGACCAAAAATTTTGTTGGTCGTGGAAATTCACTTTTGGCGACCAACAGTTTTGGTCACGAAAAGTAACAATTGGCGACCAAACTAATTTTGGTCGCACAATGTCACAATTGGCAACTAAAATTTTTGGTCGCGAAATGTGTCAATTGGCGACTAAGAAATTTGGTCGGCAAAAGGCGACTTTTCGCGACCAAAGTGTTTTAGCGACAAAATGAATTAGTCGCGGTAATTAAATATTTAGCGACCAAAAATTTAGTCGGCAAATCCAACTTTTGCCGACCAACGAAAATTTTGGTCGCGAATTACTTTTGCCAACCCTCAATTGGCGACCAAACTAGCGACCAAAAAAATTGGTCGTGAATAATTTTTGCCGACCAAAAATAGACTTTTAGCGACTAATTTTTTTGTTGCTAAAAGTGTTAATTGTTGTAGTATCAGAAGACCCACAATGAAGTCCATAGTTACATGCTCCCACTTCCACTCGGCTATAGGCAAGGGTTGTAACAAACCCGTTGGCCTTTGGTGCTCAGCCTTCACTTGCTGACAAGTAAGGCATCTCGACACAAACAATGCTACGTCTCTCTTCATCCCCTTCCACCAAAACTGGCAGCTAAGATCATGGTATATCTTCGTACCTTCGGATGCACTGCAAGGCGTAAGTGATGAAACTCCCGGAGTACCTCATTCCGGCAAGACTCTAGTACAAAAAGTCAGTCAACATATCTAATACTCGAATCAGAATGCACATTCTGACCCCTCTCCACCTTACCACTAACAATCTTCTCCCGGATGGTCTCAACCTCCGAATCATCTCTCTGTGCCTCAATAACTCGGCTCACTAGTGTAGGCTATGCAACTACAGTAAACAAGGTAGCCAACTCAGCAGACTCGCTAAGATACAAGTCAAACTCACCGATAGCACCCAACATCTCCCATTTCCGGACGACAATACAAGCTGCACTGCTAGAGGATTTTCGACTCAAAGCATGAACCACAACATTGGCCTTCCCGAGATGATAATGTAACTCAAATTCATAGTCCTCCATGAACTCCATTCACTTCCTCTGTCTCAGGTTCAAATCCTTCTGAGAAAACAAGTACTTTAGACTCTTATGATCCGAGAACACCTCAAATCTCTTTCCATATAAATAATGACTCCAAATCTTCAGGGAAAAGATCACTGCTGCTAACTCTAGATCATGAGTAGGGTAGTTCCTTTCGTGAATCTTTAACTACTGTGAACCATAAGCAACTACCTTCCCTTTCTACATCAAGAGACAAGCCAAACCTTCCCGAGATGCATCACAATATACAACATAACCCAAACCCCTCTCTGGGATAATCAAAACTAGAGCAGTAGTGAGTCTAATTTTCAACCCTTGAAATGACTTCTCACAATCTCACTCTACACAAATTTGATTCCTTTCCTCGTCAGTTTGGTCAATGGAGCGACCAGACTAGAAAAGTTTTTCACAAAACGGCAATAATACCCGCCCAACCCCAAGAAACTTGGGATCTCAAAGGCATTCTTGGGTTGCCCCCAATCTTGCACTGCCTCTATCTTGGAGAAATCCACAGTCACTCGTTCCCCAGATACCACATGGCCTAAGAACTTCACCTCTTTCAGCCAAAACTCACACTTCCCGAACTTAGCATATAACTAATGGACTCTTAGCAACTCCAACACAACCCGTAAGTGTTCCTCGTGCTCCTCCTCAGATGGTGAATAGATTAGAATGTCGTCAATAAAGACAACTACAAAACGATCAAGATACTCACGAAAAACCCGATTCATCAGGTCCATAAACAAGGCCGGTGCATTAGTCAACCCAAAAAGCATGACTAGGAACTCATAGTGGCCATACCGCATACGGAATGCCGTCTTTGAGATGTCCTCCTCTTTCACCCTCAATTGGTGTTAACCCGATCTCAAGTCTATCTTTGAAAAGAAATAAGACCCCTTCAACTAATCAAACAGATCGTCTATATGGGGCAATGGGTACTTGTTGTTAACAGTCACCCGGTTCAGTTTCCGGTAATCAATACAAAGTCGTAATGTACCATATTTCTTTTTGGCAAAAAGGGCCAGTGCTCCCCAAGGCGAAGTACTAGGGCGGATAAAACCCTTGTCTAGCAATTTCTAGAGTTGAATCTTCAACTCACTCAACTCAGCAGGTGCAAACCTATACGGAGCCATAGAAATCGGTGTCGTGCCTGGCACTAGGTCAATAGAGAACTCAATATCTTGGTGAGGTGATAAACCAGAAAGATCCTCAGGAAAGACATCTGGATACTCACAGACTACCCTCGGCAACTCAACCTAAACTATATCACTCTCTGCCTCCAAGAGTGCAGCAAGAAAGAGACTGAGCTCGCCCTGACCACGCGGGTCACAAACTGGCAACAAAGCTTTATTAACCCGATCCCCCAAGAAATAGAAGTAGTCACCGCTCGAGGTACACACAGTAACCCTCTGACGATAACAGTCTATAACAGCCTGATATGTAGGCAACCAATCGATACCCAGTATAACATCAAAACTCAACATATCAAGCAAAGAAAAAGAAAATGGAAGTCGACGACCGGAAACCTCTATATCACAACCCCGACATCCCCATTTTAACACAATCTCACCCCCAACCGGTGACTCTACGCAGAGTGCCAATGTTAACCGAGCCAACTCTAACCCCAATGCCAATACAAATGCAGATGAGATAAAGGAATGTGATACACCAGTGTCAATCAATACATTGGCAATAGAATTACAGAACAAGAAGGTACCTCTCACAACCGAAGGTGCTGGCACTAACTCTAGCGTGGTAACAGCATACACACGCCAGTAGGTCTCTGATCCATTTGCTCCCCTCTCAGAGCATAAGCCGGATGTACAGATTGAGCCGAAGACGCTCCCGGAGTGGCCCTTGAGGCCTGTGCTAACTGTGTTGGTTGGTGACTCTAAGTCTGCCTCGATCTAGATGCGTTAGGTGTGCCACCAAACTATGGACAGTACCTTTTCATGTGTCCTGCTTGTCCACATTGAAAGCAAGTCAAAGACTGCCCTCTCCCCTGACTCTGGCTCGATGGGTGGATTGAAGACAGAGCAGACCGCTGTCCTCCCCCCTTCTGTAGGCAAAAAAAGGACTTGTGACCCAACTAGCCACACTTGAAACAAGAAAATCCTTCCTGGCCACCTCTCCCTACCTCTGAACTCGACACTGGAAAAGTGGACCTAGACTGTGACCCATGAGACTGTTGTGGTATAAAACCCCTCTGCCTCTTACTGTTTCGGGCCTCACCCTACATCTCCTGGCCTCTTTCCTTAAAACCCCTCATCTTCCTCTCTCCAACTCCTAACCCGGTTTCCATATGTTTCACTGCTTCAACAAGACAACTGTAATCCCTCGTCGTAGACCCGCCCACATAGTAGGATAGCTCATCTCTCAGTCGAGTCTCAAACTCGATACAACGGTGCTCCTCTGTCACCACAAGCTCAGGAGCAAATCTGGACAAACTAGCAAAAGTGGCTTCAAACTCCGCCACCGGTGTGCCAAGCTGCCATTTGAGGTTCTTGAAATGTTCCCTCAATCTCTCTCTAATAGTAGCAGGCAAATACGTCTCCTGAAAGGCATTAACAAAGGCCTTACAAGTCACCCCAATACGTCCTCGCTCGTATTTCTACCACTGACCCGCTTCTCCCTTCAACTGAAAGGATGCCAAGGTCACTCTCAGAACATCGTCCTCAATATCTAGCATCTCAAATGTCTTAACCATCTACTCTATCCACTCATTAGCCTTCAGTGGCCCCTTAGGATCTCCCACAAAAATATCCGGATTGGTCCAGAATAACTCCCTTTTTAGCATGAGTGGTCCTGTCTTTGTAACTGGGACAACTGGGGCCTGTGTTAGGTTCTCAGCCCTTAGTATGTTCAGTGCCCCTGCTATCCCTCATGCTAAAGCACCCATGGCCTATTTCCCAGCTGGCTCAGCCATATTTGCCTGCCCTGTTCCCTTCTCCTACGCCAGAATCTCATCCGGTATTGGCATCTCGTGCTTCCTGGGCCTACCACGCCTACCACTACCCTTTCCACGTCTTGACATCTTAATGAAAGTAACACTCGAAATTAGCACAATCACGATTGTGCCGAAGCTAACTCACTCACGTCCTTGGGCAATAAACAACAGTTAATTCATTGCACATAAGCACATAGTCACATAAGCACATACAGATTTTCTTTTTAGATAATAATTGTCCTATGATGTTGCTAGAGTTCCAATCAGAAATAGCAGTGATCAAGTGCTCTTCTGACTGGACTTCCAGGAACTCACACCCCCAATTAACATCTCAAAAATCAAACCTCATACTCATATAATCACATAAGTATGTTATCATATAGCAACCCATCATACAGATATCTCTATCAAGCGAGATAAACCCAATGTGATACTAACCACTCCCCACGTACCTAAAGTATTCGAACCCGGTAAGCTTTGATACCAAGTTGTAATGGCCCGAAAAAATTAGACAGGGTATATCTATTTATACAACAAACCCACCTGATAGACAAACACATATATATATATATATAGCTAACTATTCCATACATCCATTTCCATTTAATCCCGAATGCCAAATACATGTTGTTCACATCTCAATGTCCCAGTTCCAATCCCAAGCATGCATTTTACAACAAGTATGAAATTGAAGCCAAACAAATAATAAGTGTCCTACAAGCTTACAAATTAATCCAGGAACATTCTTGGTTACACAAAATGAAGTTTCAACTCAACCCAAATACAGCCCTGGGCTTACATTTAATAAATAACCATAAAACAAAAATGAAGCCTCAGCTCCGAGTCTTCTCAAGTCAGCGCCTTGGCGAAGGCATAGCCCCTGTACCTGAAACGGTTTCCTTTATAGGGTGAACCACAACCCAGTAGAGATATATTACACAATATATGAACCATGACAAGACTAAAGAGGAGTATGCTCATGCCATGCTCATGATAAAACAATTTATCTCTCCTTTTATAAAGCATGCAATGCTGAGATGCAACAACAAATATAAAACCATTTCCATTTTAAACCATATCTGTTATATGAATACAGGCTCTGTGAATCTCTAAGTGAGTGTCTGCAAGTAGACCCTAATACACTACCACTGTCATTTTTTACTAGTAAACTGGAAGGCTTAATACCTAACTACGCGGTTCAACACTCCCTAGCCAGATTCACTAAGTATTCATCTTTTTGCAAACAGATACATTTCCAAATATTTCTCAAAAATAGATACATTTCTAATAAAATGAATGTAATGCAATGTCCAATGCAAAAAATGAAGAATGTGGTTCAATTTACCTAAGTCTTATGCATTTCTACAACAATCATGACTATTCTCCACCGATAGTCCAAAACATATATTTCTAAACAAATATTTAAACAATTAAATTTCAAAAATTCCGATAAATACAATCTATTCCATAACTCATCAAATATGAACAACTATACTAGTTTTCATATCACAATTACGTCCGGTAACCTCTCAAGGTCCATTTTTAACCGTGACGGTTTTATTCCAACAGATACATTAAGCAAAATAATACTATTAATGCCCAAGAAAACTTCATTTTCTTTCCAAATTCATTCTCCAAGCATTATTCAACTATGACATCCTATTTTGATCAAAAGCCCCAAAAGTTAAACATAATTCCTTTATTTTCTTTAAAAATGCTCTTTTGGTCGCAAACCGGTAAAAATTTCAAAACCTATCGAGTCGAGGTCCGTTTTTGTTCAAATTTAAAACATATCTCTTTCATAACATTACAAACTTATTCCAAGTTTAAACTTTCACAATTTGGGCATCAACTCTTTATTTTTCTCAAAATTTCTCTTTTGAGCAAATAAATCACAAATTTTTCAAAAATTCTAATTAAATTATATACAACTCTAAATTTAATATAATCAAGTAAAAGTGCATAAAAAAGTGTAGGAAAAATTCCTACCTCAAGCCAAGAAGTTTTCAAATTTTTTTGGCAACAAAAATTAAATCTGTTTGGAGCCAAACGACGTCTTTTTTGCCCTTTACGTTTTGATCCAAGCAGTAAAGGTCAAAAATGATTTACACTAGATCAAACCCACGAAAAATGAACTTGGAACCCCTTTTTCTTTCCCTTCGGCAAGAACTCTCAAAAGTATGAAGAAAAAAAATCTATTAGGTTACTATTTATAGATATTTTCTTTTTTTTTTTTTGTTTTTTTTGTTTTTGGTTTTTAACTAAACAAATATCTAATCCTATATATATATATATATCAATTAAAAATACATTTTAATATTTTTAATGACAAAAGTAAATATAATATTTTCTCACCACAAAATATATTTCATTTAATGGTACACACCATAAATATTCACAATTCTTTTATGGTAATCAAATAATAATAATAATAATAAAACCACAACAATGTTACATGTTTACTAACGGGTCACGATTCAATCAATTGTGTCCAAAATGAATGGAGTTTAATAGTTTAAAATAAATCCCCAACTGAAATTAAAGTATAAATTTAATTTGATTCAACTTGTTGCATAAATGTTAACAAACAAGCCCTTAAATAGTAATTATTATTTTGAGGTGTTGTAGGTAAAAATAATAATATTAATATAACTATTTTAAATTAATGTTTTTAAATTAAGTTTAAATTAATGTTTCACAATAATGACTATTTTAAAAAATTAGTAAATTTTAACAAATTTTAATAAATTAATATTTACATATCATATTTTACTTTTTACAAATCATTTCAACACAAAATATAGAGAGAAAATAGTTAAATATGGTTTCGTTAGTTTTATGTATTTAAAATTATTTAAAATATCAAAAGGGAACACTTGTCAAGAATTAAAAATGACTTATTTAGCAGGTAATATTTTAAATAATAAATTTATTCATAATAAATAGTAAACGAATGAATGTTTATCAAATGACACATTTTTGTTTAAAAAATAAATAAAACATAAAATAACATAAAGCCATACATTCAAAATATATTTCGTTTGGCATTGACTTTATAGCTAAATAAACATAAAATATAAAATATGTAAAATAAGTTAATAAGATAAAATGTCACATCCAATCTGTAATCACTTCACTTTTTCTCTTACAAAAATAAAAAATAAAAATAAAAATAAAAACTAAACAAACTTTCCAAGCTAAAATAACCCAAAAAATTAACTAAAAAAGCCAATTGTCAGTGGCAACTGAGACAACTCACTAAGAAATTTTCAATTTGGTTTGTTTTTAGTTAACTTTATTTCTTAAATGTTTTTTCATGGGGGTTTTTTTTTTTTTTTTTTTTTTTTTTTTTTTTTTTTTTTTTTTAGGAAGTATAAACTTGGTTACATTTAAGAAAAAAAAATTAAATTATGTACAAATAAGTTAACTAAAGACATAAAAATAAAATTAAAAAAAAAAAAAACTGAAAAAAAGTTTTAAAGAAAGGATGGACTTCAAGATCTAAACTGTATTGTCCAGCTGGCCTTATGAAGCCTACCACAGATCCCATTTTAGTAATTATTTGAATTGTTCATTTTATAGAATCTTTTTGTATATCATCCACATAAAAAAAAAAAAAAATAGATAGGATTATCGTAACCTAATTATTTTATTGCGTTTGTAAACAAAAATAATGGTATATCTTTAAAAACATATTTATTGTTCATTTTTATTGATATAAATGCAACAAATTGAACATATTATTATTGGACCATTTTTTTTAATGAATAATATACATGAACGATTTTACAAAATAAATTACTTAGATTATAATAATAAAACCCGTAAAACATCATCCAATCCAATTCGACCAAAGGAAAGCCAACACTTTAAAGGCTAGACAAAACAAATACAGTAAAGTTTGAATGATTCAATGTACAACACACTTGTATGAAATGGTTAAAATGTTCTTTGTATGATTTCACTTATTAATCACACAATAGTCATGCATTCACAAGAGAGTTTGAGGCACATAGATGTACGAAATCATATATTGATGGTTAATTTAGGACAACAATGATAGTTCTAGCTCATAAATAGCTAAAAGTAGAATGGTTGTACTGTATTTAGATCAAAATTAGCCGTTATAAACTTCTATTAATTTCATGAATATAATTAAGACATAACAATTTATTATTAGAACCATGTCAATTGCTATGATATGTGACATGAAATTGTGATCTATTATTAGCTTTTGTTGATGACTAATGCCTTAAAAATATTGGTTAAGTAAAAATTAAATAATAATATATTCTTTAATTAATAATTAGATTTCTTGTAAGAGTTAGTCAAAGAGTTAATTTATTAATAATTAGGTTTCTTGTAAGAGTTAGTTAAAGAGTTAATTTATTGGTTAAAAATATACATACAAAAATCCATGCTAAAAAAACCAATCTGGTTGATATATTCTTTACTTTTTTCTAATTATTTTTTTAAATGGCTAAATTTTGTCTTTTTTCTTGTTTTGTAAGGGAAATTAATTTATTAAATGAGTTAAACTTTTTTAAGTTAATTACCTAAAAGTTATATTTACAAATGTTATGGTAGCTCAGGTCCTATCTAAGATTTTTTGAACCACTAAGCCCTATTCAATAAAACTGAGAATATTATCAGTTTTTCCCAATTTTTAAAACTAAGAACATTATCAATCTTGTATACTAATATTCCAGATAATTGTTTTACTAACTCATGGAGAAAAAACAGAGTATGAGATTAAATGTTTTTGCTCTTCTACTTATTGGTTTGATTCAACTATCCAATAAAACTAAAAACACTATCAATATCAGTTTTTTCATTTTTCAAGTTTTTTTTTTTTTCATTTTTGTACATCAATATTCCATCATCATGCTCATTTATAAATACAAAATTTTTAGTTTTACACAAAAAAATAATTCAAAATTTTCAAAAAAATAATATTTACTTTGCTTGTTATTAGTTTTCCAAAAACACTTTCAAGAAAATTTTACTTTCTTGTTTTCCTTATTTTTTTTATATATGATTTTTTTAGATTTTTTTTAATATCTTAATCAATTAATAAATACATCTAAGTAAAGTAAATTTTTTTAAAAAAATGCTTAAAATAGTAAAATAAATATACTAAATATTTTTTATATTAAAAATATGTAAAATAAAGTAATTAAAATTTAAAAGTAAAAAGTAAAAAAAGTTACTTTACTATCTTAAAATAGTAAAATAAATACTTATTTTGATATTAAAAATAATAACGTAAAATTAAAAGTAATTCTAACTATTTAATTTTCTTTTGTATTCATTTGGAAAATAAAAATATGTGGAAATAGAAACTATATAAAATTTATTGAAAAAATTAAATATAAATATGTTGTAGTTAGATTATCATATAATGATTTTATATGATATATATTAAATTATAAGATTGTAAAATAAACACTCTTAATTAAATTAAAATTGTAACGCGCCAAATTTTTAGCCCAAATGATAACACAACAATCATGGCTCTTTCAAAGAAAACCAAATATAAGTCTCCAAACTTATATTACATAATACAATAGTTCTTCATACAACAATATATTAATCCAACAACAAGTAAATAAACAAATGAATGCCTCCAAGGGTTTACAAGTTTCCAAGGCTTGAGCTTGGTTACACAAAACGGTTATTCAAACCCACACACATACAGTCCTTGGCTTACACGCAGAGTTACAACAAAATGAGAGTCTCGTACTTTCAACACACATTTCCTCACCTTTAGTTAGGCAGCATCACCACGTCTTTTCCTGCACAAAAATCCCATAGGGTGAGCATAAAGCCCAGTAGAAAATCCTTAACAAAGTATATACATTTTATACAAGTCTCAAGAGGTGAAATGCACATGTCATACTATGTCATTTTGAAAGAAAATCACATCTTCATCTTTGAAAACCATTATGCTCAATGATGTCATGCAATTTCAATTCTTCAAAACTTAATAATTCATTTTAAAAGCGGTAAATACGACTCTGGTAATTTCTAGGTTGGTGTATGCAAGTAGACTATACAAGTACTACCAATTTGTCATTTTTACCAGCATTAACTGGAAGGCTCGACACTTATAATTTGTCATTTTTACCAATATTAACTGGAAGGCTCGATACCTATTCAATTTCATCTACACTACCTGTCAAGACTTACCACCGTATTTACCCCAAAACCAATTCATGGAAACTTATTTCTCAACATTCTTTTCTCAATACAAGTTTTCAAAAAAGTTTAATGTAATCAAATGAATTGATATGCCAATATCACAAGATGAATATAAATATTTTTATTCCAATTCATCATCCAAGGAATAACATGATTCCCTCTTCTCAAGTATCTTCAACAATTAGTCATTTCAAGACTATTTTAACATTTTGAACAATAATTTTCAAAATGAACAACAATTTTCATATTCCCTTAAATTCATCATTTATATAAATATAAATAAGAAAATTTTCAAACATCCATTTATTTTGACACAAAAAATAAATATAACAATATCATTCATGGATTTTCAGTCTCTTTTAAAAAAATCTCCAATTTCTAGGTTTTCTTACCAAAACTATACAACTCAAATCTTTTGAACGAAAACTTTCCAAAAATCATCTTTTCTTCACTCAACGAAGATCAAAACCCATAAGATCATTTTAAAAGAACAAGAGACAAACTCACTTTCAAAATCGCTCAATTTCTTAAATCAACAATCAATTTTCAAAGCTGTCGAATGATAATTTCGAAAATCATCTAGATCTTGTAAATATATATATATATATATAACTCTAAGAAAATCCCTACCTCAAGTTTTGAAGAAGAAATGAGATGAAACCCCCAAAATCAATGGCGTCGAAACTCGATCTTCACCGCACACAACGAAGCCCTCAAGAAGTTAGCCAACTTTGATGAAGAACCTATGGCAAAACTCTAATGGATCTTGAGAAATCAAGGTTTTGATCTAATTTGGCGTAGGGAAATGTAGAGAGAAGGGAGAGGAAATGGTTTTTAGAGAGAGAGAGAGAGAGAGAGAGAGACCTAACAAGAGTGAGATACACTCAACTTAAAGAGAAGAAAAGACCAAAATTTCGGACTCATCTACCACTGCACGTGCGACGCTTCTCCCGGACTTGCACTCCTACACCTGCATTTATTGCAGTAGCCAAACAAGCCCTCCACTGTTTTCCGCATGTGTAGCTCAAGCAATTTCGAATGTATTTTGTATTTTTGTTTCGGGGGCGTTGCCTTTTGAGCCCGTCAGGACGCTGCCCTCGAACTCACCAAGGGGCGCTGCCCCTTGGACCCTCGCGAGCTGACCGAGCAGCTCGATCCCCGACCTGTCCAGTCGAAGTGGCAAAACATGAAAGAAGGATCGAAACCGGGATCGCTAGAAAAATATCAACTATATAAAAGAAATTTAACAACAACTAACCAATAAATGATCACATAACATCTAAACCAAAAAAAAAGTAATAATAATAATGAAAATATTCAAATGATATATATATACATATTAGTGTGTAAAATGATTAATCATCTGTAATATGATGTCAAAACATAAAAGAACTTACTGTTCAACAATTAAAAAAGTAATTCAAGCAGTAAATCTAAATTTAGAGGTTCTTCAAAAGTATCATTGTTATGCAGATTTTTCCTCATGTGAGTTGTGATGATATAAAATAATGTATGAAATGAAGTATAATTTCATATATAGAATCACTATAAAATTTAAATGACAAATCCATAATATAGAATTGGTATTGGATACAGAATAATGCATGAAAAAATAAGCAATAAATAAAAAGAGGTAATTTAGCATTAAAAAAAATCATAATACCCTTAAAAGAATTAAGAAGAAAAACGTGAAATGCAAAATTTGTATTGTGTTTGTGGATTATCTTAATTTACGATGAAATATATATGAAAAGTAAGTATTTATCAAATAGAGTTCATATAAAATAGGTAAAGTTAGTATAATTTAAATTGAGTTTAAGTTTGTGTAGAATTCTATATGTAAATAAAAAAATATATTGATGTGGTTTTTTTGTTTTTTTAAGTAAACTCTTAGAATGTGCCACATAAGAAAATGAAAATCACTACTTTTATAAGTTGTATAACCACTACAACAATTTACACTTTTAGTGACTAAACTTTTTTTAGTCACCAAAAGTTGTAGAATAGGCGACTAAAAATTACATTGGTCGTCGTTGAATATAGTTTTTAGCTACTAATTTTTTTTAGTAGCTGTATCTTAATTATTGGCGACTAAAAAAAAATTAGTCACTAAATATGTGACAATAGGCAACTAAAAATTGTTTTAGCCGGCATTAGATCATACTTTAGGCTACTAAAATTTTTGTTAGTCGTGATATACCAGTTTTTGGCTACTAAAATAAAGTTAGTTGCCAAAAGGTTAGCATAATGTTTGCTATTAAACTTTGGCGAACAAAGTTTTGGTCGGCAAATATTCATTTTCGGTGACTAAAAAAATTTTAGTCGTTGTAACGTAATTTTTGCCTACTAAAATGATTTAGTCACTAAATAAAAAGTATAAATTTTACTTTTATCTTTCGTGACAAAAAAATTGGTCACTGAATATTTATTTTCGGTGACTAAAATCCCTTTAGTCGCCAAAATGGTTACTTTTGGGAACTAAAATATTAGTCGTTGTTAATTAAATGTTTGGCTACTAAATAAATTAGTCATTGTAAATTAGCCTTTGGCGACAAAAAACAAGTTTAGTCACTAAATGTATATAAAATTTTAGTGGGAAACCTTAAATGTTGGCGCGCAGTTCTTCTCAATATTTTCGAACAAGGGTTCTTTTCTTCTCTTTCTCTCTCTCTCTCTCTCTCTCTCTCTCTCCTCTTTTATCTCTCCATCAATGTTCTCTCTCCTCTTTTATCTCTCCATCAATGTTTACACTACCTACACCCAAACAAAAGCCTATAGTCACTTGCTCTCCCTCTTCTCACAAACTCACCATCCCTCCTAACAGCCACCGCTGCTAACCATTGCGACTCTCGCTACTGTCGGTCACCATCGCGGCTCCCCTCTCTCAACCACATTCAGGTTTTTCTCTCTCTATCCCTCTCTTTCTTTCTCTCTCCCCATTCTCTCACCATCGCGAATCTTGGGTTTGATTTTATTTTTGATGTTGTAGGATTTTGATAAAATCATTTTAGGGCTTTACTCTTTTTCTACATTTGAAGTAGATATGAACTCCAAGTTGTGTTTAATTCCACACTTTTGTTGCTCCAAGTGGTAAATTTGATCATTGTGTACATTATGACTCATGATCTGTATTATGCTCCATTGTTCCATACAATAAATAAAATGGAGAGTATGATTCCGATTCGATTATGGGATATATTTAGAAGTTCTATTAAATGCCAGTCAAGCTCTTTGCCTCTCTCTCTCTCTCTCGCTCTCTCTCTGTATTCTATTCTTCTAAGATTTGATTTACCTTAAAATATTGCTTATGAATGGTGATTTGATACATACTATTACTATATATACAATATATATATATATCTGTAGTTCGGTGGTTACACTGGCTCTGAAGATATACATAAACATGCAATCACAAGCCCTTGATTTTTTCTCCTTCTGTTGATCAAGCTCAAATTGTAAGTCTCTCCAATCTCTCCAATCTCTTCGTATATTCATTCATTTAGGGATCAGATCTAGTACTTTGAATGAATGGCTAAAATGTACTGATTTTAATTTGTTTTTTTTCATTGTCTGGTTTTAATTTGAAAAATTGAGTTCGTTTCACTTTCGAATTCGTGCTCTTCTCGAGCATATCTAGAATAAGTTATCACGTTTTTTGTAATTTATTTCAAATTTTCTTTTGTAATTTTCTTTTTTCATTTGCTGTGAAATTTAGGTTTTTTTAAATTTTATTTATTTATTTATTTTTAATGCATTGTTGCTAGATTGAAATAAAGGTGTTGTGATTGGAGAAAAGAAAGAGAGAAGATGACTGAGAGCAAGAGGTTTCATTTGGATCATTGCCTTGAGTCTATCAGTGGTTTCGTCAATTTCAATTGTGATCTACAATAAGGCCCTTATTACCACATTAGATTTTAATTTTGATGAGTTGCTTACAATCAATTGCTTACATTATGTTTTCTATATATTTTTCTTTATTGTATTTACTATAAATTCAATGAAGTGCACCATATGAGAACTGTATCTTCCAAAGCCATAACTAAACCATTCAGTTAGGGAGCTATGTAACCAATAAATGAAGTACATGCAAAAATCCTTAAACAAAGGGTTCAATCTTGCTATTGACCAATACCACAAAAAACAAAACAAAACAAAACAAAACAAAATAAAATAAAAAAAAGAAGTGAAAATTCCTAGTGAAAATTAGGAGATGAATTCCTATTTTTTAATTTTAACAATTTGTAATGAATATTTTACCCTTAACTTAAAATGATATTTATGTCATTGTATTTATTGTATACTAGTGTTATTAAAGGCGCACCTAGGATATATATATATATATATTTTTTGGACACAGGTAGACATCAGTTAGTAATATTAGTTGTAAGTTTTGGGTGATTTCAACAGTTCCATTTTATTGTGCAACATGTGAGTAGTAAGTGGTCCAACTAATACTCTTTCATTACATTTTGGCTTATCACAGACTTTGATGATTCATTCTTGCATAGAAGTCATTTTGTTACCCCTCCATTTCTAAAGGAATTTCAAAGGAATATGGATTTTGTCTAATTGTCAATTTTCAAATGATTCCTTAATACATGAAAAGGTGAACATGTTTACAAGATGAACAAGGTAATGTATTGTGTGCATTGCCTCTTCAGGGTGCTATAAATGATTTGGTTTAGTAGTTATGTTTTAAAGGCCTAAATTTGAATTCCTTCAATGGAACTCATTTAGATTGTTCTAGTATTTGATGATGGAAAATTTGCTTTCTGGCATTGATGCTATTGCTTTTGATTCAACTTATGATTATAACATTTTGCTTTCAGTTTATTGATTTCTTTCAATGGGAAGCCATTTATTTTATTGTTATTAATATTTTTCTTGTTGTTAGCTATTTCATCAATACCCTTATTCTACCTACAATAAATGGGCCTATGGAGGGTCTGATGCTAATATATGTGGTCCATTTCTTTACAACTATAGTTTGTATGACCCTTTTGTATATATATACATTGATAAGTGGAACTTTTAAATATTTAAGACACTCATTATAGACATAAATATTTTAACCAATTAATAGGATTCAAAAAAACTCATTCATTGATTAGGTTTTTATTCTTTTAGCTGTATTTCACTATAATATTAATTTTGTCTCTTTTTCAAGTGCTGAGTGGTGGGCTCAACAATTTGGAAAGTCTCTGCCATTTTTGAGTTGGGTTCTAGTGATAAATGGTATGACTCATGGATAGAATAGGATGTCTAGAAACACATAGGCAACTAAAAATTTACTCATGGATAGAACAGGGTATTTTTAAGTGTGCTTTATATAGAGGGAAGTGTTCATGATTTGTCAAATCATATTACTTCAAAATTCCTTTGAAACGAATAACTCAACCAATTAAATTTTGTACGTATGATTTAAACTAGAATGAAGGAATAATGGGCTTTCATACTAGAATGGGCTTTCATACTATAATGGGCTTCTCTAGGTTCATCTCTCTCTCTCTTGCACGGTTTGTTGTTTGCTTGCCATACATTGTTGGTTGTTGAGTCTACTAACTTAAAACTTTTGGGAATAGAGCTCTACTTCTATGAGCTTCTGTTTGCACACTAGCCTTTTTTTCTTTTCTTTTCTTTTCTTTTCTTTTTTTTTTTTTTGTTGTTGCTCAGTTCACATTATTTTGTCAATTGTTAACAAAAATTCATGGTTCGGATTCAGTAGTTAATATACGAATAATGGAGTTTTGTTTTGTTGATACTCGAAAGAGAAAATGGTGTGAACTGAAAAGTTTTATGGTCCATTCCTGTCTTGTTGTTCTAGTATCTTTCTCATTATGCACTCTATTTTGTTTGTCTTCATGCATTGTGTACTCTATTTTACTTCTCATTGTGCATCTTGTTTTTTCGGTCTATTTGTCTCTCCATGTGCAACAAAGTTACACATAAGGAAAAGTATTAACTTGATATATATATTGTTGGATTTATTTCTAATACCTAAAGCTTTTTGGATAATTATTTCCTAATACCATGGTCCTTGTAGACACCCCATTTTTGACCGTCCTTAAGACCTGAACGTCACCGCTTGAACACTCGGTGATAATCCATGATTCGTGTTCGTTTGGAGTTCCCGGAGTCCTCGGCTACGTGCCTTGCCTCAGGACCTCCGAACTTGACTGTTTTGTGTCTGGTTTTGCACCAAACACTTGTGCTTTGCTTTGGAGGAGCAGGGAATGCCTTCTGAGACATCCCCACACACCACTGGCAGTGGCTAGAGGTCACCGGCTAGATAGTGTTGCCATCGGCACTATATTGTGCCGGTCGGCACTATTTTGTGCCGATCGACACTCTTTTTGGCAAAATGACGATTTTGCCCTGCCGATCACTTTTACAAATTTGCTTTTGGAGATATTTTCGCATGACTTTTTACCACTTTCTTCCCCTCCATACACGTGTATGGAGGGATGAGCCGCTTGATTGCTTGGTTGCTAAGCTTACAAGATTGCCTCCTCTATAAGAGGAGGCCTTGTCTTCTTGGCTTGGGGGTTAGCCATTTGAGAGACTAAAAAACCAGAGCTCACATATCTCTCTCTATATTTTCCATCTCTCTCATCCTTGTGTGTGTGTGTTCTAAGCCTAAAAGGTGTGTTTTACCATGCTTTTGCACCATTACACACACCATTACACCTTAGCTCGAGATTGAGAGACTTAGAGGGTTGTTTGTTGAAGTTTTGGACTGACTTTGATCACTAGAGAGTGGCTGCTCCACCTGTTCTTCAAAGGATCTTCAAGGGTGGGCTTGTTACTTTAGTTTCCCCATTCTTGCACTAGCTTTCTACCCCTCTTGCTTTGTGTTTTTGGATTTGTGTTTAACATAAAAAAGACTTGTTTTTCCTTGCTTAAGAACATTCATCAAGGTTGTTTTGTGGTTTGGGTAGAGTCTCATCCTCTTAGGCCTTGTTTTGGCCATTTTTGGAGCCTTTTCTTGAGGCCTTGTTTACTTGGTGTTTTTGATCCTCTCACCACTAAAAACCAGTGGGTTTTCAGTGGTGAGGAAGGTATTTTCGAGTCTCATATAGGGGAGGGACACCCCTCTCCCCTTTGTCCCTTGCTTGTCTTTGTTTTTGGGCTCAAATAATAGCATGTATGCATGGTTGGTTTTGGCTGCATTTTAGAGCATATTTGTGGTTCATATGACATGTTATGCCTCTGTTTTAAGTTGGTTTTATGGTCCTTAACATGCCTCTTATGTTTGCTTTGAAATGCTCTCTTATGCCTAGAAATATGCCATGCTTTGAGGCCATGTTTTCTCGCATGTTTTAGCTTAGTTTCATGGGGATACTAACATCATTTTGCCATGTATAAGGGCTGTGGGCCACTATTTTTGTCATATTTAGCATGCTTGACATGGTTGTTTTGCATGATGGCTTGTAAGCCTTGGGTAGGTGATCCATGTACATGCATTGGATAGTCTATTTAGATGATTTGGGATCATTTGACATGTTATTTCAGACCCTAATCCATGCTCATATGTTTGTACTTGTCATCTCTTTCATGCTTTAAAGGTGTGTCCTTTTATGCCTAAGAATAGGCCTTGTGTATGCTCCCATGATTAATGCATTTTGGGGGTGCCATGTGAGGGGATTTGGGTGTCATTTTGCATACTAAAAATCTGTTTTTTTTTTGTTGTTAGATTCATGCCATGAGTGGTTGTGTAAGTGGTAGTAAAATGCTCTTTTTGGTGCCTTAGGTTTAGGCCCATGAACTTGCATGTTTGTGTAGTATTTTGGTCATCATTTAGGGCTTGTTTTGCCACTGTTTTGGGGTGGTTTGAGGGCTGCCCCATTGAAGTTAAGGCCACCATTGTATGTTCATTATATGCTCGATGCATGCTTGGTTCATCGAGTGTTGTAGTAGGTTGGTCCCATTGCTTGATTGGCCCATCTTTGCATGCCACTTATACCTTGCATGCTCTAGCATTTTGCATGCCTATTGTGATAGTTGCATGACACTTGGTATGCCTTGCATCTTAGTCCCATTGTTGCATCATTTGAGCTATGTTGCATACATGCATTCCATGGCTTGGCTTGGGGATTGTCAAGCCAAGCATAGGATTGAGAGGAGTTCACACTTCAAGTGGTGCAACTCGTCTCAATTCTTGGTCACCAAGACCTTTGACTAACACATGATAAGGCCTTGGATTTCATTTGTTTGTTTGCATGCATTACCATTAAAATGCAACCTTGGTTCCTTAGGCCATCATGCATCAAGATGCTTAATTGATGGCCCAAGAACCAAGAGTCATGCCTCCTTGACTCCCCAAGCATGATAGGAGGCATTGGCCATGCTTACATATGCTCAAAATCCATGCCATGCCTCGCCGGGTTTGTCATTGTCAAAGCTCTCTGCAGAACTTTCTGCCGACCGGCACACTTTTTGTGCTGATAAACTCTACAAGAAGCCGGTGCCCAATTTAAGCAGCCAGTGGTCACTTCCTCCAGCCGGTGGGGTACTGCAGTTCATGTAGAAGGTATTCTAGGACTTTGGGAATTTTTGGAGAGGCAGGCAAGCAAATGGTGTCATGACACGGGTTTTCGAGGCAAGTCGGATCGAGCATGCATCATTCGCGTATCCCGAGGCGGGCGGCTGTGGCTACCTTTCCTTTTTGCATTTATTTGATAAATAATTAGAAATTTTGTAATAATTAATTTATTCGGACTGTAATATTTATTCGGCCCCCTCTGTGCGAGGGCGTAATTGTAATAAGTGTGGGTGAGTGGTGTGTATGTCTTCCAACCCCCATTTCTTTCTCCCTTTTATTTACCTGCTTATGTTGGTAAATTAGGGCATTTTTTAAATTAGCATACCTTATGCAATGCATGCGTGCATTCATGCATTTGTTTACATGCATCGGGCTCGGTACATCATACAAACTGCATCGTACTTTCAATTCCAAATTGAATACGTGTTATTTGTAGCATTCCATATGCCATGTTTAGGATAGCCAGGCCTGTCTAGATCGCATCCTTGCCTGTGTTGCATTAGCCACTTAACATGAACTAGGACATGCATGTTTGCTAACTAGTTTATTGTTTTGGCACGGAGTACGATGTAAGTATTTTACGCTTTAGCATACCACATGCATGTGAATGTTGCCATGACAGTATGCTTACCATGCGGCTAAGTGCTTATGTGAGATAAACTGTTTGAATGCCTGTGGATGGAGGTTGGATTGCTTGAGTTGGAATAACTCATTGAAATCCGTATTTTAGTCTACTTGCGAGTAGCAATTTCAAATTGTTTTCCAAACAAACGGATATGCAATCTTTGTTTCCAAATTAGGCAATCTAGTCTATACTTGTTTGTTGCGCGCATAACATAGTAATTCTAGGTTAATAATTGGAATAAGAGCATGTAATGTTTTCAAAAACGGATATCACGGTTAGTAGAGGCCGGTCTTCGGACCGGGCAAAAGGGGGTGCTCATAGCTGACCTTCCCCGATCGTACCCAAGCTCCCGAGCCAAGACCACTTTGGTGATGACGGACATGTGGCCTTCGGCACCGAGTCAGGGTTTCCTAAATTTCCCATTTTAAAATATTTAGGTGGCAACTCTGTAATCTGGCAAAGCAGTCCATGTTTGGCACTACTTTTTCAAAATCTATTTTTTTTCTTCAAAACGATTTGCCAGAGTTGGACTCTTTGGTTCAAGATTTAGAACCGCAACACACACAAAAAGGGAGTCCGAACTGTAGCATAGAGGCCCCACGGGCGCCAAGCATAGCTTCGCGACTACTGGGAGTTTGGAGAGCTTGACTCGAACTCGTGATATCTGTTTGACTACACTTATGTGTTTCTTTGCATTGCATGTGCATTGCGCGCCTAGGACACCGTGTTGGCCATCTGCTATTCTGGCGGTTTCTTTGAGGCTTGTCTTGTCAAGGCATGACCATAAAGTGAATTCTGGCTCTGCCAGTATGGGAACACAAACCCTGGTTTTACCGGGGCACCCTCTTTGACCATTCGACCTAGTGCATATCGGAATCCGTAGTGACCATTCCAAACTAGGACAGGCTGCTTACCTGATATAGGTTGTTCGAAACCGCTGCGTGCGTAGTGAAACCCTAGCTCCTGACAAAATAGGACAGGGAAACCCTACCCCAACATAGGGGTGTATTGGCTCTCATTTACTTGCTATGTGCTTTTAGAATGTATCTATACAGGGAATGCATATACCGGTTTGAAGTCCGTATCAGCCCGAGGGCACCAAGATGTCGTGTTTTGGGGAATCAGTTATCCGTGGGAACTGGATTCAGACTTGGGGACAATAATTCAGAAACAGTGATCAGTATTTGAGGAACAATGTATCGAATTCAGCGTGTTATCCAAACCATGTGTTGCATGTTTATTTTATGCCGTTGTGCTGTCCAATTGTCTGTTTATTTATACGCTTTATTTATCTTTTTATTAGGTAGTTGAGCACAATTGCTACCGACCCGATAGATATCCCCCAAGCACCCTGGGTCAGAGGCCGTCGACTCCTTCGATCTGAGGATCTGATAGACGGACAACCAGTGTACTACTCACTACCCCCGGTTACTAGACGGAGGTCAGTCAGGCAGAGGACATTAGTACAGCAGTCAGTTCAGAGGGCTTTATCTACCCCACCCGTGTTCAGTAGGGATCGGGATTCTGTGTCACCAACAGAGAGAGAATATATACCAGTAATCCAACCAGAGCAGGATAGCATGGCTAGTTTGGAGGAGATGGTGCGCCACCTTCAAGAAAGCATGAAAGCAATGCAGCAGGATGCCGTCCGTCAGGCAGATTTCGCTGAACAGCCACGATTATGAGGGAACAGGCAGAGACAATTGCCAAGCTAGAGCAGCAAACCGGAGCATCCGCTTCGCATCAAGTTCCTCCCCCACCAGGAATCCCTAATGTCGGGGAGACAACCAATGTTCAGACTGATACAGAGCTGCCCACAGGACCGCCCCCACCTCCAATCCTACCACAAATCCAACCTCAGCTATCAAAAACACCCACCAACCTACCGGACTCTCCCTTTGAGTTCGAGACTGATCCCACTGCACTAAAGTTGAGCAAGCTTGAAAAGTTGTTCAAGAGGTCCCAAGGGGTCAAGAGTATCCCCGACATTGAAGATGGTTACACCGACGCCTTGTGACGCCCGCAGATTCAAAATGCCTCATATTGATCGATTTGTGGTCCAGGGACCCCATGGTGCATTAAGGTCGTTCAGATGTTCTAAGGCCAATGGGCCTCAGTAGGCTTCAGAAATTGTCTTTGTTTGGCCGGACCCTGTCGGGTGTGGCAGCAATATGGTATGCTAAGCTAGAAGATGACGTCAAGAGGAATTGGGACGAAATGGCTGAGGCCTTCATCGCACAGTATTCGTATAATACACAGATTGAGATCGCGACCCGTGATCTCGAGACGACTAGGCAAGAGCCTAAGGAGAGTTTTTCAGAGTTTGTAACTAGATGGAGGGCCAAGGCTTCGATGATGACCTTAAGGCCTACGGACAAAGACCAGATTCGAATGATTGTGCGCAATCTTCAGCCGAAGTTGATGCAAAAGATGATAGTACTCCCCTTTCCTACTTTTTCTGACCTACATGAAATGGGAGTGCAGATTGAAGATGCCTTGAAGCAAGGTTTGATTGATAATGACCGGGAGCAACCCCGACGAGCTTTCAATCGTGGTAGCAATGCAGGCCCGAGTGGCACTACTACTACGAGAGCCACCGAAGTAAGCATGGTCACCGCTAACCCCCAAGAAATACAAAGCACCATTCTCCGGCGCGTCCGAAAGCAACCCACAAACAACTAAATACCCACCCAGAACACCAACCTTCGCCCCACTTTATATGCCCCTATCCAAGGCTTTGGGGGTGCTAATCAAAAAAGGGCACTTGAAGCCCCTGGAGCCGCGGCCCTTACCAGAAAAACTTCCCCCTACCCATAACCCGGCCAAGTATTGTGCGTTTCACCGAAGAAGTCACGGACATCACTGCTATCGGTTACGCCATGAAATTCAAGATCTTATCGATAACGGGGTGATTTTACCTCCCGAAAAACCCAATGTTACTACAAATCCCCTTCCCACACATAACCAAGCTCCACCACCCAAAAGACTTAATTTCATCCATACCGGGGGCGTGTCCTACGACCCTAGTATCTACATCACACCCACCCACCTGTCTAAACCGGAGGTGTTCCTTCCCGATTGCACCGACTTGTGCATGATGGACATCTCTATCACCCAATCCAAGCCAGCAGTGGTGACCACCGAGAACAGTGGAAGGGAAATTCCAAAGAGGAAACAGGTTATTGAGTCAGAATCTGCGGAATCTGGGAGTTACGTTGGGAAGACATACAGTCCGAGTGACTACATTTCATCAAAAGGCCAAGATGGGCCCGGAGTAGAATTATAGCAGGAGAACTGTGCGTGATCCAAGGGATAGTGCGGGACAGGAAATGATGATGTAACAATGAGAGGAGGACCTGGATCTCAATTTCTGATGACCAATACCCAGAGTACGCGGCAGTTGCATGGTTCGATTATGACGATTCTGTAGAAGTTACTGGGTGGTTGGACTATCAACCTGATTTTATAGAAGAATCTCAGTTAGACAGACTCGGTGAGGTCAAGAATATCAAGAATAGGAAGGTCGAAGAGCAGAGTGTACCGCCGGAGAGCGCCGGTGTCAAGAATTTCGCCCAAGATTGGAATGTTTTGAGTACGGAGATGATTGAACAGTCAATCATGTCAGAACAAGTAAGTTTTGAAGATTCCGAAAGAATCAGGAAAGCAAAGGCCCATGTGGGAGTTGAAATTGCTGTGTGCACAGGAAACAAGAATACTACAAGCAGATGGGTGGAAGGTCTTTGCGAGAACACAAACACCACCGAGGCCGGACAGTGTCACTGCCGCTGATGGAATGTGGTGGAAAGATGAGGACCTATGTCTTGCCCACACGGATGAAGATTAGGGGAATAGCTAACCCAATAACACATGGTACCTTGGAGAGGTTGACCACATGACACGGAGTGGGCGGTATTTCAAACCCCCAAACCTGGATCAACCAGAGGCTTCAGGGAAGGATAGGGAAGCCGAGAAGCAAAAGGAAAAGCAACTAGAGGAAGAAGCTGTACTCAAACAGTTGAAAAAGATACAAGCAGACATCTCCATTTGGGGACTGCTCATGGCCTCGCGAGTACACAGACAGGCCGTTTTGACAGCCATAGATAAGGCCAAACTCTCCATAGAGACTACGCCAGAGCAGCTCGTTGGACTGGTTTTTCCAGGAGGAGGTTCCCCGACATTGACCTTTTCAGACAAAGAACTTCCGCCTGAGGGCGTAAATCACAATAAACCCCCCTACATCTCTGTGGAATGTAGAGATAAGTGGATACCGGTGGTACTTGTTGATACCGGGTCTGCCATCAACGTCACCAAAGAAGGCATATGCAATTGGCTTGAAAACTGTAGATTTCATACCAACAGCCCAAGTCATCCGGGCATATGACAACACAAGTAGAGAAGTAATGGGAACAGTTAAAATTCAGACATAGGTTGGGCCAGCACGACACGAGATAGATTTCCATGTTCTAGAAGTTCCCGCAACTTTTAATTTGCTTTTGGGGCGACCGTGGCTGCATCAGGTGAAGGCAGTATCATCTACTTTGCATCAAATGGTGAAGTACCCCTATGGAAAGGGAGTTGCCATTGTCTTTGGGAATTCATCAATCCACCCACCACCGGAAGTATCCACACCTGTACTAGAAATTGAACACGGCATGGAAGATGTGTTCATATTAGGTTTTACCTTGGCCGAGGCTCAGGTTGTACAGAATATCATGGCCGCTAACGAAGGAATATACGTCAGTGCTCAAGCAGTGTACCTCATGAACAAACTCCAATACATCCCCGGGATGGGATTAGGGAAGAGCGGCCGTAAAGGCATTGCAACGTTGGCCGAAGTACCGCACAACCCTCACACCTTCGGTTTGGGTTATCTGCCCACCAAGGAAGATTGGGTAAGAAAAGGAAAAGAGATGGCAGGAAGAGCCAAAGCAAAACAGATGGGGAAACCTTTTGAATTGATGCATCGGCCTATCCAGGGCACCCTGAACGGACGCTTCATCCGGGAGGGGGAAGATTTTCCATTCTGTGGTTTTCCGGAGCCATGGCTGAATAAAGAAAAGAAGCGCATCCCGGGATTTGAAATTTTCTTCGACTTGCAGTTATCTAGGGATGATGTTGCTGAAGAGCAGGCAGACCCAACAGTTGAGATCAAACATAGCAAGGAATTGGAGTCTGCGGACACAGAGTTTGAAATGGGGGTAGCACTGGCATGTCTACTGTCAGACCCTTTGATCGACCAGTTGTGCTTGGGGAATGACTCCTCGGTGTCCATGATCGGAGATGAAACGGCTAAGGGCCTACCATCAGCTATTTTGGACACATCCATCGCACCCTCCCTTACCTGGCAGTACGAAGAGGGATTTTTATCAAGCAGTACCGGGTCAGGTAGTGAGCCAGAATCTGATTCCACTGAGTCTTGTGAGTCGGAATTAGGTTCCAGCTCGTCTGAGTCTGAGTTCGTTATTCCTGGGGGTGATAACCCGGATGCCACGATCTGTCCTGTGTCGTTTTCTTTCTCTTTCGAGTCTTGTAATGAAGAATTGGACGGTTCGGAAGTATCTAATACGAATGAGGTGACTGTGGTTTCCGAGTACTTTTCTGTGCCTTTGGTTTATTGCTTAAATCAGGATTTTCAAAATTTTGATGAAAACGACGAGGACGAAATTCCTCCAGTTTTGCAACGATTAATTGAACAAGAGCAAGAGAGGTTTGTTAAACCCTTAATGGATGAAATCACTACCGTGAACATTGGTACTGAGAAGGACCCGCGGCTGGTCTAGATCGGGTCCACGTTGTCTTCGGAGGAACGCGAGCGCTTAGTCGCTTTATTAAAAGATTTCAAAGATGTTTTCGCGTGGTCCTACGAAGACATGCCTGGAATCGATCCTGAGATTGTACAGCACCGGATCCCTCTTGATCCCGAAGCCCGACCTGTCAAACAGAAACTCAGGAGGATCCGCCCTGATTGGGCCATTAAGATCAAAGAAGAGGTCACCAAGCAAATTGATGCAGGTTTCCTGTTGGTATCCGAATACCTGACTTGGTTGGCAAACATTGTTCCAGTGCCAAAGAAGGATGGCAGAATCCAGGTATGTGTGGACTTCAGGGATTTGAACAGAGCCAGTCCAAATGATGACTTTCCCTTGCCGCATATCGACGAGTTGGTAGATTTCACAGCGGGGCACGCTTTGCTCTCATTCATGGATGGCTTTTCAGGCTATAATCAGATAGTAATGGCACCCGAAGACCGGGAGAAGACTGCTTTTACCACCCCGTGGGGTACATATTGTTACAGAGTGATGCCATTTAGGCTGAAGAACGCTGGGGCTACATATCAACGGGCTGTAACCACAATATTACATGACATGATCCATAAAGAGGTCGAGGTGTATGTGGACGACATGATTGTCAAGTCCAAAGAAAGAGAGGGCCACTACACCGCCTTGCAAAAGTTTTTCCAAAGGATCTGGGAATTTCGGCTGCGGTTGAATCCTCAGAAGTGTACATTTGGTGTTACAGCGAGAAAAATGCTGGGATTTCTGATTACACAAAGGGGCATCGAAGTCGACCCTTCCAAAATCAAGGCCATCTTAGAAATGCCACCACCAATGACTGAAAAGGAGGTGCGCGGCTTTCTAGGTAAAGTGCAATTCATAAGGCGGTTTATTTCAAAACTAACCTTAACTTGTGAACCACTTTTTGGTCTTTTAAAGAAAGGAAAGAAGTTCCAATGGGACGGCCGATGCCAAGCTGCATTTGAACAGATTAAAGAGTATCTACAGAATCCGCTTGTGTTGTCACCACCAAAGCCGGGGAAGCCGTTGATATTGTACCTGTCAGTAACTGAGACTACAATGGGTTGTATGCTCGCACAAGAGTCAGAAGATAAAGTGGAAAGGGCCATCTACTATCTGAGCAAGAAGATGCTCGATTACGAGACCCGCTACACTCCGCTGGAGAAGGCTTGTTTGGCCTTGGTATGGGCCACCAGGAAGCTGCGGCACTACCTGTTAGCTCACTCTGTAATGTTGGTTTCACGACTTGATCCCATCAAATATCTTTTCGAGAAACCAGCACTTACGGGTAGGCTAGCTCGTTGGTTGCTGTTGTTCTCCGAATTTGATCTCAAGTATGTGACGCGCAAGTCAGTAAAAGGAAGAGCAGTAGCAGAATTCCTTGCCGACCACCCGGTTGAAGGGGACGAAGCAGTTGAGTACCTGTTCCCAGATGAAGCCATTCTGCGCATCGAAGATGAAACTTGGACGATGTACTTTGACGGAGCGTCAAATCAATACGGGTACGGGATAGGAGTGTTGCTGATAGCACCTGACGATTCCCGTATCCCTTTAGCATTCAAGCTTCGGTTCAAAGTCTCGAACAATGAGGCAGAGTATGAGGCATGTATTGCCGGTCTAGAAGCTGCCCTAGAACTAGGGGCAAGGCGATTGGACGTCATTGGGGATTCGAACCTAGTTGTGTCCCAAGCTAAAGGAGATTGGAAAGTAAAAGAGGAAAAGATGATAATTTACCACCAGACCTTGGATTTGTTAATTCCTCGGTTTGAAAAGCTAAATTTCACTCACCTAGTAAGAGAGAACAACAGGTTTGCAGATTCGCTAGCAACTCTATCTTCCATGATAGATATCCCATCTGGGGTCCGGATGCGTCCAGTCATTGTTGACCAGAAATTTGCACCTGCCTACGAGTCAATCTCTGTCATAGATGAAGTGCAGGATAACAACCCTTGGTATCACGATATATGGAACTTCTTGGAAAAGGAGGCATATCTACCAGGGGCAAATGCCAAGGACAAGAGGGCAATTAGAAGAATGGCTGTTCAGTTTATCATCTGCGGGGGTAAGTTGTACAAAAGAGGTCATCTGGGGATGCACAAGCTGTACGTGGAAGCCGAAGAGTCGGGTTACCGATGGAGGCCATCCATGGAAGAGAATGTGGGCACATATGAATGGGGTGATCTTGTACGAAAGATCCTCAGACAGGGCTACTACTGGTCTACCATGGAGGAAGATTGTATCGGCTTTGTTCGGCGATGCCACAAATGCCAGATTCACGCAAACCGCATGAACATCCCGCTGTCCAAGCTGTACAACATGACGTCGCCATGGCCATTTTCAGTTTGGGGGATCGATGTGGTTGGAGCTGTTACCCCGAAGGGGTCGAATGGGCATGAGTTTATCCTGGTAGCAATAGATTACTTTACAAAGTGGGTCAAGGCCCAATCTTATGCCGTGTTGAAGGCTTCGCATGTCGCAAAGTTTATCAGAAACAACATTATCTGCCGTTATGGAGTCCTGAATGAGATTATTTCGGACAATGGTTCTCACTTCAAGAAGGAGGTGATTGATTTGTTGGAGAAGTACAATGTGGCTTTTCATAAGTCGTCCACGTATCGGCCGCAAACCAACGGAGCAGTTGAGGCCGCCAACAAAAACATTAAGCACATACTGCAGAAGATGGTGGAAACCTATCGGGACTGGCCAAATACGTTGCCGTTTGCTCTGTGGGGCTATCGAACTTCAATTAGAACTTCTACCGGAGCAACGCCGTATTCCTTGGTTTATGGGATGGAGGCCGTTCTACCTATAGAGATTGAGGTTCCGCTTTACAGTAATCGGCCGAAAGTGTCGAGCCGAGGCAGATTGGCAGCAGAGCAGATTCGAGGAACTCATGCTCTTTGATGAAAGGAGATTAAAAGCACTATACCATGTCCAAGGGTATCAACGCAGAATCGCCCGGGCTTTTAACAAGAAAGTTAAGTCCAGGAATTTGAAGGAAGGAGATTTGGTGCTCAAAGACAACCGAGCTCCCATCCACGACCCAAGGGGCAAGTTCAGACCCAATTGGACTGGTCTCTATATCATCAAATCTATCTGGTCAGGTGGAGCTGTGGTTCTGATGGATCTAGATGGCCTAGAGTTCTCCCAACCGATCAACATGGACAAGTTGAAGAAATATTACCCTTGAGAGGCTCGCTAGGCCGAAAACCCGAAAGGGCGACCTAGGCAAAATTCAGAGCACAAAAATTAGAAAGTATAAAAACTGAGCTTGCAAGGTTGAAAACTCGCAAAGGGCGGCCTTGGCAAAAGTTAGAGCGCAAAAGGAGAGTGAAAATACTCGAGTAAACCCAAGCCTGAACTACGTAAGGCTTGATTCCCATCTTTGGGATACGTAGGCAGCTTCATCCTGAAGTTCAGCCATAAATTCTTCCCCGATCAACTTTGTCCATTCGATCATCTTGGTCATCTTTGTCCATCAGCATTTGTCGCAATCTCCGGTACAGTGCTTTTTAGACTAGGGGCAACTTTCCAGTTGCTAGGATCCGGGGTCGTGCATCTCGGTGACAGATCTCAAGCGTGTCTAGTTCTGATCCATATTGAAAATAGTTTTGAAAAGTTTTAATGAAGACGACTTTGTTCAAATAAATCTTCTTACAACTAAGACCATTTCTGGACCAAAACGGAAAATTTTCAGTACCACAACCTTCAATTTCATTGATTTCAAATAGAGTTCTCTTGCCATTGCATACAATTAAAGTTGTTTTTTATTACACTTCATAAAGAAAACTTGAAAGTACTAATAAAGCAATGAATCCGGGGCATGGTCAAGTCAAATATCCCTGCGCCCCCTCCCAGAGCTGGTCGAAGCCTCTAATGCCAAAGTGGGCCCCTCCTGTGCCTCTTCATTAAGCCAATCCAAGCACTCATCGGACAAAGTGCAACTGAAAGTGGGAGCGGGGGCCAGGAGTTCTCTCGTCCTCCATGTCAGGCATACCGCCACCGCGCTCGAATCGGGAATGTAACCGGGTACTCTGTCTCTTCCGGCAGACAAGTCTGATTATGACCAAACTGACGCAGAATACGGAATGAGAAGTAGAAGACACAGTGAGTCAAGCCAATCAATTGGATCCCGGGTTGACGGGTCATGCTGTAACTCATCGTTGGGAGATTGAGCCAAGGGCACCGCGGTCCGCGGACAAACTACACATCCATTCAAACCACCAGCCCTCATCAAGGGCGTCAACTAGGCGTTGCCTGAAGAAATAACCATGAGCTGAATATGCTGGGCAAGAGTCCACAACCTTCAGTTTATCCATTAACCACACCTGGGGAGGGATGAAAAAAATGAGAGAATAAAGAATAGAGAGAAGTACGATGAGAGAAAAAGTGAGAAAAAGGGTTTTTGTGAGAAAAACCGAGCCCGAGGGCCGAGTGATGTGAGCAAACATAAAATGTGAGATGGGGTGGGAAACATTACCTGCAGTAATAGTGGACTCCCTGCTAATCTGATCGTCTCTCGACGATAAAAGGCGTCTAAGCCCAGCAGTGTCTCAGCCAGGATCATGGCAATGCAGCTTTTGCCCTTTTTCAAGCCTTGGGCAACTTCAATCAACCGGACACTAGGCCCTTCGGAACCGGAGACGAACAGAAAATGGGAAAGCAGGCATAGACAGAGGGCGTGTCGCCGAAAGCCTTGCCAGTGACGGTCGCCGCGATCACCAGTCTCGGAAAAACGATAAACCAAGCTCGGAACATCTAATGTCCCGTCACAAATCAGAGAATGAGCATCGGGCATTGAGAGCCCACACATTCGCCCTAAGGCTTGGGCATGGCCAAAGCGAAGTTGAGGCAAAATCTCTTTATTACGTTCGGATTCCATTAGAGCTTGGAAATCTTCGAAGGTAGGACACACCTCTTGCCCACTAAAGCTAAAGACGTGTGTCACCGGATTCCAAAATCTTACCGCGGCATGAAGGAATGGAAAATGCAGCGGGGTACGACACAGAGTGAATAGTGCGTTTATGCCGAAAGCCCGGAAATTCAACTTTTTCGAGCCATCCAAGTTGTTAATCCAAGTTGCGAGATTTTGGGCAAGAAATTCTTCCATTTGGAGCAAATCAGTGTGGAAAAGAAGGAAACCACGAAGTTGAGACCCTTTTGAAAAAGATAAGGTTGAGTGAAGAACAGATGTCAACATTCTGCTGGTACTGACATTTTAAGTGCCGACCGGCCATCTGTTGTGGCCGGTGAATCATCTTTTCGGCCGATGGCCATTCCTCAAGGCTGGTAGCCTTTATGCTCGGCCGGTGGTTCTCTTCCTTGCCCTCTGAGCTGTTTATGCTAGGAATTTGGAAAATCCCACCACTTCCAATACCCTCCAGTGATCAATTCTTACGAGGGCGCGCCCATTTGCTTATCGAGTTGTTGCATATTTGCTTATCGAGTTGTATTTCACTCTCTTTGAGTCTTTGTAATGTTTATCAAGGTGTACTCGCATTTGGCTAGTTTGCTGAGTCCCCCTGTTTTGCTTATCGAGTTGTAATTGGTTTACTACCTGATTATTACGATGCGATGCTTTGTTTTCAAAACACAGTTTCAATTTCAGTCACATTGTTATGTGATGCCTTACGATGCGATGCATAGAACGCGCAAATGTAACACCTTTTAAACAAACAGCTGTTTCATTTACATCATATGTTTTTTTACAAAACAACACACGCTTTTTGAGAAATGAGACCTGCCCGAAGCAGTGCAATGTGCTTAAACTCCTAGTAAAAAGGAAAGTAAAGCAGAAGAATAGCAGGGTAGCAGAGTGCTGGGTTTGACACCGGTAACCTCCCCCTTTCGGTCATCGTACCTTTTACGCCCTTGTTCGGGTCAATCGTGTGATTTGGCATCTTTATCACTTAAGGCAGTCCAAGAAATTGCACCTCCAGAACATAAATAGAGCTTCGAGTCGACCTCGTACCACAACTTTCGTGAGCAATGCTCGGGACATGCGAAGGATGTCCCTTCCCGTATCTTTTTTTTATATATATATCTTGTGAATTCTTTAAATCATTTCAATCATACTGAGTTGCAGTACGTGGCATTCCAGCATCATGTTTGCCATGATCAATTTCAAGTTTCTCTATACACATTGCATTGTATGCGTGCATTGCTTTACTGATATGTGTTCAAGTTTCTCTATATACACATTGCATTGTATGCGTGCATTGCTTTACTGATATGTGTTTAAGTTTCTTTATATACACATTGCATTGTATGCGTTCTTTGCTTTACTGATATGTGTTCAAGTTCTTTTTTATACACATTGCATTGTATGCGTGCTTTGCTTTACTGATATGTGTTCAAGTTTCTCTATACACATTGCATTGTATGCGTGCATTGCTTTACTGATATGTATTCAAGTTTCTCTATATACATATTGCATTGTATGCGTGCATTGCTTTACTGATATGTGTTCAAGTTTCTCTATACACATTGCATTGTATGCGTGCTTTGCTTTACTGATATGTGTTCAAGTTCCACTTTTATACACATTGCATTGTATGCGTGCTTTGCTTTACTGATATGTGTTCAAGTTCCTTTCTATATACATTGCGTGCACGTGTGCATTGTTGTACACATTGCATGCATTGTCACGCACTTTCGACCGCTTGTCATGCATATTGCTAACGATATTGTACTTGTTAAGTTTACTTTCTTTGCAGGCACGATATTGTATGTACGGCTCATTTGAGGCCGGTGCAACCGGACGAGCCGCACAGGTATGGTATCCTCCGCGTGAGACGTTTTGAGAATTGCATAATTCTCATACATCCTTTCTACATTGTAGTGTAGATTGGCATATGCTAGCTTATAACTGTTGCATGCGTGCTTCATTACAGCTTTCTTTGCATGATCATAAAGTTATGCTTGGCATCTTACATTGTCTTGCATTTTGCCCCTGCCTTCGGGCGCATACCTTATCTGCGGCTTGTATGCCTGTGCATGAACTACGCTGGTTTGATTCCTAAAGGGATACATAGGCAGCTTGCGAGTTCAACCATTTGCGCTTTGTATGTTTGTCCAAGTCTTCGGCCTTGTCAAAAATGGGTCGTCTCTGGGCTTTGACATTCACTCCCGTCATTGTTATGACTTTCGAGTTCTGTCAAAGAGGGGCAACTGTAGACACCCCATTTTTGACCGTCCTCAAGACCTGGACGTCACCACTTGAACACTCGGTGATAATCCATGATTCGTGTTCGTTTGGAGTTCCCGGAGTCCTCGGCTAGGTGCCTTGCCTCAGGACCTCCGAACTTGACTGTTTTGTGTCTGGCTTTGCACCAAACACTTGTGCTTTGCCTTGGAGGAGCAGGGAACGCCTTCTGAGACATCCTCACACACCACCGGCAGTGGCTAGAGGCCACCGGCTAGATGGTGTTGCCATCGGCACTATATTGTGCCGGTCGGCACTCTTTTTGGCAAAATGACCATTTTGCCCTGCCGATCACTTTACAGCTGTTTTTGGAGATATTTTCAGACAGCTTTTTACCACTTTCTTCCCCTCCATACACGTGTATGGAGGGATGAGCCCCTTGATTGCTTGGTTTCTAAGCTTACAAGATTGCCTCCTCTATAAGAGGAGGCCTTGTCTTCTTGGCTTGGGGGTTAGCCATTTGAGAGACTAAAAAACCAGAGCTCACATATCTCTCTCTCTATATTTTCCATCTCTCTCATCCTTGTGTGTGTGTGTTCTAAGCCTAAAAGGTGTGTTTTACCATACTTTTGCACCATTACACACAACATTACACCTTAGCTCGAGATTGAGAGACTTAGAGGGTTGTTTGTTGAAGTTTTGGACTGACTTTGATCACTAGAGAGTGGCTACTCCACCTGTTCTTCAAAGGATCTTCAAGGGTGAGCTTGTTACTTTAGTTTCCCCATTCTTACACTAGCTTTCTACCCCTCTTGCTTTGTGTTTTTGGATTTGTATTTAACATAAAAAAGACTTGTTTTTCCTTGCTTAAGAACATTCATCAAGGTTGTTTTGTGGTTTGGGTAGAGTCTCATCCTCTTAGGCCTTGTTTTGGCCATTTTTGGAGCCTTTTCTTGAGGCCTTGTTTACTTGGTGTTTTTGATCCTCTCACCACTAAAAACCAGTGGGTTTTCAGTGGTGAGGAAGGTATTTTCGAGTCTCATATAGGGGAGGACACCCTTCTCCCCTTTGTCCCTTGCTTGCCTTTGTTTTTGGGCTCAAATAATAGCATGTATGCATGGTTGGTTTTGGCTGCATTTCAGAGCATATTTGTGGTTCATATGACATGTTATGCCTCTGTTTTAGGTTGGTTTTATGGTCCTTAACATGCCTCTTATGTTTGCTTTGATATGCTCTCTTATGCCTAGAAATATGCCATGCTTTGAGGCCATGTTTTCTCGCATGTTTTAGCTCAGTTTCATGGGGATACTAACATCATTTTGCCATGTATAAGGGCTGTGGGCCACTGTTTTTGTCATATTTAGCATGCTTGACATGGTTGTTTTGCATGATGGCTTGTAAGCCTTGGGTAGGTGATCCATGTACATGCATTGGATAGTCTATTTAGATGATTTGGGATCATTTGACGTGCTATTTTAGACCCTAATCCATGCTCATATGTTTGTACTTGTCATCTCTTTCATGCTTTAAAGGTGTGTCCTTTTATGCCTAAGAATAGGCCTTGTGTATGCTCCCATGATTAATGCATTTTGGGGGTGCCATGTGAGGGGATTTGGGTGTCATTTTGCATACTAAAAATCTTTTTTTTTTTGGTTGTTAGATTCATGGCATGAGTGGTTGTGTAAGTGGTAGTAAAATGCCCTTTTTGGTGCCTTAGGTTTAGGCCCATGAACTTGCATGTTTGTGTAGTATTTTGGTCATCATTTAGGGCTTGTTTTGCCACTGTTTTGGGGTGGTTTGAGGGCTGCCCCATTGAAGTTAAGGCCACCATTGTATGTTCATTATATGCTCGATGCATGCTTGGTTCATCGAGTGTTGTAGTAGGTTGGTCCCATTGCTTGATTGGCCCATCTTTGCATGCCACTTATACCTTGCATGCTCTAGCATTTTGCATGCCTATTGTGATAGTTGCATGACACTTGGTATGCCTTGCATCTTAGTCCCATTGTTGCATCATTTGAGCTATGTTGCATACATGCATTCCATGGCTTGGCTTGGGGATTGTCAAGCCAAGCATAGGATTGAGAGGAGTTCACACTTCAAGTGGTGCAACTCGTCTCAATTCTTGGTCACCAAGACCTTTGACTAACACATGATAAGGCCTTGGATTTCATTTGTTTGTTTGCATGCATTACCATTAAAATGCAACCTTGGTTCCTTAGGCCATCATGCATCAAGATGCATAATTGATGGCCCAAGAACCAAGAATCATGCCTCCTTGACTCCCCAAGCATGATAGGAGGCATTGGCCATGCTTACATATGCTCAAAATCCATGCCATGCACTGCTGGTTTGTCATTGCAAACCGCTCCTTCGCAGAATTTTCTGCCGACCGGCAGTACAATGTGCCGACCGGCACACTTTTTGTGCCGATAAACTCTACAAGAAGCCGGTGGCCAATTTAAGCAGCCAGTGGTCACTTCCTCCAGCCGGTGGGGTACTGCAGTTCATGTAGAAGGTATTCTGGGAATTTGGGAATTTTTGGAGAGGCAGGGCAGTAGAAACAGAAGCAACAGTGTCATGACACGGGTTTTCCGGGCAAGTCGGATCGAGCATGCATCATTCGCGTATCTCGAGGCGGGCGGCTGTGGCTACCTTTCCTTTTTGCATTTATTTGATAAATAATTAGAAATTTTGTAATAACTAATTTATTCATTATTCGGACTGTAATATTTATTCGGACCCTCTGTGCGAGGGCGTAATTGTAATAAGTATGGGTGAGTGGTGTGTATGTCTTCCAACCCCCATTTCTTTCTCCCTTTTATTTACCTGCTTATGTTGGTAAATTAGGGTATTTTTTAAATTAGCATACCTTATGCAATGCATGCGTGCATTCATGCATTTGTTTACATGCATCGGGCTCGGTACATCATACAAACTGCATCGTACTTTCAATTCCAAATTGAACACGTGTTATTTGTAGCATTCCATATGCCATGTTTAGGATAGCCGGGCCTGTCTAGATCGCATCCTTGCCTGTGTTGCATTAGCCACTTAACATGAACTAGGACATGCATGTTTGCTAACTAGTTTATTGTTTTGGCACGGAGTACGATGTAAGTATTTTACACTTTAGCATACCACATGTGTGAATGTTGCCATGACAAGATGCTTAGCATGCTAAGTGCTTATGAGAGTTAAACTGTTTGAATGCCTGTGGATGGAGGTTGGATTGCTTCAGTTGGAATAACTCATTGAAATCTGTATTTTAGCCTACTTGCGAGTAGCAATTTCAAATTGTTTTCCAAATAAACGGATATGCAATGTTTGTTTCCAAATTAGGCAATCTAGTCTATACTTGTTTGCTGCGCGCATAACATAGTAATTCTAGGTTAATAATTGGAATAAGAGCATGTAATGTTTTCAAAAACGGATATCACGGTTAGTAGAGGCCGGTCTTCGGACCGGGCAAAAGGGGGTGCTCATAGCTGACCTTCCTCGATCGTACCCAAGCTCCCGAGCCAAGACCACTTTGGTGATGACGGACATGTGGCCTTCGGCACCGAGTCAGGGTTTCCTAAATTTCCCATTTTAAAATATTTAGGTGGCGACTCTGTAATCTGGCAAAGCAGTCCATGTTTGGCACTACTTTTTCAAAATCTATTTTTTTTCTTCAAAACGATTTGCCAGAGTTGGACTCTTTGGTTCAAGATTTAGAACCACAACACACACAAAAAGGGAGTCCGAACTGTAGCATAGAGGCCCCACGGGCGCTGTTACAGTCCTAGATTAATTGGCTCGGATATTGAGTTGTAAAAAATAAAAATAAAAAATAGTTGCCTTGAGATGAGGGTTTGTGTGTGTTTGTGTGTGTGTGTGTGTGTGTGTGTGTGTGTGCGTGTGTTTTAATTTGGGAATTGGGTTTTAATTTGTTGTGATTTTGGAAGGTATGTTGCTAAGGGAAAGGGGATATTGCAACATCATCAACTGATTGATGAGTTTGAGAATGTTATTGGAGAAGATGGAGTCATGCAGGAGCTCAAAGAGAGTCATTTTAGCCAAATTCTGAAGTTTGCAAAGGTAAGTGCGGGACTAACTATAAAGGTTACAACCTAACAAGACCATCTGAAGGACTCATGGAAATTGAATTACTAAAAAAAATAAATTAAATTGATATTTATTTTTGGTATTCCAGTCTAATAATTGTTTCTAGCAGCTATAATGCGGAAAAAAAACACGAAAAAATATATATGTATATATATTTTTTCCAGAAAATGAAAAAAATGCAGTATTGATAGTATTACATTTATTGTCAATTCTATGAAATTTTTATATGTTTATAGCATTACACAATAATGTTGCCTTTTGTCACATCATCAACTAATTTTGTCTTTATGGTTGTGTCTGCACATGTATTTGCACGTGTATATATAATTTGTATGTTTTTTTCTTTAATTGGTGCATTCTCCCAAACACCCCTTAATGCCCTACCCCTCCTAAATCCATCCAAACACCCATGCCCCTACCGGGGCTTGAATCCCCAATCTCTACTATGGAAGTGTTGGGGTGATGTCACTAGGCCACAAGGCCATCGACCATATTTATGAGTGTACATATATATAAGAAACCCAAATTACTTCACTTTTCGTTTTAATAAATTGTTCTAAAGCTTAGAGGCTTGTTTTATATCTTAGTTTCTTCGATTTGTTTTGATTTTTATTTCATGCAACTGAATGTCAAGGATAGGGAACCATGTTATTTGGGAAAGATCCATGCAATTTGAAAAATGATAAATGAAAGAAGGTTTCTCTTAATAAATGGCTCCCTTCCATGTAATAGATGAGTCTTCTCTTGACATTGGTAAACATCATCCACAAAAAGTCCAATTATGTAGATGATCTCCATTGAAATTGGCATCTCTTAGTTAATATTTAGCATGAGAAGATGATTTGTTTAGTAGCATAAACTGAGTCTGTTAATGCACATAGAAAATAAGCCCATGCTTGTTTAAATGTTAGCATTTTACTTTTCCAGTAAATAATCTTATTTCTATTTTTGGTGCTGATTTTGCATACCAACTGCATTATGCTTTCTAGTTTCACAATCATATTCTTTGGAAGCCTTTTAGAACAATGGCACAATATATGAATTCTTTTTCTGTTTATATTTTGTTCAGATTCTTTTTGCTTGCACACTTGTGTTGGACAATCTTCACTGTATTTAAATAAATTAAATTCTGTTGTTTACTAAACAACAACCACAATAAAAAGAAATAAAGGAAATGAGAGAATTTGTTTGATTGCAAAAATCAAACTCAAAATAAAAATAAATAAAAAATAAATAAAAATATATTTTATTTTGTTACAAAAACAAAATGAAAATCTGATTTAAATAAATAATAAAACAGAATAATAAATTTAAACAACTTACTTGATTAATTTCTTTGAATAATTATCTGATCAAGTCCAGTGTTTGACACTGTGTCCTTAAGACAGATTCGTCCTCTCCACGGTGCTTTCAGAATTTGGACGTCTATCTCCCAAGATAAAATGATTTTATCAACGAATAAAGCAGCACTACAATTTATTCGTTCGTCGAACACACTAGGTGTTTACACTCTATCTTTCAGAAATAAAATGCAGCAAAATGCAGAGATTTAAAGCAGATAATGGAGTACCAAAATTGGAGTTAAATCCAAATAGGAGGCTAGTCTATTTATAGATGTAAATGTGACTCTTGGTTTTGAATTGAACAGGTATGATACCTGTTGGCTTTGAATTCAAACAGATTTGAATCTGTTGGGTTTAAATTTAAACAGATACAAAAAGGGGAAGGGCCCTATTTGGGTGCACAATAATACCAAACTAGTTTATTTCTGTTTGAAAACGAGAAGGGCCCTGTTTGGATGTACAGTAAATCCAAACCAGTTTAATTTGAATCCTATATTTTATTTTATCAAAAATAAAATTAAATTCAAATGTTTTTGACCGAACAAGCCCAACCCAACCTCACACCACGCACCCGCGCCCAGGCCCAGCTCACCCGGACGGACGGCGGTGGCGGCGCGCGCGCGCGTGTGGTGATTTTTGAGTCCAATGGGTCTAGCCCATTTTTCCCATAACCTCTCCCTCTAAAACACTTGGGTACCCCTTGGGGCACACCCCAAGTACCAAACCCATGCCTTATAAACCCTTTCAAAACCTCCCACCAAATCAATGTGGGACAAGCCTTATTCAAACCTTTAAGGAATTTCTACCAAAACTCCATTTCCATGGAGTATACTTTGGCTTCAATTTCCCATTCACTCGGTAATGGTTTTGAGCAACCAAATATACCACGTGAATCATAACGCGGCATAGAACGCGTTACCACTTTGACCCGTAAAAATCGACGCACGGGGCCCACCTAAAAAATAGACCAAACTTAGGATAAAATTCTGGTTTTACCTAGAATTTATAACCATTTCCAACAACTTGATTAATTCATCACAATTGCAGGAAGCTATAGTTCTACCCCCATTTGTGGCAATAGCAATTCGCCCAAGACCTGGTGTTTGGGAATATGTTCGTGTCAATGTGTACGAACTAAGTGTGGAACAATTAAGTGTTTGAGAATATCTTCGCTTCAAAAAAGAACTTGTGGATGGAGAGTAAGGAACCTCCCTTGAAATTGTTTAATCATTATTAATCTACCCCTTTGCATATTTATTTAATTCATCACAAGTTTAATTAGAATCTGGAATTTGGAACCTGGTCTAGGTACAATGAAAATTTTGCGCTGGAACTTGATTTTGAGCCATTCAATGCAACATTTCCAAGACCAACTCAGTCATCTTCCATTGGCAATGGGGTTCAATTTCTCAATCGTCACCTATCTTCAATCATGTTCCGTAATAAAGAAAGTTTGGAGCCTTTGCTTCATTTTCTTCGCACCCACAAACATAATGGTCTTGTAACTCTTCTTAACTTTTGGCATTGACATTGTTTTGACAATCAATTTCTTGGGTGTTCTCTAAAATAAAATAAAATAAAATCTAAATTTAAATACTATCTTTTTGTTGTTAAGCATGAGGGCAAGCTAAGATCATGCAATTGAAGAATTAAAATATGTGTAGGTAGAGAGGGCCTATCATAGTACCCGTTATGCGATTTTGACCTTGAATGCTTCTATCACTGATCTTTTAGAGATAGACTAATCTCATTAGAGTTGTTATTTGTATTTTTTACTTTATTTTCATTTTGTCAATAGGTTAAAATTTTGATCTGTCAAATGAGACTTATTGTCCAGGAATTGTTGGATGTTAATTTTGGTTTTTGAGTCCTATAATTTGTTACATAGAAAAGAAGAAGTGAAAAATCTTGGTGAAGATTATGAGTAATGTTGTTGGACTCAAGTAATAGTTCAGCCATTGCATCTGTAATTTCTAGCATTGAGCCATTGCGCCATTGCATCTATATTGTAATGAACTTACAGAAAGTAGCAAACAATCTAGTCAACTATGCAATGTGTACTCTCATCATTCCTCTTCAATAGTTACATATATTGTACCAAAATTTTCTATACAGTTAGATAAGTTTGTAAACAGTTAATACAATTCAATGTTTAGGGAGTACAGATTGGTATTTGTAGACGCGCCCTTGGGGACTTCCATCTAACAGTTCGAGGACTCGTTTTGTGTCGGTTCTAAATCTGAACCAAAGAGTCCAAATCCGGCAAATCGTTTGAAAAAAAAACAGATTTTTGAAAAAGTAGTGCCAAACATGGACTGCTTTGCCAGATTACAGAGTCGCCACCTAAATATTTTAAAATGAAAAATTTAGGAAACCCTGACTCGGTGCCGAAGGCCACATGTCCGTCATCACCAAAGTGGTCTTGGCTCGGGAGCTTGGGTACGATTGGGGAAGGTCAGCTATGAGCAGCCCCTTTCGCCCGGTCCGAAGACCGGCCTCTACTAACCGTGATATCCGTTTTTTGGAAAACTTTATGTGTTCTTATTCCGGTTATTAACCTAGAATTACTATGTGATGCGCACAACACAAAAGTATAGACTAGATTGCCTAATTTGGAAATAAACATTGCATATCCGTTTTGTCTCGAAAAACGTGTTAGATTTTGCTACTCGCAAGTAGGCTAAAATACGGATTTTTAATGAGTTGTTCCAACTCAGGCAATCTAACCTCCACCCACAGGCATTCAAACAGTAATATCACATAAGCATTTAGCCGCATGGTAAGCATACTGTCATGTCAACATTCACACGCATGCGACATGCTAAAGCATAAAAAACTTACATCGTACTCCGTGCCAAAACAATAACCCGGTTAGCAAACATGCATGACCTAGTTCATGTTAAGTGGCTAATGCAACACAGGCATAGATGCAATCTAGAGTAGGCTCGGCTAACCCTAAACATGGCACATGAAATGTAACAACTATCACGTATTCAATTTGGAATTGAAAATACAATGCAGCTTGCATGATGTGCCGAGCTCGGTGCATGTAAACAAATGCATGAATGCACGCATGCATTGCATAAGGTATGCTAATTTAGATGTGCCCTAATCTACCATCATAAGCAGGTAAATAAAAGGGAGAAAGAAGTGAGGGTTGGAAGACATGCACACCACTCACACACACTTATTACAACTTTGCCCTCGCTCGGAGGGACCGAAAGAATATACAAAACTGAATAGCTAATTAACTACGCAAGCTAATTAATTATTACAAATCAACTAAATTAATTAAATAGAATAATTAATCTAATTAAACAGTAAACCGCCTCAGGATGAGGGCCAAATGCAAGACGCTACTCGGAATCGCCGATGTCATGCATGATTTGCCTCTGTTTCCTCTGCTCTCCTCCTCAGAAAATTACCAAAGTCTCAGGAGTGCTTCTCAGGGCACTGGGGAGTACCATCGGCTGGAGTAGAGCACCACCGGTGAAGAAGGAGGCCACTGCACTAGATGAAGCCATCGGTGGCAATTGATGCCGGTCGGCACTAAATAGTGCCGGTAGGCACTCTTCAGAACACGCAACTCACAAAGACAGAGGACAACAACATGCATGGCAATGTGATTCAAGGTATTTATGCACTATACACACCCCTTATCATGTTATTGACTCAAAAGGGCATGTGCCTCGATTCCCGGGTCACCAATCGCGCATTTCCATGCGTGATGGCCCAAGGAACAAAGTGTGCAACTTTGATTTCAAATGCATGCAACCAAATAACACAAAAGTGCCCAACCTCTATCACATTTCACTTCAAGAGGCCAAGCATGCATGCTCATGTGATGCAACTCTAAGCATGTTATCTAACATGCAACATGGATTATGCAAGCAAGCTAAACATGTTAAGTATGCAACCTAAGCAAAGAAGCATACAAGCCAAGCAATGGAGTGGACGAAAGCATGAATTAGGCTACTCCTAATTGGCCTAAAATCAGCGGCCAAAGTGCCTAGAAATGGAGACTAAACACACACACACACATGCAAGTGTTATGATGCAAACCCAAGGCATAAACATGGCAACTCCCAAGCACACTTGAAGATACCAAACAAAGACAATGAGCATGCATTGTAAAGCTCTGAAAATCATGCAAAGCATGGTGCCAAACCAAGTCGAAGATAGACCAAACAAAGCATGCAAATGGTCCAAGCATTAAGGCAAGCCAATGAGGCTTTGAACCACACTTAGCACAACCACTCATGGCAATACTTAAGCAACTAAATCAGAGTTTTAACACGTAAAACTAAGCCCAAAAGACCACCTAGATGACATCTAAATGACTCAAATACAAAGGCATGCAAAATGGCCAAAACATGGGAGCATACAAGACATGCTTTTGAGGCATTAAAGAGACAACAAAGGCAAGCATACAAGCATACCAAAAGGTCTGAAATAACATGCTAAATGGTTCCAAACCATTGAAAAGATGGAATCAATGCATACTACACATGCACTTACTTGAAGCATACAGGCTACAATGCAAAGGGGCCATATTAGGCATGCTAAGATTGATCCAAATGACTATGGACAGAGCTAAAACATGGCAAAATAAGCATACAAGCTTCATGGATCTAGGCCTAAAACATGCTAAAAAGAAGGCATACAAACCTAGACATGTTAAGGGACCAAAGAGGCATTACAAAGCAACCATGCAAAACACGCAAGGAGTACTAAAACCAACTTAGAAACATGTTGTATCATGGAAATATAAGCATGAAAAACAAACCAAACATGCTCAACACACAACCAAACATGGTGCTCCTTTGGAGGTCAAAACTTGCCCTTTTCAAGGACATCAAGGAGAGGGGGATGGCCCTCTCCTCTTGGAGACTTCAAGGCACCATCTCCACCACTGAAATCCCTCAAGATTTCAGTGGTGGAGAGGCCCAAGCACCAAAGTCTCGGAGCTCTCACAAAATGGCCTAAAATGGGCCCTTTTCAAGGCCTAAGGGTGGTCAAACTTGCTCAAACCACAAAACACTCTTAATAAACAATAAAGAGGCTTAAAAAATAGAACTTTTATGTGTTATAGACTAAGCACAAAAACTGTTTTAAACTAGGCAAAAGTGGAGTGCAAAAATGGGGTAAATAAAGTTAGTTTCTTACCCTTGAAGCTTTTTTTCACAAATGTTGAAGTTGTTGGTTCCTTGAGCTCCAAACCAGTCAAGAACACTAAGAACAAGCCCTTAGCACCTCAGCTCCAAGAGGAAGGTGAAACACTAGGTGTTTAGGTGCAATAGTGTGAACTAAAACACCTAGAACACAAAGGAAAAGAGAGAGATAAGATGTGTATCTATCCTAACCCTAAAAACCAGAGCTTCTCCCTCTCCTAAAATGTCTAACTCTCCCAAAAATTCTCTCTCTTGAGCCAAGAGAAGAGCCTTCTTTTGTATAGGCACAAAACTTACAAGTTAAGGCATCCAAAAGGCGCATCCCTCCATACACGTGTATGGAGGAAACAACACCAGAAAAGTCAGAAAATATCTCCAAAAGCACTGTAAAAGTGGTCAAGGGCAAAATGGTAATTTTTCCAAAAAGAGTGCCGGTCGGCACAATAAAGTGCCGATGGCAACACCAGACGGCCGGTGGCCTCTAGCCACAGCCGGTGGTATATGGGGATGCCTGAGAAGGCATTCCCTGCCCCCTCCAAGGAAAAACACAAGTGTTTGGTGCAAAACCAGACACAAAACGGTCAAGTTCGGAGGTCCTGAGGCAAAGGCGTGGCGAGAACTCAGGAACTCCAAACAAACACAAACATGGATAATCACCGAGTGTTCAAGCGGTGACGTCCAAGTCTTAAGGACAGTCAAAAATGGGGTGTCTACAATATTCTACCAAACAGTTAATACAATTCAATGTTTAGGGAGTACAATTAGAAAAGTTGCAAAACTCTCCAAAAAAACATTCGGAAACTGAATCTCGATAAACTAATTAAAAAAAAGGGCTCAAAAACCAAAATTAAAATTAATATTATAGCAACATAAACTACACACTGTTTCTCCACACAGTTATGATCTTAGGTTACCATAGAAATGTACTCGACGGTATAAAAAATTGCATCACTCTGTTTTTTAGTAATTCTTAAGTTCAGAGAAATGTATTTGACTAGGCATTGACTATCAAATGAATTCAAATTGAATTGCCCTCTAAATTTTTTCTTCCAAAATTTACAAATAGATGGGTAAAATCTATATGGTCTAAAGGGTGTAAGGAAGACAGTAATGCCATCTAACCAACGAAGGTACAGAGTTGATTGTTAAATCAAAGTTTATCATTATGATTATATATTATCTCCAAAATCTAAAAAATGAAAAGAGCGTTTCTGGAGCAAAAATTCAAAATAGCCCCCAAACGACCATGTGACTCTCACGGACAGCTTCCCCATGACAAATAGGACTGGTGACAATTGATGAAATGTAATTCGGACCGGTAGGTGGAAAGTTAGAGCCAAATATGCCCTAAACTTACTCCAAAAGAGCTTTCCAAGGGAAAAAATTCAAAACAGCCCTCGAACGACCATGTGACTCTCATGGACAGCTTCCCTATGACAAATAGAACTTGTGACAACTGACAGAATGTAATTCGGACCTGTAGGTAGAGAGTTAGAGCCAAATACGCCTTAAACTTACACGAAAAAGAGCTTTCCGAGCGCGAAAATTCAAAACAGCCCCCAAACGACTATGTGGATCACACGGATAGCTTTGCCATGACAAATAGGACTTGTGAGAACTGACGGAACGTAATTCAGACCCGTAGGTAGAGAGTTAGAGCCGAATATGTCCAAAATTTAGTCGAAAAAAGGCATTTCGGAGGCGAAAATTCAAAACAGCCCCCGAACCACCATGTGGCTCACACAGACAGCTCCTCCATGACAAATAGGACTTGTGGGAACTAATGAAATGTAATCCGGGCCTGTAGGTTGGGAGTTAGAGCCGAATACGCCCTAAACTTAGTTGACAAAGGGCGTTTCGGGGGCAAAAATTCAAAACAGCCCCCGAACCACCATGTAGCTCACACAAACAGTTCCCCCATGACAAATAGGACTTGTGAGAACTGACGGAACGTAATTCGGGCCCGTAGGTTGGGAGTTAGAGCCGAATACACCCTAAACTTAATAGAAAAATGGTGTTTCGGGAATGAAAATTCAAAACAGCCCATGAACCACCGTGTGACTCACACAGATAGTTTCTCCATGACAAATAGGACTTATGACAACTGACAGAACGTAATTCGGACTCGTAAGTAGAGAGTTAGAGCCGAATACGCCTTACACTTAATTCAAAATAGCCCCCAAACGACATTGTGACTCTCATGGACAGCTTCCCTATGACAAATAGGACTTGTGACAACTGATGGAATGTAATCCGGACCCGTAGGTTGGGAGTTAGAGCCGAATACGCCCTAAACTTAGTTGAAAAATGGCGTTTTGGGGGTGAAAATTCAAAAAAGCCCCTGAACGACCGTGTGACTTTCACGAACAACTTCCCTATGACAAATAGGACTTTTGACAACTGACAGAATGTAATTCGGACTTGTAAGTAGAAAGTTAGAGCCGAATACGCCCTAAACTTAGTCGAAAAAGGACGTTTCGGGGGCGAAAATTCAAAACAACCCCCGAACGACCGTGTGGCTCACATGGATAGCTTCACTATGAAAATAGGACTTGTGAGAACTAATGGAACGTAATTCGGACCCGTAGGTAGAGAGTTAGAGCCGAATACGTTCAAAACTTAGTCGAAAAATGGTGTTTCGGGGGGCAAAAATTCAAAACAGTCTCCGAACCACTGTGTGGCTCATACAGACAGTTTCTTCATGACAAATAGGACTTGTGAGAACTGACAAAATGTAATCCGGGCCCGTAGGTTGGGAGTTTGAGCCGAGTACACCCTAAACTTAATTAAAAAAGGGCGTTTCCGAGGTAAAAATTCAAAATAGCCCCCGAACCACCGTGTAGCTCACACGGACAGTTCCCCACATGACAAATAAGACTTGTGAGAACTGACGGAATGTAATTCGGACCCGTAAGTTGGGAGTTAGAGCCGAATACGCCCTAAACTTAGTTGAAAAAGGACGTTTCGGAAGCGAAAATTCAAAACAGGGTCTGAACCACCGTGTGGCTCACACAAAAAATTCCCTCATGACAAATAGGACTTGTGAGAACTGACAGAACGTAATTCGGACCCGTAGGTTGGGAGTTAGAGCCGAATACGTCCTAAACTTAGTTAAAAAATGGCGTTTCAGGGGCGAAAATTCAAAATAGCCCCCGAATCACCATGTGGCTCACACGGATAGTCCCCCCATGACAAATAGGACTTGTGAGAACTGAGGGAACGTAATTTGGACCCGTAGGTTGGGAGTTAGAGCCAAATACGCCCTAAACTTAGTCGAAAAATGGCGTTTCGGGGGAAAAATTCAAAACAACCCCCGAACCACCATGTGGCTCACGCGGATAGTTCCCCCATGACAAATAGGAGTTGTGACAATTGACGGAATGTAATCTGAATCCGTAGGTTGGGAGTTAAAGCTGAATACGCCCTAAACTTAGTCGAAAAAGGGCGTTTCGGGGGCGAAAATTCAAAACAGCCCCTGAACAACTGTGTGGCTCACACGGATAGCTTTACCATGACAAATAGGACTTGTGAGATCTAACATAACATAATTCAGACCTGTAGGTTGGGAGTTAGATTCGAATACGCCCTAAACTTACTCGAAAATGGACTTTCCGGAGGCGAAAATTCATAACTACCCCCGAATGCACCTTACACTTAGTCAAAAAACTTGCAACACTTAGTTAAAAAAGCAATAACTTTATTAAAATAACATCTACATATTCTAATAATTGCCTTTATATATTTATAGAACGAAAAAATTACATATTACAATGTTTGTGAAGTTGGTTGGAATAAATATTGCATGATACATATATATATATACTTTCTTTTATTTCCAAGAAGACATTTCTCGATTGTTCTACCTTAAATGCATGTTAGAACATGTTCTATATGGCTAACTAAATTGATATTTTGTAACCAATTTGTCACGACCCGAACCCGCCCCTAAGGGTTTAGTATCGTAACCGGCCAGTAATCCGCGATTACCAAAGGCCTGCTTGACAGTAATAACAATAGTACAGAGTAAGGGGCTGGCGGAAGCTAAACAGTAAATAAAAGATGTCTAATGAGCTGTGAAAATCTGAATGCAAAAAGACTTTTATGAACAAAGCCACATTCATAATCAAAACATATATACATATCAGATATACATAGCATCCAGGTTAGGGACTTAATCCTTTCACTATAACTGTACAGTCAAGTCTAAAACATTCATTACAAAACAGAGACAAAAGGGCGAATCTGAAACACCCCAAAATAGCCTTGGCTTGAACAAACTCGGAACTTTGAAGTGAGGCACAATGGTGTGAGGCACAATGGTTGGCTTGACAAAACATGAGCTTAACTAGACGCTCCTAGCTTCGGTCCAATGCCTGGTCACTTACATACATATATAAACAGTGAGCTAAAGTCCAGTGAATAACGAATGCGTAAAGGGGTTAAGAATAAATGTCCTTTCAGTAATTAAAACAGTCATTTGCATCAATAAGTTAGTTATTCGATCGATGGCTCATATTTCATGCCATATCAATCAATTAGAGATCATAACAATCATATGTGGTACATCCAATAGCAAAACCGTATAGTAGGTCTTAATAAACCGAGCAGTCAGTTGATGGCCATCAGTACAGTAACAGTAGTTCCAAGGATAGGAACTGACAGAGATCTCTGTAACAATAGCAATAACAGTAACAGTAACAGTAGCAGTAACGGTAACAGTAACAATCAGTTGCTATGGATGCCACAAGTACAGTTCATAAAATAGGACAAACATTCATTCAGTAAACAATATCATTTCAGAAAACAGTACAGTTAATCATTCAGAAAATAAGTATAATTTAACACAGCTTTACAGCATTGTTACTCATAGATTACTGGGTTATAGACAGGCTAATCAGCGTCCTCGGATGCCAACCCTACACAGTTGCAGAACGAACACACACTAAGTTACACACTCGGGATTAATAACTTAGCCCCTAACTTGACTTGGTGTGGTTCTATAACATTATCCTCATTAAGATGCCTTAAACATGACCTAGGAATGCCTAGGATGGGATGAGGATGCAAAAATGTACTTTAAAACACTTTTCAAAATTTGCTGGAAACAAGGGTCTCGCTCGAGCGGACATACAGACAAAGAGGCTCCACTTGAGCATGACTTCCCTTGCTCGAGCGGACTGCAAACTCATGAAAAAGTACTGGTTGCACGTTTTTCATGCTCAATGGACGCTCGACCCACGATCGAACGTGAGACTCAGACCCTCGCTCGAGCGTAGATTACCTCGCTTGAGCGGATTGCAAAACACATGAACTTCTAGGCATATGCATTTCACGCTCGAGCGTGACCCTCGACGCTCGAGCAGAAGTGCATGTACTCAGAGTGTACGCTCAAGCGTGAAGTCCTCCGCTCGAGCGTTGATCAAAAATCTGAAATTTTCAGATTGATCCTCAAGCACAAAACTCAACCTCTAAAGCTTCAAATTCGATTTTTCTGGGCTAATTTTCTGGAAAACACTTAGAAACCCATAATACAACATGTTTTAAAGATCATTTTATAAAATCAAGTCCAAATGTGTGACAATTGAACACAATTTGTAATGTAAACTTGAAGAACAATGCAAGAACATAACATGCATGAGTCCTCATGAACTCCAATGCTCCAAAGCATGATCAAATGCAAGATTGAGCTCAAAAACATAGTGAATTCATGGACTACAACCAAAATATGGACATGCATATGGAAATTCTCATGTAAATGATCTCAAAACTCAATGATATGGACATGCATGCACACATTGTTTCTCAATTCAACTCTTTAGGCTATAACTTGACTTTAATCTCCAATATTTCCATGAACCATGCAAGAAACAACTTAAATTCACAATTAAGAGAAAGAATCCCCTACCTTGAATCTTGAATTCTAAGTATAGAAGCCCAATTTTGCAAGTTCTCTTCAATTCCTCTAGTTTTCCAAGCCAATCTCTAGATGAATCAATTTCTCTCCTACTCTCTCTCTCTCACTCACAGTTTGGTCTAGAAGATGAAATGAAGAATGATGCCAAACAAGTGTAAAGTGTGAGAAGAAATGGCCTTGACCTATTCCACTTAGTGGCAAAAGTGTAAATATCCTATATTCAATTAATCTAGCATTATTTAATCTAATTTAATCATTCCAAATCGAATTTTAATTAAACCTACCATAAAATCATATAAATCCTAATTAGCATATAACACTAATCAATTATTGAATCGGTCGCCGATAAGGCTTTCAATTCGCAGTTCGAAATTAAAACATGAACAGATCATTCTATAACAAACAGATAGAAATGCATTTAAGCAACACACTCACTCAAACAATTTAGGATTTCATCCTAATCAATTACTTATCATGCTTACACATAATTTAACGCTAATTAGAGGTGAGGGTTGTCACACAATTCTAATGTTTCTTTTTTTGTTTTTCTTTGTAGATGGTTTTATTGCGTGGACTTGTAGATAATCTATATTGGTGTATGGAGAAGAATTTTCACTTTTGTGTAAAACTAATATAATACTTTTGTCGTCCTCAGCTTTTGTGTAGTTCATTATTACTGATACAAAAAACTTTTGGCAATCAACAAATAATGACTGTCGTAGTACATAGATCACCTTCTGTCGTGGTACATATAGGACGTTTTGTCATGGTCCACATAAAACTTTTGTCGTGATACATATATCACCTTTTGTTGTGGTACAGATTACGATGGTAATTTGTACTATGCCCAATGGTAATTTCGCTTGGTAGTAAATGTATTTTTTGTATATGGAGGGCTTTGATTTTTGTATGATATATTTTGTATAGAATTATTATTTTAGTTTGGACAATAGTTGATTTGTATGGATTTTGATATTTAATGTTATTTATTTTTGGTATATGGATGCAGATTGTGAAATGATTGATAGTATGTATCATTTTGTTTATATACATATTACAGGTTGCATTGTATATAGACAGGTTGTGGAGAAATTATAATTTCGCAATAAAACATAATATCATGTTTTTGGCGACTAAACAATTAGTAGCTAAAAAGAAATTGGGAAAAGACATTTGGCGACTAAAAGTTTTGTAGCCAAAAAAAAAAAAAAAATAGACATTCGGCGACTAAAAGTTTAGTAGCCAAAAGAAAATCAAACATTTTACGACTAAAATATTTCGTAATTAAAAACAAAAAACTAAATTATAAAAACACTTTTGCTGACTAAAATTTTAATAGCAAAAAATGTAGAACTTTTGGCAACCAAATATTTGGTACCCAAAAGAGGAACTCTTTGCCAACTAAACATTTAGTAGCCAAAGATGGAGACTTTTGGTGACTAAATTTTTAGTAGCCAAAAAAGAACTCTTTGCCGATTAAAATTTTAGTAGCTAAAAAGGTGGGACTTTAAGCGACTAAAAGTTTGGTCGCCGAAAAGGGTCTAATTTAATTTTGATGTTCAACGTTTTTGCGACTAAAATTTTAGTTGAGAATTGTATATATTTGGCAACTGAAATAATTTTAGTCGCTAATTATCTTTACTGATAATTTTTTGGCGACTACTTTGTCGACCAAATAATTTAGTCACCAAAATCATTCGGCGACTAAAAATTAACTTTTGACAATTAAAAATTTAGTCGTCAAAAGTGAAAATTCTTGTAGTGAACATTTATGCGATATATTATAATAAGGTGACTTTTCACAAGGAGCCTTGTGGAAGCTCCAAAACTCCTACCAACATTTGTGAATTTTTGAATTAAAATATAATTTTAAAAAATGTTACTGGCTAACCCATTAAATCAATAACTATAAAAATACTAATTATCTCATGATTTATCTTTTTTAAAAAGAAAGATAAAAGAATCTTCATCATCTATTACTAAAATCTATCATCTCTCACAAAAATTTAAAAGGAAAGATTAAGAAATTTTCAAAACTAATCAAAAAATTTTGATTTTGTAATTTAAAAATTAAGAAATACACATGTGATAAATTAAAAAATTTGAAAATATTTATGTAGAAAGTCTAAAATAAGGTTGTAATCATATATAAATCACATGAAAATTGAAAATTCTCAATAATTAAATTTAACATGAAATTTTATTCATATTTAATTCAAAACCTTTTATTATACTATACTATTATATAAGCAAAACCATTGTCAAGCCTTTGAAAAAAATTATAAAACTATAAAATTTAATTGATTAATTTATGAATTATTTAAGGCATCAATTATCAATGATATATATCTATGATTTTAAATTTAATTTTTTTTACATAAAAAGTATTAAAAAAAATTAGCAATATCCATGCCTAACTTGAAATTTAAAAAAGTCCAAATAATTTTTAACAATTTGTCTAAAAATTCCGATTATAATTTTGTCTAAAATTTGAACATATTTTCTTTATAATAATGAAAATCTCTTCTATTTATTTTTATTTTTTTGGCGGGTGGGGGGGGGGGGGGGGAATTAAAATATACATGTGGCATAAAATACATCTAACCATAAATAATAATAAAAAAGAAAAAGAAAAAGGAAAGGCTACAGATAGAATTTCAAAACAAAATTCTTAACAATTCCTAAGTTACTTCTAATTTTAAAATTTAAGCATATATAATTTGAATATTTTTATATGAAAATATAAATGAAATTAGGTATATATCATATTTTATAAAACAGTTATAAAATTCAAGTACTCATATATTAATCTTATTGAGAAAAAAATGAAATGAAAACTTGAAAATTATAAATTGGCATATAAATCAAACCAAGCTTGGCTTCTAGGTTGTGTTTAGTGTCTAACCCAGTTACAGCAACCCCAAGATGAAAATTATAATATAATTTAAATATAAAATTCAAATTAATTATTTACCAAATATGTCTACTTATTAATAGACATTGTCCCTGAATTGTTAAGAAATTATTAATAAATTTTAATTTTTATCTTTGAGCCATTAAATTTATAGTTGATGCATATTTAAATAACCGCAGGTTATTCTTACATGAATAAAAAAATTAAAAAATAATTATAGAAGTAAAAAAATTTAATCGCCTCACAATAAATTAAAATTAGCTAATAGGGAATGAAAGATCAAGAAATCATTTGAGAATAATAAACAATTCAAATAATTTTTCATTTCTTACACCTAAAAATAAAATTAATCTTTACTTGAATGGAGAAATTATTGTAGAATATTAAAATACACAATTAATTTGTTGTACGATACTTAAAATCCATCTTTATTTTTCTCATTAGAATCATTTTTATAAAATTAAATCTGAAAATTAATTTCTTACCTTCATTAATGATTAAATTTTTACTTTATTTTTTTATTTCTCACCATTATTTTGTTCTATTATTATTTATAGCAAAGTGTTATTATTTAAATTATCTAATTTTTACTTCTTCAATATATCTAATACTCATATAATTTTATTGACAATATTGAGAAATTAGACTCTAATACTAATTTAAACACACAAAGAAATAAAACACTTTCTAAATAAAAAATAAATAAATATAATTTGATTTAGGCCATTAAATATATATGAAATTATTATTTATTTTTCATAATTTTTTTAAAACATGAATTTAATTTCTTGACTCTAGTTTTTTCCACAACAAGTTTTTTTTTTAAACTTTTATAAACAAAAAATAGAATAAAAATTCAACCATTAATGAAGGCGAGAAATAAATTTTATGATTTATTTTAATAAAAATAGTATATATGAGATAAATAAAGACAGATAAATAAATTTTAAATATCATACATAACAAATTAATTGAGTATTTTATTATTTTCAAATAATTTCTTCATTCAAGTAAAGATTAATTTTAATTTTAGGTGTGAGAAATGACAAATTGTTTGAATTATTTATTATTCTCAAATGATTTCTGGGTTTTTTATTCCCTATTAACTAATTTTAATTTATTCTGAGACGATTAAATTTTTTTTACTTCTATTTTTATTTTTTAATCATGTAAGAAATATTAACCTGCGCTTTTTTAAATATGCATAGACTAGAAGCTTGATGACTCAAAGATAAAATTTAAAATTTGAGAATAATATATGATTGAGAAAAGATAAAATAATAATTTTTTTATATAGGAATAAATAAGTAATGCAAATTGCTGGGTAAAAATAAATCTATTTATTTTAATTTTAAAAAAACTAAAATAATAAAAGCATTACTTAAAATAAATAAATTTTAGGTTATTTATGTGGTGTGAAATAAGTCTTATATTAAAGGGTAAATTACAAATACACCCCCTGAGATTTGATTAAAATATGAATCACCCCTTATTGTTTTGGAAATTACATTCCATCTTTATAACAAATCACCCATTTTATTAATAAATCATGAAGTCAATTAACCATTTTTAATGATGTTAGAAATATGTTTCAATTAATAATTTAGATAATTTTATTATTATATAGGAGCGCAATTATGAATTTTATTTTTTAGTTAAATCTGTTAAATAAAAAAGTCTGATAGGGGATACTTGTAATTTTCAAATAACAGGGGGCAATCTGTATTTGAAATAAATCTCAGGGGTGTATTTGTAATTTATCCTACATTAAATTATCAGGATGTTATGTAATGTTAATTTTAGAGAGATTATTTATTTTTAAGTATTTTATTAATATTTTTTTTTCATTAAATGATTTAATAATGTCTTAAAATTTAAAAATTTTATTTAATATTGCATGAAATTTAAGAATTTTTTTAAATAATGGTAAAATATGTATGAGTTTTTGATAATATATATGCAAAACATCAGGGGAGGTGAGTAAAATTTTTTCATTTGAATAGATAAAGTAATTAATGGGCAATTCTGTCATTTTTGATATGACATCAACATGACATCAGTATGACATCAACATATCCCGTTAAATAGCTTAACAGTGGGAGAATATTGATAATAATTTCAAAAATAAGAGAGGTTAGTGTAATTATTAAAACCATAGGAAGGCCTCTGTAATTGTCAGAAATCACAGAGGAGGTAAGTAATAGCGATTCCGATTTTGTCCCGATCTTTATTGTATTCCGGACTCGGACCTTGAGGTTTAATATTGTTATTTATGTCTCGATCCCTCTTTTTCCCCTTCTTATTTAAGTATTGGAGTGTTTTAGGCATGTTCCGAGCAAGTTGGTTGCTACTTGTTCAAGTTGTTGTTGTCTAGAAAATTGCTTCTTTGCTCGAGCGAGGCTTCTTGCGCTCGAGCGAGCCTCGTGAAACTTGTTTTTTCGCTCAAGTGAGGTTTCTTGCACTTGAGCAGGATTTGAGAGTTCTCAGTATTTTTTCGAGACGTAGAATTTCTAGGAATGTGAAATTCTTCGCTCGAGCAAGGCTTTTTGCATTCGAGCGAGGGTGTGCGTCTGTAAAACTTCTATAGGTATGTATTCTGTGCTCGAGCGACGCTTCTTGCGGTCGAGCGAGGTCACTTGTTGTGTCTGGTTGCTCGAGCGACAACTACTTCGCTCGAGCGAGCCTCGCGTATATCAGTTCGCAGCAGCTCTTTTTTACACAGAAATTTTATATCTTTTCACCCCAAAACCCTAAATTGGCTTCTTCTCTCTCAAAAACTTGACTTCTCTCTACAAATAGTCCAAGATCTAAGCATCTCTACCCTACTTCCTTTGACAAAAAGGTGGAGCATTTTGTGGGCTTCCATTTGATCTGAGTAAAAACAAGTTTGGGCATTTTTTGAAGTTCTTCCTTTTCTTCTTTGGGCTTCTACTCTTGAGGTAGGGATGTCCTACACCTCAATATGATTTTTAACCTTGATATTTGTTGTTACGTATAAATGGTAAAATTTTGGAAGGATTTGGGTAAGGTTAGGGTTTGGGTTCAAATTGAAAGAGGGGTTTCTATGTTGGGTTCTATAAATGAAAATGGGGTTTTGAATATGAGGTTACCTTGGGTTAAAATAGTGAAATTTGGCCTTGGGGTTGATATTTGAAAAAGGAGGTAGTTTGCCATAATTTGTGTTGAATGATTATTTTGTATAAATAATGGAATTGGTATGGAAAATGTGAAATTAGAAGGATGTATGAATGAATGGTGTAATTGGATTTGTTAAATCACTCACCTATGGAAACTTGATAGTTTATCTGTTATAAAGATTGTATATCTGTTTAGAAATATCTATTTTAAGCTATCGGTAGAGGATAGCCATGATTGTTGTATAAATTGCATGAGGATTAGATGAATTGAAACTAATCATTTAGATTATGTCATTGAATATGATTGAAACACTGAATATGTGTTGTGGATAGTATGATTGAAACACTGAATATGTGTTGTGGATAGTCATTGTATATGATAATGCTTTTAATACATTGTATATGTATCATTGTTTGGGAGGAGAGGGGGGATGGACTCCATTTAAAATTAAGTTGGCCGGAGTGTCCAGGGTGAAAGTCCCAAAATCTTGTATATATATATGGGTGTCGATTCCCTCAGATAAAAATTTCGTAAAATGGCAAAGTTGAAGTGTTTGAATAATGAATGTTATTGAATTGTGAACCAATGAGTTGTAGTCTCATTTGGGTTGTTTAGAGAACAAGGAACTAGACTTATAAATTGATTTAAAATGAATAATGGAAATGGATTGAGATGTGAATATCCATATTGATTGGTCATGGAAAAATATAAGTTGGTTATGTATATTGAACATTTATTTGACACTTACATCTTAGTTAAACCTCATATATTGTGTTAGTCTATCTCTACTAGATTTTGACTCACCCTACTTATGAAACCATTTTTAGGTACGTAGCTTGGCAGGACTTAGGAGTTGGAAGCTCTATTTTTGTTATTTCTGTGTTTAACTGTTTATTCAAGTCGAGGGCTTTTAATGTATAGAGCTTATGACTCTCTTTTGTTTTAATCAAGTTTTATCTTGGAAAGATATAAGCCCGTAGGGCATTTTATCTTGTTGTCATTAACTAGTATTACATGCTGTAGTTTCAGAATGAACATTTATCAAAATGTAATGCATGTAATAACTTTTGTAATATAGACCCTGATGAATGAAAGTATGTCATTTCTATTATGTTCAAAGATCTTATAGAAAGGACAATTTGTATTATATTTTGGGGGCGTCACATAAGTATAATTTACCCCTCAAAAAAAAAAAAAAAGGAAATCTTTGCATCATCTTGAAAAGACCAAACAATTCTTATGAATGAGTGCATATGAGTTTATACATTTGGAAGGATAAAATGAGAAATTTGAGCAACAAATAAAAGAATGATATAGTCATTTACGTTTTTCCATACAATTAAAAAAATCATACCCCAATACATTAACTTTTATTATCTCATAAAAAAGTCAAAATGCCATTTAAATAACTAATTTTAAATATCCACTTAGTTAAAAATAAAGGGGACTTATGTGCAGGTCCCAATAGGTGAACTTATTATTAAATAGGTCCTGTGATAATTAGCAATGTTTTTCATCAAATATTTATAAAAACATTACTAATTTTCAATTTTTAGCAACAGTTTAAAAAATTCGTCACAAAAAAATCACTAATTATAAGTGATAGTTTAAAAAATTTCATAACAAAGTTATTAATTGTCAATTTTTAGCGATAACTTTCAGTGACAAATTGATAAAACTTAGTGGTAATTAAGTATAACTATTAAAACACATTGATAATTTATCCTAAAAATAACTAAAACTCATTTAATCTTATCTATTTTTTGTTTTTAAATTTTTTTTAATTGATTAAAAAATAAATTTATGTATTATTGTTTAACTCCGTGCATAGCACAGGTTATACACTAGTTAGGTTAAAAAGAATGTTTTGCTTTTGTTACAATAACATAATTAATGAAATTATTTGGTGAGAATATTTGTAATGATATTTTTTTTAATTAACTATTTTTATTGATAGGTGAAATAATGAACAAATAAATAGATAGCTAAAAATAATATAATTTTTCAAATTATTATGGCTTTTATGATTTGAAAATATTAGAACTTGGCTATTGCCAAAAAAAATAAATATATATATTATAACTCGAGTGATCCTTAATTTAAATGATAAGTAAAACTAAAAAAATGGAATATTTGTTTTGTTTTTTAGACATTTTGTTTTTAAGGCTATTATAGTCTAGTTAAAAAATTGTGTTTGGAATGATAATTGACATTTTTTAAACTACTTTGATAGTTGTGAAAGAAAAAAATAAAATAAAATGATTATGATTTAGATGTGATATTTTGTCTTATTAACTATTCTAACTTATTTCATCACTATTTTAACAAAAAAAGCCATATCTTAAACAAGTCATGTTTTACTCATTATTAACGATCAATTATCATCTATTTGTTTGGAAGGATAATATATATATATATATATATATTTACGTTTGGTGTGGTAGAAAATAATTTTTTATAGTAAATAAAAAATAAACCTATTTAAACAACAATCACTGTCATTGCCGCCATGACTCCAAAAACCACTGATGCCACTACCCTTAGGTCACGTTTGTTTGGCGGATTATATTGGATGAGATCGTTAGTGAAAGGATTGTTAGTGAAGAGATTGTTAATGTAGGAATTATTAGTGAAGGGATTAAGTAAAAATGTGTTTGTTTTGATGATAGTATGAGAGATGATTAGTGATGAAATTGTTAAATTATTTTTATATAAAATAAATAAATAGATTATTTCTATATTAAAAAAATAGAACAAATATTAAAACAAACAAGTACACTTGATAAAAAAAATGAAATTAAAAAAAACAAATTTTTTTTTTTATATAAAATAGATTTAATTCCTTCACTATTTTCCTAATCCTACCCAAAATTTAGCCAAGTTAATCCTTCTATATGAGGGTATTCATAGTCCCATGGGACTACTAGTCCCTTTCTATTTTTGTCAACCAAAAATGAGTTATATAAAACCCACAAGATTGATAGTCTAATCCTCTCACCTATAAAGTCAAACAAACATGACCTTACTACCATCACCAATTCATCGCCCTACAACGTCTCCATCGGCCTTATTGTAGGACCTACCATAACTAATACAACTATTAATATTTTATATTGAAAATATTTTTTGGAAAATAAAATTTATGGTACCAACCCTTTAACATAAGAAAATATTTTATACTGGAAATTTTTTTTGGAAATTTTTTTTAATAATGCTGAAACAAACTGAAGGTTCTAAATCTTTTAGGGAAAGACTAAAGTGCCACCCTTCAAATGATGTATACCATATATACCTTATAATTACAAAAGAAAATGATACAATTTAATGGACGAATTATACTAACAGTGTCTATAGTTTTGGGCTCATGTCACTTTAGTCCCTGACTTTTTAATTGTGACACATTTGACCCTGAATTTTAAATCTTGTTTCAAATAAGGACAATTGAAGATATCATTGCTCAATTTCAAGAGTAAAGTTGTCAATTTGATAAAATATAAACCAATTTGACAAAAATAAATGTCCAAAAAATTATTTTTAAATTTTTTAAAATTATTTCTACTCATCAAAGACAAAATTATATAAAATTGATAAATCTTTTACGCATTTATTTATTTATTTATTTTACCAAATTAATTTTTACTATGTGTTTGGATGATGATCATGTAATGAGTGATTGTTAGGTTCTTAATGTATAATTGATATATTTAATATATGAAGGGCAAAACACCAATAAATCTCAAATTTTAATTTGTTAAACCATTTGATTCTATCTTTTATTTTGTAGGCTGATAAGTCCTGTTTAAACGTTAATTACGTATGTATCCATTTAATTAACATGTAAAAAATTTTTGGCGGAGGGTAAATGTTAGTTTTTAGTGATGTTGTAATGACAAAAATGCCCAAAAGCTTACTATAGGCTTTTTTATGTTTTCCCTCCTTCCTGAAACAAAACGGCCGAGATATTATGGAAGATTCTGAGTTTATATCCCAACGTTAGTGATTGGGATCCTCATTTTGTGTGATTGAATATTCACATTTGGCAATGTTGACCCTCCAAATGTTGAATCACATAATAACATAGCATTCGACCCACAAAAAAACCTAGAAACCCAACAAGGCGTACACGTTGTTAACATTTGTAGAAGCTATTCGCCATAAGGACTGAGGACTTTTGAACTCTGCTTGTCGATGAGATCATAATGTCGGCGAACAACCGTCGTCAGTGATCCGGTGTTGTTTTGCGATGGCAGTAGGTATGTGAATGGTTGCTATTGAACTAACGTCGTCAGTGACTGGGTTTGTAAGTCATATTGTGGTTTCAAATTGGGATTGTTGGTTGTTTTTATTGATGTTGTTTAGGCCAAAATCGGAAATAGAAGTTTTATGTTTTTTGATGGATGAAGTGTTGTTATGTTGTGTTTATTGTTTGCGTAAAATGCAATGGCAATGTGTTTATGTGCTGTAACGACAATATTTAGTGAGAAAAAATGGGATTCATGTTAATGTTAAAAAATGGGATTCAGGTTGATGTTATTTTTTGGGGATGGACAAATAATGTAGTTGTTTGGTATGTTTATTGTGTGTGTGTGTGTAAGTAAAGTGATTTTGGAGTGGGGTGGATGTTAGTGATTACGGGCGTGAGAAATCCATGTGGGTTGTGTTGATGGTGTTTGGGTAGTTGTCCACAATTATGGAACATGGTAAATGTTAGGTGTGGCTAAATGTTTGATGCAATTATGATTTGGGAACAGGGTGGGGATGTTGGTAATGGGTAGTCGAGGTGGATTTTTGTTGCTAGTTTTGGGGAATGTTGTTAGGAGTTGACCATGTAGGTGTACTTGGTGTGTTGTATACGGCTGGGTGTGTGTGTGGTTAACAGTTATTGTGAAAAGTTGTCGATGTGATGGTAGTGATGTTGCAAATGTATGGTGATAAGATATTTGTTTTATGTTTGATTTGGTTACTCATAAAGTTGTTGTTTGTGGGGTTGTGGGTGGCAATGACATTTAATATTTAGGAGGGGTTGTCATAGTTCGGTAATGTTAAGTTATGCATGTGTTATTATTTTTAGGGGGGTAACGTTGACAAGTTTTGGTGCGTCAGATGTAATTGGCTGGAGAGGGTATGATGAAATTATGATTGGGTGGTAAAGGGTTTGAAAATGTGAGTATGTGTGCAAATCTTTGTATTATTGTTCCATTAAGGTAGTCATTATCTCAAATTTAATGGTGGAAAATGTAATATATTTGCTTTGTGATTAGTGAGAGTAATTGTGATAATGTTGTATTGTGAACGTAGTAGTGATGTTTGTTGTTATTCGCAAGTGTTTTGTGGAAAATTTATTGTGTATATGACTGCTTAGTGTATGTTGCAATTGAATGTTGTAGGATCCGTTGGGGTAAATGTTAAGTAAATTTTGGTAAACATTTTGATGTGGCCACCAAATACGTAAGTTTTTCAAACAAAATGAAGCGACTGTGCAATATGTACTTAAACACATACGTGTCTATGGTGGAAAATGTTGGGTGCATTAACTAATCATATTATTTGGTTTACGTGTTTAACTTATGTTGTTATGATTTGTGTAGGTATATGTAACAAAAGTTTTTTGCGAATATGGGGAGAAATTGTTATGATGTTGTTGGGTGTTGGTGGGGAGACTATATGATTCATTTAATGGAATGGTTTGTTATGTAGTTTAGTTGCTTTAGCTTGTGTGATGTGAACATTGTGGCGATGTTATTTGGTGGTACTTGTAGGTGTGTTATGGGAAATTTGTTGTGTATATGGTGGTTTAGTGTGTGTTCATGTTATTGTGGGAGAGTATGTGTTGCAAACTGATATTGTCAGGTACGTGGGGGTAATGTTAATGACAAGTGTGTGAACATCTAACGTGGCCACCAAAGACGTAAGTGTATCAACTACTTCGAATCGACTCTGCATGATTATAGCTCGACCTTCCGCGCTCCTTTCGGAAGGCGAATAGCCCTACAGTTCGGACTCCACTTGTGGTTCTGAATCTGATTTCACAGGTGCAATGTGAAATAGTGAAAACATAAAAAGAGTCCAAATCTGGCAATTCTTTTTGAAAAATCGATGTTTGAATAAAATGTCAAAAATAGACTGCTTTGTCAAATTATAGAGTCGTCTCCTAAATATTTTTGAAAAATTTAGGAAACTCAAGACTCATGCCAAAGGCCATTAGTCCGTCATCACCAAAGTGTCTCGACTCGGGAACTTAAGTACGAGAGAGGAATGTCATGAATTGAGCACCCCAGTCGCCCGATCAAAGATCGGCCTCTACTAATCATGATGTATTTCTTATTTACATTATATGTTCTTGTTCTGATTTATTAGCTATTCTTTACTATATGATGCGCACACAAGGTATAAAATAGTTTTGTGAGATTTGAAACATTTGATCTCAAGTTTTGTTTTGAATTTGTTTTATGAATTTGCCACTTGAAAAAGTAGGCTAAATGGATATTAATCAAACCATCCCAATTCAAACAACTAGCCTTCATCCACAAGTATTCAAACAATTTATATCACTTAAGCAATTAGCCTCATGGTATTCATACTTTGGACATGGCAACACAAACATCCAATGCAAAATACTAAAACAATAAAAGCTCACCTAGTACTCCCAGCCAAAACAAAACAAAGTAATTAGAAAAATATGTATGCTCCTAATTAAATGCAATATAGCTAATGCAACGTACGCATTATGTATTTTAAAGGCTCGTTTATGAGCATGGCATATGATTGCATTCAAGACATGAGAAAGCACGTATTCAAGTAATGAATTTTGAACATTTGATATCGGGTTAGCATGATAAGCCGAACCTTACATGCATGCAAGACAAATGGATATGAGACATAAGCATGCTAATGAAACGTGATGCTCTATACTAACCATTGTAGGCGAATAAATAAAAGAGAGAAAGACGTAAGATTGGAAGACATATACATTATTATAACATTTGATCCCTCACGCAGGAGGGTGCGAATCAATGTCCGAAAGTCCGAATTAAACTAACTATTACAAAACCGAATAAATGAATAAAATAGGCTAAGCTAATTAACTACTTTATTACAACAATTTAACTAGCTATACCAGTTATCAATAAGCAATGGCTACAATAATACTAATTAAAATAAGATTAATTTACAACTATGATAATTATAATACTAATAAAACAATTAATCGCGTTCGACAAAGGCGTAAGTGAAGATAGATGAGGGCTAGTGGGTTGGTCAGAGTAAATGTTTATGATCGGAGGTTAGACGGTAATGACAGTTTGCAGGCATGGTTTATTTTCCCCGTAGATTGTCAATGCGAGTTAGTCTACTATAGGAATGGTTATTGTTCAATTAACGACAAACAGGTGCCATGGATGGTGAAGTATCGACTTGAAAATTCCAATATTAAAAGGGGGGTTACGTATTGTAAAATGAAGGGGTATCTGAAGTATTCTACGAGTGACATGCCAGAAGATTCGCAAATGAGGGCCCCCTCTATTGTTGTGTTATCTAAAAAATATACTAATGATAATGTTGATGTTTGGCATTGTTCTCCAACGAAGGCCATTCCGATTCTGACACGGACTAAGTCTGTTGGTTTACCGGAGAGGCGAAGAGATTTGTTGTTAGGAGGTTTTGGGGAAAGTGGTTCAGTTATTCATGAAAGCAAAGGTCATCTGAGTTTTTCAGAGATTGATGTACGCAGAGGTGGTGATGACACTATTGATGTTGATCCTGGCCCGTCAATTTCAGAGGTTGGTGTTAGCAAAGATGAAGTTGATCGCAGAGGATCAGTTGTTGTGGATCCAGCAGAATTTTCTAATGTTTTACGAAATGTAATCATCAGTGTAAAAAATAGTGATGTGACTCAAGATGTAATAGTTGATGATAAGGGAAATGTAGTAACTAAATAAAACTTTGAGTGGTTTCATGAATAAAATTAATAAAATTTTTCATTAATCATGACGGTGGTTACATTAACATCAAACCATTCTCTCATTTTTGGGGACATTGCATCTAACCAACTACTGTCCCCATTTGTTAATAAAACACAAGGAATTCCTCCTCTAATAGTGAGATCTGGTTGGAACTTAACAAATACATGGAAATCTCTTTGGCATCCTACTAAATTCTTCATTAATTCGGTAGGGACTATCGAGTATTTGATGTCGTCTATGACGTTGTAGACGGCGTCTTGGTCGTAGTCCTTGAAACTTATTCTGCCGGAGAAGTAATTGTGTCGTCCGAGGCTTCTGGCCCAGGCGGTTTTGCCTGTTCTTGAGGGTCCTTCGAGGTAGAGGGAGATTGGGCGGATGGGCCTCTGCTCTGGTTCCTATTATCAGAGGAGGAGGAGAGTTCTTCGTCAGTATATAAATTGATTATATTATTTTTGTGTATCCCTAATCTAAGGAAATCGTCTTCCCTCCAAACGGAGAGACAGCAATTTTGACATAACTCGTACTGAACGCAATTTCGACTTACAAACAAAATATTATTTTCTGCCCATTTTTTTACTTCTTCATTTAAGAAAGGAAATGAATTAAAAGGGCTAGTATATGGGGACCTCTCTCTTTTGTAATGATCCCTAGAAAATGTTTTTAATTGGGGGTATTTTATGACGTAATCAGTGGGACATCTTTCTTTACAGAGAGCAAAGAATTGTTCCTCCGTTTCTGCTTCGCCAAGTATTCCCCTCCAGAGTTCGTCTCTGTTTTTCGAAGGACTTTTCCCCTTAGATGAAAATTCTCCCCATTCGACGAACTCGCCCTCTTTCTGTATATACTGTCGACTTGCTGTTGGCGAGTGGAGTTTTTCTATATTTGGATGGTAGATCCTCCCATTGGTTCCAGTGAGATCGAAAAATCTTGGGTTGGAGGTTTGGATCTTCTTCGTGCATTGAACCATGGCATGAAGGTGAGGGTTTCATGGAGCTCCCTTGCGACAAGTATGTAGTATGGCTGACAGGCTAGTTGGAGGAGAGATTGGAGGAGTTCTAAGAGTTGTTCTTTTGGGCATGGGCATTGTGGGTAGGTGAGGAAGACATTCTTGGCATTAAAACGGAAAGAGCCTTGGCAAGGCATTATTTAGCTTATTTAGTGATTAACACTTAATTTACACAGGTGTGAATGTTGTTAGTCGAGGCTTTATATAGGGGGAGGTCACACCAGCTGGGGGGGTGCTATATATAATATTACTAGCACCCTCCCTGTTGAAATTATACCCGTTAGGCAATTTCACCCGTCGATGGACGTACGGATGGTGATGTGTAAGGCGGAGATTAAATCCGTACTCACACCAAATAGTAATCACTGTTTGGTGTGACTAGTGTGAGTAGACGTGGCCATATCCTGTCCACCCACGTGTCACGATCGTGGTGATTTTGCTTGGATAAAAAGCAAAGGTGCACAGAATTCCGCGTGAATGAACAGTAATGGGCGGGAATTCGAATTTTAAATTTCGAATCTCCGTATTTATAGCTATCTATATATTTGGGTCCAGCCTCAGATATTTGTCGGTGGAGAGAGATATGAGAGATATGCTTGTGCAGTTGGAGAGTTATTATACTGAGGTGATTTTCTGGTACCTTGTTTCGTCCCTCCTTTTTTTTCTGCCATTTTTGTCGATTTATTTGGTATACAATGTTGTACTCCTTAGAAGAGTATCCCGAGAATTACGGGCAGTTCACTCAAATGTGTGTAGATCGCTTTTTGACATAGCAACTAGGACTGTGGGAAAAGAGCCATGGAGAGCTCCATAAGTTTGTTCGGTGTCTGAAGAGCGAGGGCAAAAATATCAAAGCTAAGGTGTCCGAATGTAAGGGTTAGCGAGGTAACAGATCCTATAGAAGTGTTCGTATAAAAGATTTGGAGTTATTTATAAAAATGAAAGGAATAGGAAGCGACCATTCATGGACCCCCTTGCGTCTGGGAGGTCAAGGACACCGTGCCGGTGGATATAGGCGTAATTACCGTAGTCGCACCTTTTAAGACCCAAGATGTTCGCAGACGATGCGTCGAATATTCCCGATTTATTAAGAAGACTAAGAGGGAGTAAGGAAATTCTGACTATCGATGAACAATTAAGGGAAGTTAAGTTTGATAATAAAGGCGTGTCAAGATTACTTAATGGTATTGAGTTGGGTAAAAAGAGATCTGACCGTCAATCAGACAAGATCGTGGTTAAGGGTATCAAATTCATTGGTAATGTTCAATTGAGACAAGATGCTAAGGACGAAGCTGTGGTCCACCACGTGTTGTTTTTTGTCATCAGTGATAATAGTCCGTCAGATTCCGTCCCTACACCTGACAAGATATTTATTGGAGTTGGCGAGGGTAATCCTGAGACCTGGATTGTTGGTCCCGATCCGACCGGTTTCGGATGCTAAAGAAAATGAAATTCAAGCTCGTTGGTGGCAAGGACAAAGAGTACGTTCGTCACGGGATAGAAGTTGTAGACCGGTTCTTCCCAGTTGATGTTTGGACGGACTACAAAGATACGCTGTTGGAAAATGTTGGAAGCATTCAAAAGGGTGCCATATATTTAGTGGTTGCTACTGTTAGTGGAAAGGAATGCAAAATTACTTTAAGGAGTCAAATGTACTTTAAAATTGTTTAGAATTGTAATTTGATGTATTTTTATTTCTAATGTTCAGGTTAATGGAGGTGGACGATATAAAAACTGGGGTTGTTGAAGGTGTTTCAGCAAGTGATTGCAGTTGTATTGAACTTGCGTTGCCTAATTTATTTTCTCAATTGAGGTTAAGATACAAAAAAAAAAAGTATTAAGGTTGATAAAATATTGATAAAATATTCCCCCCTTTGCGCACCCAATGCTAGCGGGTTGGTCAGAGTAAATGTTTATGATCGGAGGTTAGACGGTAATGACAGTTTGCAGGCATGGTTTATTTTCTCAGTAGATTGTTAATGCGAGTTAGTCTACTATGGGAATGGTTATTGTTCAATTAACGACAAACAGGTGCCATGGATGGTGAAGTATCGACTTGAAAATTCCAATATTAAAAGGGAGGTTACGTATTATAAAATGAAAGGGTATCTGAAGTATTCTACGAGTGACATGCCAGAAGATTCGCAAATGAAGGCCCCCTCTATTGTTGTGTTATCTAAAAAATATACTAATGATAATGTTGATGTTTGGCATTGTCCTCCAACGAAGGCTATTCCGATTCTGACACGGACTAAGTCTGTTGGTTTACCGGAAAGGCGAAGAGACTTGTTGTTAGGAGGTTTTGGGGAAAGTGGTTCAGTTATTCATGAACGCAGAGGTCGTCTGAGTTTGTCAGAGATTGATGTACGTAGAGGTGGTGATGACAATATTGATATTGATCCTGGCCCGTCGATTTCAGAGGTTGGTGTTAGCAAAGATGAAGTTGATCGCAGAGGATCAGTTGTTATGGATCCAGCAGAATTTTCTAATGTTTTATGAAATGTAATCATCAGTGTAAAAAATAGTGATGTGACTCAAGATGTAATAGTTAATGATAAGGGAAATGTAGTAACTAAATAAAACTTTGAGTGGTTTCATAAATAAAATTAATAAAATTTTTCATTAATCATGACGGTGGTTACATTAACGTCAAACCATTCTCTCATTTTTGGGGACATTGCATCTAACCAGCTACTGTCCCCATTTGTTAATAAAATACAAGGAATTCCTCCTTTAATAGTGAGATCTAGTTGGAACTTAACAAATACATGGAAATCTCTTTGGCATCCTACTAAATTCTTCATTAATTCGGTAGGGACTGTCGAGTATTTGATGTCGTCTATGACGTTGTAGACGGCATCTTGGTCGTAGTCCTTGAAACTTATTCTGCCGGAGAAGTAATTGTGTCGTCCGAGGCTTCTGGCCTAGGCGGTTTTGCCTGTTCTTGAGGGTCCTTCGAGGTAGAGGGAGATTGGGCAGATGGGCCTCTGCTCTGGTTCCGGTTATCAGAGGAGGATGAGAGTTCTTCGTCAGTATATAAATTGATTATATTATTTTTGTGTATCCCTAATCTAAGGAAATCGTCTTCCCTCCAAACGGAGAGACAGCAATTTTGACATAACTTCGTCTTGAGCATAATTTCGACTTACAAACAAAATATTATTTTACGCCCATTTTTTACTTCTTCATTTAAGAAAGGAAATGAATTAAAAGGGCTAGTATATGGGGCCTCTCTCTTTTGTAATGATCCTGGAAAATGTTTTTAATTGGGGTATTTTGTGACGTGTCGGTGGGACATCTTTCTTTCTGAGAGCAAAGAATTGTTCCTCCGTTTACGCTTAAGTATTCCCCTCCAGAGTTCGTCTCTGTTTTTCGAAGGACTTTTCCCCTTAGATGAAAATTCTCCCCATTCGACGAACTCGCCCTCTTTCTGTATATACTGTCGACTTGCTGTTGGCGATCTCACTGGAACCAATGGGTTGGAGGTTTGGATCTTCTTCGTGCATTGAACCATGGCATGAAGGTGAGGGTTTCCATCTTCATGGAGCTCCCTTGCGACAAGTATGTAGTATGGCTGACAGGCTAGTTGGAGGAGAGATTGGAGGAGTTCTAAGAGTTGTTCTTTTGGGCATGGGCATTGTGGGTAGGTGAAGAAGACATTCTTGGCATTAAAACGGAAAGAGCCTTGGCGAGGCATTATTTAGCTTATTTAGTGATTAACACTTAATTTACACAGGTGTGAATGTTGTTAGTCGAGGCTTTATATAGGGGGAGGTCACACCAGCTGGGGGGGCGCTATATATAATATTACTAGCGCCCCCCTATTGAAATTGTACCCTGTCACGACCCCATTCCGCCCCTAGTAGAATGGTGCCATGATGGCCAGTAATTCGGGATTACCAAAGGCCACTTACAAGAAAACACACACAAATCAGAGTAAACATATGGGGCTTACAAATGCGGAAGCAATAATCAAAAGTAAAGTAGTCCATAAGAGCCGTGCTTGAGTTAAATGAGATGGCAAACATCTTATAGTAGCTTTAATACAAAATAATGACGTACACAAATTACATCTTGATCAAAAGGCTTCTCGGCCATCAAACACAAAATACAATAAAGTAACCAAGAAGCATAATCTTCAAGATCTTTGCCAAAACATGAATCCAAAAACACATCGGCAAAACATGTCTTTAAGCACAACTAGGCATCACCACCGACACACTCATCACCTACATATATATAGAGGGTGAGCTTGGATACTCGATGAATGGCATAGGTAATAAAGGGTTTACATGAATGATATCCGAGATCTTTAAAACAAATAATACATGAAACAAATCAAGTTCATCTATCAAATCTTTCAAAGCTTCAAGAGATGCTTACTAACATCAATATAATACAAGTGATGACATCTCGGACAAACAAGCCCGCGATGGCGTCGATGGCAAAAGCAAGACAAGACAAGAGAGATCTCAAAACAATGGTGTCGTTGCATTATAGTCCCCGGACACTAAGGACTTGTGCCACAAATGCTTATAGTCCCCGCACGCACGGACTTCCAAACTTTGTGCTACAAATGCTTATAGTCCCCTAGCACATACGGACTAGTGCCACAAATGCTTAAAGTCCCCGCGCACGGACTTCCAAGAATGTCATCAAAACAAGATATAACACTTGGTATACAAAATAGGGATAACATTCATGCCTACAGATACTTTCCAAAACAAGGCAAAAATAAGGCTTTTATCAAAACACTATAACATATCTTTATTAAAATACCACTCACATAGTTCTTCGAACGTCGGGGTCAAGGCAAGTCCAAGTCCTACAAATACATGGCAAGTTCACTGAATACACTTTTAAGCAGACTTCACATGCACACAAATGATCTCGGCATCCACTAAAGCTAAGTCAAATCAAAATGCAGAATCGCCCTCATCTCGGGAACAAGGGGCACTAACGAGGTCTTGGCCGAGGTCCAACACCTCCTCCGAGGTGTCTTGTCCCGAGGGCCACTTTCAAAGAGATGGAGCCGGGAAAAATCTGGTTTTCCTCTGCTCAAGAACATGAAGAACATGAACATGAAGATCAAGAAGGAGATGAATGCGAGGATCATAACTTATGATTATAAGACCGAGATTTCATGTTATGAGTTTAAAACCATGGACTGGATACCCATACAAGAAGACCATGCAAGAACAAACACAAATGCATGTAACTTGTTGCACACTTTCGGATCAAATGAGGCTTTTCACAAGAACTTACGGACACTAGCTTTCTCTTCCTAAAACCAACTTGGAATCGATGCATGGCATGCAAGACATAATCAATCATGCAATGTAGCTAGAGGATCAATAGAAACAAAGAAGAGTTAATCAAGATTCTAACCTCAATACTCGAATCTAACGGATCAAACACCAAGGATCAAGCTTGCACTCTACTTTCTCACTCTAGAACTCTTCCTAGAGCTTCTCTCCTCAAGCACAAGATATGATACAAATGATACACTTCTAAGCTTGCTGGTTTAACCTTCGCCGACACGTGGCGCTACCGGGTTGGCTTAACTCAAAAAGGTGATCGATGGAAAAGACAAGTCCACGACAAAGTGTGTTCAACAAGCTAGGCGGCAAGGGACTCCGGCGAGTAATGACATCGCCAATAACAAGACCTCGGCAAGAAAAGGACAATGACTTGACTAATGATCTCGGCTAGGAAGGACAACACCCAACTGAAGCAGGTACACACCTTGGCCTAGATGTACCACACCTCGGTCTAGGTTGTACCACTTCCGAGACAAGATCACTTGGGTTCAAGGTAACATCTCGCCTAGATAATACACACCTCGGCCTCGGCGATACCGCCTCGGCCAGATGTTAATCATCTCGCCAATATGCCGAGTTAAAGGTGGAGGTCGGCTAAGGTTCAAAACTGTTCTTAAATGCAAGGGCTCAAAGGTAAACTATGCTAAGCTGACCTCGGCTATACTCTAGACAAGGTGCGAATTCAAGCAAGCATCAAATAGACAAAGCAAAGCAAAACAAGATAACAGATTGCAACCTCGGCAAGGCAAAATCATACAAAAGAGCAATGCATGCAAGCAAGACTAAGTCAAAGTGAGGGTTGTTACATCCTACCCCTTAAAGAAGTTTGGTCCCCAAACTTAGGTTACCTTGATCTGAAAACAATTCAGATATCGAACTTTCATCTCTTCTTCCATTTCCCACGTGGCATCCTTGCCAAGTGTTCCTTCCACTCAATTTTCACCATCACTATAGATTTGTTCCTTAGTTGTTTCACTTGTCTCTCCAAGAATTCTCATCGGCTTCTCTTCATAGCTTAATTCTTCATCAACCACAATCCCAAAATGACTAATCACATGCAGGGATCCCGAATATACTTTCTCAACATCGAGATGTGAAACACATTGTGCACTTGACTTAATTACGGTGGTAGAGCAAGTCATGGCGATCGTGTTAATCTTCTCAAGAATTTCAAATGGCCCGATGTAACGAGGTGCTAACTTACCTTTCTTCCCAACTGGAAATTCCTTTTGTTGGCGAAATTTTCAGAATACATGGTCCCCAATTTCAAACTCCAATTCTCTTCTTCTCTGGTCAAGATAGCTCTTTTGCCGACTCAAGGCTTCCGATCCTCTCGGATAAGCTTAATCTTCTCGGTTGTCACTTGAATCAGTTAAGGCGATCAAAACTTTATCTCCTACTTCGTCCAACATATCGGCGATCTACACTTCCTTCCATACAAAGCTTAAGACGGTGCCATGCCAATGCTAGCTTGATAACTGTTGTTGTAAGCAAATTCCACTAATGGTAAATGTGCTCCCCAACTTCCCTGGAAATCTAGTACACATAGCCTGAGCATATCTTCTAGTGTCTGAATTGCCCTTTCTGTTTGCCCATCGGTTTGGGGGTGAAAAGTCATCTTTGAACTTCAATTCGGTTCCCAAGGCTCTTTGTAAACTGCCAAAATCTACAAACAAACTTGGATCTCGATGCGAAACAATGGACACCGCACTCCATGAAGTCTCACAATTTCATTCATATACAATCCAGCTAGTCGGACAGCATTGAATGTAGTCTGAACAGGCAAGAAATGTGCTGACTTAGTTAATCTGTCGATTATGACCCAAATCGAATCCATTCCCTTCTGCGTCCTCGGCAAACCAATCACAAAATCCATGGAGATGTGTTCCCATTTCCATTCAGGAATTGACAAAGGTTTGAGAAGTCCGCTGGTCTCGATGTTCTGCTTTCACTTGTTGACATTGTAGGCATTGGGATACAAACTGGCTATCTCTCTTCATGTTTGGCCACCAAAAGGTCTGCTTTACATCGTGATACATCTTAGTGTTTCTGGATGAGCAGCAATTGCGGAACCATGGGACTCTTGTAAGATCTTTCTTTTCAACTCGGGGACGTCGGCCACGCATAACCTTCCTCCAAACTTAAGCACTCCATTATCAAAGGTGTAACGACCTCGGCTTTAGTGATAATCTCGTCGGCTATCCGCTTGAGAATTTATCCTCCATTTGCTTTGCTTTTACTTCTTCAATGATGGTCGGCTCTGCCGAGATTATGGCTAAACACGCCAAACTTCCCAATGACTTCTGCTTAATGCATCGACTCTTGAGTTGGCTTTGCACGGGTGGTCTTGAATCTGCATGTCGTAGTCCTTCAACAATTCCAGCCATCTTCTTTGCCTCAAATTTAGTTCCTTCGAGTGAATAAGTACTTCAAACTCTTATGATCCGTGAAAACTTGGCAAGAAGCTCCATACAAGTAATGACGCCAAATCTTTAAAGCAAACACCACGGTGCTAGCTCCAAATCATGGGTAGAATAATTCTTCTCATGAGGTTTTAACAGGCGAGATGCATATGCTATGACCTTGCCCCCTTGCATTAATACACAACCCAAACCCTTATGTGAAGCATCCTGTAAATCAAATTCTTCATTACTTGATGGGAGTACAAGAAGTCTTTGTAACTAACCTCGTCTTCAACTCTGGAAGGTGATTCTCTATCTTTGGTCCATTCATATGTCACTCCCTTACGAGTTAAGCTGCGTCAATGGCACCGCAATCCTTGAAAAGTCTTTTACAAACTTCTGTAATAACACCCAAACCTAGAAAGCTGCGAACCTCGGACACATTGGTGGCGTTGGCCAATTTACCACTTCAATCTTCTTTGGGATCAACAGAGATACCTTCTTCATTAATCACATGTCCCAAAAATGAAATATTGGAAAGCCAAAACTCACACTTACTCAACTTAGCATGACTTCACATCCCTCAAGGTCTCAGAGCAAGTCTCGGATGACTCTCATGCTCGTACACTCTTGGAGTAGATCAATATGTCATCAATAAAAACAACCACAAATTCATCTAGGTACGGCTTGAAGACTCTATTCATTAAGTCCATGAATCTTCTTTGGCGCATTAGTCACTCCAAATGGCATTACTAGAAACTCATAGTGGCCATATCTTGTTGAAAGGCGTCTTCTCAATATCCTCGGCTTTAACCTTCAACTGGTGGTAGCCCGACCTAAGGTCAATCTTGGAAAAGACTCTTGCTCCTTGTAGTTGATCTAGCAAATCATCAATCCTAGGCAACGGATACTTGTTCTTAATAGTTACCTTGTTAAGTTCTCGTAGTCAATGCAAAGGCGAGTGTACCATCTTTTTCTTAACAAACAAGACTGGCGCTCCCCACGGTGAAGTGCTCGGCCTAACAAAACCTTTATCTAATAATTCTGTAGTTGTACCTTTAGTTCCTTAAGCTCATTTGGGGCCATTCTATAGGGTGTCTTGGAGATCGGTGTGTTCACGACACAATGTCCACAATGAACTCTATTTCTCTATCGACTAAGTGGCGGACAAATCATTCGGAAAGATGTGGAATTCACTAACAAGCGGGATGTCGGCTAAATCAACATTTCCATTCGATCACTCAATATACTACACAAGTAGCCATGGCACCCTTTCTCAATTAGCTTACAGGGCCTTAATGGACGAAATCAAGTATGGTGGGGTACTACCCCTTTACCTCGGAAAATAACCTCGGCTTGGTGCAGGGGTCTCAATGTGACACTCTTCGAAACACAATTAATTGATGCATAATTCTTTACTAACCAATCCATTCCTAATATGGCGTCAAAGTGGGTCATGTTTAACGGCAACAAATCAATTAATAGTTCTACACCCTCAATCACAATAACACACGCCTTATAGATAGATGCAACAATCATGGTTCTCCCGGATGGAGCGGACACATATAACACATAATCAAGAGGTTCTTGTTGTCTATTCAATTTCTCGGCAAACTTGGCGGAATCTGAATGAATCGTGAACCGAGAATCTATCAATATGTATGCATCTTGAGAGCAGATTGGGAGTATACGATACTCTTTGTCTCGGCATTCAGGTGTCTCCGGCACCAACGCAAAACTACCTTCTGCCTCGTCTGTGTCCTTCCAACGTTGCTTCCTGTCAGAGCCCGAGGTGCTCCACTTTTCTTACCATCATCGGTTCTTGACTTCGACAATCCTTCACACGGTGACCCATTTCTCCACATTCAAAACAAGCGCTGACGCCTAAGCGGCAAACTCAAAATCGGCCTCCCACAACTTGCACACATCGGCTTGGTACTACCTTCTGGTTCGAGTTGCTTGAGCTGCCCACATTTGTTTTCTTCTTGGAGTTGAAGCGGAACTCGGCGGTTATCATAGTTCTGTCTCTTTCTCTGATTCTCCTATATTACGATACCGGTTGATTAGCTTCTGAGATAGCCTTGTCCAAAACTCCCATAAGTCGGCATGTTGTGCATGTTGACTCTATCTATGTCGGTCGCGCAAACCGCTTTCAAACTTCTGGCTTTCCTATACTCATCACGATCATATGAGGCGCGTACCTCGCCAATTCGGTGAAAGCTTCGATTCGTATTCGCTCTTGTTTTGTTCCTTGTATCAAAGTCCGGAACTCCGTGGTCTTACGGTCTCGTACACTAATGGGAAAGTGCTTGTTATAAAATAGCTCCAAAAATTTGGCCCAAGTTAAATCGGGATTTTCTTCTCGAATTGAGATCCACCATCTTCGGCGTCGTCGTCCAACGTGAATGCGGCCGGTGCCACCTTCTGTACATCTGTCTTTGGGAAAGATCTCAAATAGCTTCTCCATTCCTAGGACCCATGCTTCGCTTTCATCGGCTCTATGCCCCTTGGAATCTCGGCGGGTTCATCTTCTTGAACTCCTTAATCAAAGTCGGGGTTCCCTCTCCATACAAAAGGCTGGTGTGGAGGTACTTGAGTCTTGGAGGAGGTGGAGGCGGATCTGCGTCGGCCATTAGTCTGTTCGGCTGGGTAGTTGTAGCACTAGTATCCTGTTGTCTCTCTTGCCCCAACTCTCGAGTTAACCCTTCTACTAGCCTTTCTAATCGGTCCAATCTGTCTTCGGATCGATCTCGGCCAACTGGTGGTCTCCCTCTCCTCATAGTGCTATGAGTATGCAAAATGTGACTTTAAAACAAAATGCACAACAAAGCATGTATGCTAGCAACAAGTAGTTATGCTGGGATGATGCACACATTTGTCAAGTAACAAGCAATATGATGCAATCCTTGTATCAAGTTTAAGGAAATTCCTATGCTCTGTAGGACTCAAGTGTGTGAATAACGTACTACATGAAACTTGTGCTCGATACCAATGTCACGACCCCATTCCGCCCCTAGTAGAATGGTGCCATGATGGCCATGGTCGGGATTACCAAAGGCCACTTACAAGAAAACACACACAAATCGAGTAAACATATGGGGCTTACAAATGCGAAGCAATAATCAAAAGTAAAGTAGTCCATAAGAGCCGTGCTTGAGTTAAATGAGATGGCAAACATCTTATAGTAGCTTTAATACAAAATAATGACGTACACAAATTACATCTTGATCAAAAGGCTTCTCGGCCATCAAACACAAAATACAATAAAGTAACCAAGAAGCATAATCTTCAAGATCTTTGCAAAACATGAATCCAAAAACACATCGGCAAAACATGTCATTAAGCACAACTAGGCATCACCGACACCGCTCATCACCTACATATATATAGAGAGGGTGAGCTTGGATACTCGATGAATGGCATAAGTAATAAAGGGTTTACATGAATGATATCCGAGATCTTTAAAACAAATAATACATGAAACAAATCAAGTTCATCTATCAAATCTTTCAAAGCTTCAAGAGATGCTTACTAACATCAATATAATACAAGTGATGACATCTCGGACAAACAAGCCCACCTGTAAACCGTCGATGGCAAAGCAAGACAAGACAAGAGATCTCAAAACAATGGTGTCGTTGCATTATAGTCCCCGGACACTAAGGACTTGTGCCACAAATGCTTATAGTCCCCGCACGGACTTCCAAACTTTGTGCTACAAATGCTTATAGTCCCCTAGCATACGGACTAGTGCCACAAATGCTTAAAGTCCCCAGCACGTCACGGACTTCCAAGAATGTCATCAAAACAAGATATAACACTTGGTATACAAAATAGGGATAACATTCATGCCTACAAATACTTTCCAAAACAAGGCAAAAATAAGGCTTTTATCAAAACACTATAACATATCTTTATTAAAATACCACTCACATAGTTCTTGGGCGTCGGCGTCAAGGTAAGCCCAAGTCCTACAAACACATGGCAAGTTCATTGAATGCACTTTTAAGCAGACTTCACATGCACACAAATGATCTCGGCATCCACTAAAGCTAAGTCAAATCAAAAGCAGACATTGTCCCTCATCTCGGGAACAAGTGGGCACTAACTGGTCTTGGCGAGGTCCAACACCTCCTCGCCGAGGTGCTGTCGAGGCCACTTTCAAAGAGATGGAGCCGGGAAAAATCTGGGTTTTCCCTCTGCTCCAAGAACATGAAGAACATGAACATGAAGATCAAGAAGGAGATGAATGCGAGGATCATAACTTATGATTATAAGACACGAGATTTCATGTTATGAGTTTAAAACCATGGACCTGGATACCCATACAAGAAGACCATGCAAGAACAAACACAAATGCATGTAACTTGTTGCAAACTTTCGGATCAAATGAGGCTTTTCACAAGAACTTACGAACACTAGCTTTCTCTTCCTAAAACCAACTTGGAATCGATGCATGGCATGCAAAACATAATCAATCATGCAATGTAGCTAGAGGATCAATAGAAACAGCAAGAGTTAATCAAGATTCTAACCTCAATACTCGAATCTAACGGATCAAACACCAAGGATCAAGCTTGCACTCTACTTTCTCACTCTAGAACTCTTCCTAGAGCTTCTCTCTCCTCAAGCACAAGATATGATACAAATGATACACTTCTAAGCTTGCCGGCTGGTTTAACCTTCTGCTCGGACACGTGGCGCTACCGGGTTGGCTTAACTCAAAAAGGTGACTGATGGAAAAGACAAGTCACGACAAAGTGTGTTCAACAAGCTAGGCGGCAAGGACTCCGGCGAGTAATGACATCGGCCAATAACAAGACCTCGGCAAGAAAAGGACAATGACTTGACTAATGATCTCGGCTAGGAAGGACAACACCCAACTGAGGTTGTGCCACACCTTGGCCTAGATGTACCACACCTCGGTCTAGGTTGTACCACTTCGAGACAAGATCACTTGGGTTCAAGGTAACATCTCGGCCTAGATAATACACACCTCGGCCTCGGCGATACACGCCTCGGCCCAGATGTTAATCATCTCGGCCAATATGCCAGGTTAAAGGTGGAGGTCGGCTAAGGTTCAAATACTGTTCTTAAATGCAAGGGCTCAAAGGTAAACTATGCTAAGCTGACCTCGGCTATACTCTAGACAAGGTGCGAATTCAAGCAAGCATCAAATAGACAAAGCAAAGCAAAACAAGATAACAGATTGCAACCTCGGCAAGGCAAAATCATACAAAAGAGCAATGCATGCAAGCAAGACTAAGTCAAAGTGAGGGTTGTTACATACCCGTTAGGCAATTTCACCCGTCGATGGACGTACGGATGGTGACGTGTAAGGCGGAGATTAAATCCGTACTCACACCAAATAGTAATCACTGTTTGGTGTGAGTAGTGTGAGTAGACGTGGCCATATGCACAGCGCCTGAGAGCTACTCTGTCTGTCCATGCTAACTCTGTTTCACCTTCAGCCACTGCCTCTGTTTTCTGCAAAACTGCACTGCTGGCCACACACTGAGGGCTGGCCATGCATTAGTGATGGCTGGCTAGGTCTACAAATGGCCGGTCGTACCTCAATTTGGTGCCAAACTCTGTTTTTGTGTTCTACGGTGAATCAGTGTAGACAGAGTGTTCTCAAGCTCTGTTTGTCCCATTTTTCCTTCTCTGTTATGGAGAGGGTCGAGAGAATGATGAAATTGGTCCCGAAACCATCAACGAGCAAGTTGATTACTTGTTGATTCTGAACATAAGTTTAGACAAAAATCAATGAATGCAATGAATAAGATCACCCCTCCCTATTGTCATAGAGTGAGCTTAGAGAGGAAGGTTGCAATGCTTCAAGAATTATCAAAATGCCATGAATTAGCATGTGACGACTCTTGACACAAGGAACTTGGCATAACGTCCGACCAAGTTCAAGCGATTCTAACCATTTTCTTTATATGAGTTGTTCCAAGCTTTAAGCCAATTTTTTGAAACCTTGCCATTCTTTAGTCCATTTGTCCCAAAGTGATGTTAAAGTCCTCTAAACAAGAAATAATGTCAAACGAGAGGTTCTTCAAAAAAAACATGAGAGAAAGACTATACCGTTGACAATGAATCTCCGAAAAAATTAAGCTATTAAGTAGGAGTCTTTCTTATATATTTTGAACAACCTCAATCGGTTGAAATCATTCTCAAGAATGATATAGATAGATGGTGGATTGATTGTTAAAATTAAACTCTTAACATGAAAAGTAAGTAAAGAAATGCTTAGAACAACATGCAACGAGTTATGTATGCCAACTTATGAGACAATAGCTAAACTAACCAAAGCATGAATCAATTTAAAAGGCTTGGACAGCCCTAAAACAACCCTTAATACATGAAAAAAAAAGGTTAAAAATGCATGAAAGGAGCCTAAAAAACTAAACAATAAAGAGATGAAACAAGGCTAGGAAGCAAGAACAAGGAGGGGTGGCTAACCCCTTTACTTTTGAAACCTCAAAACATGATTTTTAGCCCTTTTAAAACTCTGAAAATCAGTATAGATGTCAAAAAAAAAGAGTGAAAAAGTAAGGGTTTGAGCTATAGGTAAAGGTGTAGAAAGAGCAAACTCTCTCTACCCTTTTGGTAGCTTTTCAAATGAAAACTTCAACACTTCAAATAGGATCAAAACTAGGGGTGCAGCTTGGGCGGGCTCAACTCGAGCAACTCGAACCCAGCCTGACTTTTTTTAGAGCTTGGATAAGATATTTTCAAATTCGGTACAGACTTGGGCGAAAATTCAGAAACCTGAATTAAATTTGAACGAGTTTGGGCAAAGACGTCAAACAACCCGAGCAACCCGAAACCCGAATTATACATATATAGATATATAAAAATATTAAATATATATAAATTATTAGCCATTATATGATATTAAAGTAATTTAGATTATTAAATCATATTGAATATATATTATATATACAAATAACATAAAATCTTACTTTTTTATTTTTATTGTTACTCATAAATTGTAAAAACTACTATAGTGGCATCTCTCGTATATTATATAAATTATTTATTTTGATGGTATTAATGATTTTCTATATAAAAAAATGTAAATAGAGTCAAATTTTATTAATTTAATAATGTAGAGGCAAAAAAATTTGAAATTTATTTACAATTCAGGCAATTTGGGCAACTCAGACAATTCGGATTTGACTCGGGTCGGGCTTAGACAGGCAACCTCGGGTTACAATTCAGGCCTGGGTGGGCCTGGGCAGATCTCAGCACAACTTGGGTTGGGCTTGGACAACCTCCCAACCTGACTGAACTCGCCTGAGTTGCACCCCTAATCAAAACTGTGACACTTTGTACTTTTGGGTTTAGAATTGAGATAAGGTATAATTGAAAGTTGTTAAGGTTTGGTGGATAGATATGGGTGCTCTCATGTTTTATTTTTTTGGACTAGGGGTTGTTAAGAATTGGTGAGTATAAGGTTGTTGCTATTTTTGTTAGAACGGATGCAATTTCATTGACGAAATTTCTTAAGGAGGGAAGATTGTAATGATCTAGAATTTTGCCCTCCGCTCTAGCGGGGGAGTTGACGCTCGAGTAGACTTGTGAGGCTTTCAGTACTTTTGCAGTCTGTCCGAAATTTTGAGAGTTGTGAATTCCCACTCGAGTGTAGGAGTGGTCGCTCGAGCGGGCAACTTTGTTGGTCTACACGCTCGAGCGGTCTACCTAGTTAAGTTTAAATTTCTTGGACTACTGGGATAGCTCTTGACATTTTTATTGTTGTGTTTGGAGCCTCCTTATTTTATTTTGGGACATTGGTCGAAGTGGTAACATAATGGTAAAATAAGTCGGATAATTTTCCTACAAGTAGCCATCATTCTTTTTTCCTTTTCTTTTTTCACACTTTGAATTTGGGTGTGAGGCTAGAATCATTGGAAAGCTTGTTTCTAGGGCTTCAATTTGGAGACAAGAACGACCAAAAACGGAGTCCAGATGAGAGAGTTAGGCCCATTTGATGTTTTAGTATCTGTGCTGGAAGCAGGTATGCTCGAGCGTGGAAAGCGACGCGCGAAGTCAACAAGCTTAAAAGCACTTTTCTAGATCATTCTTGGCACTTTCCTTTTCCTACTTTCTTTCTCTCACCCTAGTTCTGAAAACCCTAGAGATTTTGGCCCAAATACCTTTCATTGCCCAAAGTTTTGGCCAAGATCTCTTACCAGAAAGTGAAGAATGCTTGAAGATCTCACTTTTCAACCGATTGAAGTTTGGATTTGTGAAGGAATCTCATCAAAGCTTTGCTCTTTTGCTTGATTCTTTTGGCAAGGTTCCTTGTTCTTCTTCAATACTTGCATTAATAGATAGATTTGTGGTACTTTGATTATATAAATACAAAATCTACATTTTTAAGCATATAGTGTTACATCATAAGAATAGGGGCTTAGGGTTTGAAGTGTTGGGATTCAATTGTTGAGTTAAGATTGTGGATAATGAACCTTAGGTGTATAATCAATGGGAAAATTGGAATAAAAAGTAGTGGTGGGAGAAGTTTGAAATTTTTCTGAAAGTCTTGACTTTTCTTGAAAACTCTAAGTTGACTCATGATGATAATTAATGATTTTGCCTAAATTAAAAGTAGAATCATGAAATTGAGAGATTGAATTAAATATATATAAGTTTAATTGGATTTTGAAAGTGTTTGAAAATTTTGTAAAAATTAGCGATTGAACATTTATTATGGATATTGTAAATCATGCTATAATATAAAATGAAATTTGAGGAGGGAGAAATTGTTAATGATATGGATGATATGGAATTGGTATGATGATGAAGTGAAGATTTAAGAATTTTAATGTGTAGTTAGAAAGTAATTCTATACCTCAAAGCTAAAAGCCCGAATTTATGTTCAACTCTAGTTATGAAGTTTAATTTTGAAAAAAATAAAGAATACCTCAATTAACATTAAATTTATGAAATTAAGTCTATGTTGGGTAAGATGAGTGTGAATAATAATAAATGAGAGATTGTGAAATATGACATTGTTATATGAATGAGTTGTATTAAAAAAAAAATTAAATGTGGGAGATTTAATTTATAACCTTGGATAGTAATATGGAGAAGTAAAGAAATAATTTGAACCCAAGGATTGTGAACACTTTAAAGATGAATCTTCATGCCCCCATGGGTGTGTTGTTATATTTTTGTAACAAAACAATGAATGATTTGATAGATAATGAAGAAGGTCGTGGAACATATTTGTACTTGTTGTGTAAATGAAATTTTAATATATGGTGGATGTGTTTTGAACTAATGTGTTACAGAAATAATGGAAGACGTGTTGGCGTTGCCCACTAATTGTAATGTTGAAATGTATGGAATTATGTTGAATTGTGTTGAACTACGTTGAATTGTGTGGAGTCATGTTGATTGTGTTGGATTGTGCCGAGTTGTGTTGGATCGAGTTGTGTTAAGTTGAGTTGGGTTGTGTTGAGTTGTGTTAGGTGAGTTGTAATTGGTATCCGCACGCGGTGTCAAGGTGCCCAATTGCCCTGTCTGCGCATACCGCCGGACGAATGTGGAAAAATATTTTTTGGTGTCCACGAGCCCGCCATTTCTGGAGCAGGCAAATGTGGAAAACAAATGATTTTGGGTGTCCACATCCCCGCCGTTTATGGAGCCGGCAAATGCGGAAAGTTGTGATGTTTTGGGTGTCCACATCCCCGCCGTTTATGGAGCCGGCAAATGTGAAAGGTTGTGATATTTTGGGTGTCCACGTCCCTGCCGTTTATGGAGCCGGCAAATATGGAAGGGTGTGATGTTTTGGGTGCCCACTGCCTTGCCGTTTTTGGAGTCAGCAAATGTGGGGATGTTTTCAAACAAAAAGGTGATTTTGGGAGTCCACTTCCCACCGTATCAAGTTAGCTAAAGGTGGAACGTGTTGAGGAACATGTTGAGTCGGTAATAATAGGTATGTCATGTGATCAACTCTTGAAATTACAATATGATATGTAATTTGGCATGAAAGGAAAATGAAAATAGAAATTAAATTTAAAAAAAAAGGGGTTGTTATTCTTGTATTACGTTTGAACTCCAATCCTTTGGATTTTGATGTTATGGAGTACAGTAATTGGAAATAGTATAAGGAAAAAAAAAAGAAATGAAATGAGGAATAATTTGGAATCGGAGTAATAAATTTAAGATGATATTCTTTCTTAAGTGTACTTGTTTTCAAAGATAATTTATGGCTTGCTAATGATGAGAGACTACATACATAGCAGGGAGTTTTCTTAAAGGTCCAAATGAAATATTAAGAAAAAGATACTCTTCGTATAATATTTTGAAATTTACAAAATGTTACTTTACTATATGGTATCACTCTGCATGCATGATCATTTTTATCTATGTGTTAGCTATTGTTGTAGAACTATGAGATTCCTACTGGGCATTAGTGGTCACCCCTTGTTGTTTTACCTTTTTACAGGAAGAAAGTTTGGATTATTTGATTGAAGAGTTACGGAGTCCTTGAGTCTCTGTGCATAACTTCATAGTAGATATAAAGGAAATGGATCTTATATTTGTGTTTATTGATTTGTAGCTTCGCAACAAAAGCTTGGCATGTATTATAGTTATTATTGCATTCATCGAGAAAGAGAGAACATGTATTATTTTGTTTCTATTACTAAAGGGTAATAGACATATATATATATATATAAATGAACCTAAATTACAAGCTTTTGGTAATGTTTTCAAGTAATTAAAAAGTTGGGATGTGACAAAAACAATACAAAAGAATAAGAATTATGTAGCAAATGAAAGAAATGAAAGCAAGAGAGAAGATAACAAGCTTATACCTCTCAAGGTGTAAGCTTTTTGTTTATGACCCAAACTTAGTCTCAGCCTACTCTCAAGCTTGAATTATGCTTCTCAAAGATCAACCAAGGCCCTAAGATGGTGAGACAAGGTTGCGTATGGTGTATGGAGATGACACAAGGGAGCTAGGTTAGCTCAAAGGTTGCTTGCTATAGATGCAGGAGGAGGGAGGAGCTCTTAAGGTGTATGTAGGCTTTCTAAATTCTGTTCAACCCCCAAAACAAAAACACAGCTTCGTTTTTATAGAATTTGAGCTTAAAAGGTGATAAATATCTTTAAAAATGGACAACTGGCGGCCTCCCCCCCAAAACAGTGTTACTCGCCACCAAGGCCCGGCCAGCCATTCATAGCCACGACCGGCCATCACTGATACTCGGTAGGGCTTTGATGTCCTCCCCTGTTTTTTTGGTTCAAACTCAACTCAGGGTGGTAAAAGGGCTAAAAAAGAGATTCAAAGGTTCAAACAAGGTAAATGTTGAAGATTTGCGGTTATTTCGAGAGCCTGACTAAATCCGAATCGTTGTGAATTCAAAGCACACAATTCAACTTCATCATCGAGTGTATCAAACCAAGTGCCTAAGTCTTGGGGGTGGTCAAAATAGGGTGTCTATAGTTGCCCCTCTTTGATAGAGCTCGAGCAGTCATGAAATGACGAAATGACATGAGTGAATGTCAAAGCCCAGAGATGACCCATTTAACGAGGCCACAAGACTTGGGCAAGAAAGCAAGACATAAATTAGATTGGTTGCGCTCGTAAGCTGCCTACGTATCCCTTTGCAAGGAATCAAACTAGCGTAGTTCAGGGACAAAATGCAAAGATGAGATGCAAGAACATAACTTATCATCATGTAATGAGGCCATGCAATGAAACACTTGAATGCAAATGCAATGCAAAGAATATGCCACATTTAAAGAAACTGAAACAAGGTACAACAATTCCAACCATGAAAAGAAGCAAGTAAATAAACACGCCTCGTGTGGGAAACACGAGTCAAACTACAATTCATGTAGAAAGGATGTAAGAAAATTATGCAAGCCTAACTACGCGTCGTGCAGGAAAGGCGAAGGGTGACGTAACTATCGAGCGCACCCGAGGTCTCAATCGAGATCCTAACGCGTTGCATGCGAGAGGACGAAAGGTGGTGTGAACATCGGGCGTACCTGATGTTTTTAACCGATTTGCAATCCTAATGCGTCACACGCGAGAGGAGGAAAGGTTGTTGTGAACACCGAGGCACCAAATGTTTTTAACTGATTTACAATCCTAACGGGCCACACGCGAGAAGAGAAAAGGGTGGTGTGAACATTGGGCGCACCCGAATGTTTTTAACTGATTTGTAATCCTAAAGCGTCACACGTGAGAGGAGAAAAGGGTGGTGTGAACATCGGGCGCATCCAAATGTTTTTAACCGATTTGCAATCCTAACGCGTCATACACAAGGGGAGGAATGGGTGGCGTGAACATCGGGTGCACCTGAATGTTTTTAACCGATTTGCAATCCTAACTCGTCACACGCGAGAGGAGAAAAAGGTGGTGTGAACATCGGGTGCACCCGAATGTTTTTAACTGATTGGTAATCCTAACGTATCACACGTGAGAGGAGGAAAAGATGGTGTGCACATCAGGCGCACCCGAATGTTTTTAACCAATTTACAATCCTAACGCGTCACACGTGAGAAGAGGAGGAGTGGTGTGAACATCGGGTGCACGCGAATATTTTTAACCGATTTGCAATCCTAACGCATAACACACGAGAGGAGGAAGAGTGGTGTGAACATCAGGTGCACCCGAATGTTTTTAACCGATTTGCAAGCCTAGCGCGTCATACGCAAGAGGAAGAAGAGTGGTTGTGAACATCGGGCACACCCGAATGTTTTTAACTGATTTGTAATCCTAACGCGTCACACACGAGAGAAGGAAGAGTGGTGTAAACATCGGACGCACCCGAATGTTTTTAACCGAAGGTACAATCCTAACGCGTCACACGCGAGAGGAGAAAAGAATTGGAATTGACAAAGAACAAACAAATCGCATAAGTAGGAGTCAAAACATGGATTCTACTCAAAGACAAGTGAAATCAAAACAATACCAATGTGTTAGAACAATGGGCTCAACGCACAGCGTTTCAATCCGGTTGTAAAATGGATGATGATTAATGTGGCACAAATGATTTTATCTAGAACTCTTCTGTATGAACCGTACATACAATATTGGGCACTTCTCGTACACTCTCTGAATGAATCGTACATACAATATCATTTGGTTACAACATAACGGAACAAACTACGATTCAACCAAAATAATGATGAAGTAACACAAAAAAGGGTTTAAAACAAGCAAGCATAAACAAATTAGATCAAAAATCAAATAAATGCATTCTCTTTTGTTTGTTTTCACTTTTCCTTAATTTTTTGTTTTCTTTTTTTTCTTTTTCACTCACTGTTTTTTTTACTCATTTTTATTATTACCCAAATTAAAACTCAAACAATACCAGGAACAAAATAATAATAAAATAAATTAAAATAAAATAATAATAACAAAAAACACAAAAAAAAAAAAAAACTAAATTCACAAAAGGCCGGCCGGGCCTCGCCGATGCACGGCCACACTTCGGTAGAACCGGCCGGCCTTCGACAGCAACAAGGGGCAGTTTGGTAAAACCCACACCTGTGGTTTTTAAAAACACGACCCAACCCTCATTTTACACCCACAAAAGGTCAAAAAACTCTCATCCTCTCTCTCTAGGGCTCCTATCTCTCTAGATTTCTCCTTTTCTTGAGTTACCCAACAACCCTTGCAATTTTTCTCTTAAAACCCTTTCCCTCCTCTACACTTTGAACTGAACAAAATTGATTTGGTGGAGTTTTGGGATTTCTCTTGTTTTCTCTTACATTTGCCCACCTTATCTTGTTCCCTCTTTGATTTTCCATCCCCTCTTTACTTTCTCTCTCCTAGGGTTTGTATTTTGAGGTTTTCTATCCATTTTCACTTATCTCCCCACTTTTTCATCACTTTTTCATCTCCTCTCTATAGCTAGTGACGAAGTACCCATTCTTGACCCTGTCGTAGGTATCGGTGCTGCCCTTGGTGTGGATATGGAGGTGGAGGAGGCTGCTGCATTGCTTTCCCTTGCCGAGAGGCCCTTTGATGCGGCTACATACCAACCGCGTACACATGTGCCACCCCCCAAGCAACATCTTGAGATTTGAGGGCTTCATCCCAAGGTTGGATGAGGACACTCTACTACGAGAGCCCATGGAGCATGTATTTGCCGATGCTTCCATGGTACGCAACTTTTCCCCCTTATTTTACTTTGCACACATGTTGAAACTGATGAGCAAACCACTCGTCTCTGCTGTACATATACTGATAAAACTCCCAATTAATAGGTGATAGCCAGAAGAATAAGCGGTTATGGCTCCATATCTAGCCTTCGGTGTTGGTACGAGCGGCTCCCTACAGAGGTCCATACTTTAGTTGATGCTGCCGGCTTTGGGCCCTTCTACTCCAAGCTCATACAGATGAGGACCGAGTCTTAGCTTTATGGGGCCCTGGTAGAGAGATGGTGCGATACCACCTACTTATTCCACTTCTCGTCGACTGGGGAGATGACGCTAACCCCATACGACTTCTCGATGCTAACTGGCTTGTGAGTTGGGGTCGGTGGCCCAGTCCCTTTTGATCCAGATATAACCTAGTGGAGGGCTGCACAACTCCAACTTCTCGGGGCCATCTCAAACACCACTAACCACAAGATGATGCGCTACAACTGGTTGTTGGAGCACTTTTCCAACACTCAGCCAACTACTGTAGATGAGGTTGCCCAATACACCTGCAGCTTCCTTATGTATCTCCTCGATACTACCCTATTTGCAAACAGGGAAAATACTATGGGGTTATACTTTCTAGGGGCATTGGTACACCTTCATCGGGTGGTGGAGTACGACTAGGGTGGTGCCGGCCTGGCCATCTTATATTGCTATATGAGTTCCGTCTCCCGCCGAAAGCGGATTCACTTGGCGGCTACTGAAGGGTTTGGGAGGTATCCCCTACACTCACTTTTCTGACATGCTTTACATTA